>JACAXG010000045.1:4510864-4940864 GCA_018881555.1 Amblyornis subalaris
GCCGAGACAGGTCTGAGGAGATGTGCGTGAGAAGCGACACAAACTTGGAGAAGGGACCAAAGTCTCTGTAGCCTCTCGAGAGGAATTCTTCCCAGAGGAGCGCACCAAAGAGGCCCAGCTGCCAGGGGTCTTGGGAGCTGGAGCGCGGTCCTGGCCAAGAGCCAGCAATGGAGCTCAATCGAGGGTGGCCCTGCTTGAGGCTGCCCAGCAACGGCAGGCACGTGCCCCAGGCCTCGGTGGCAGCGCCTGCTGGAGCACAGCAGGGAGCTGGAGCCGCACACGGAGCCCCACAGGAAGGACGGAGCAGCCTGGAGCTGCATGGGCTTCTCGCGGCCCAAGGACAGGCCTTTGGTCCTGTTGATCCTTCTTCTTCTTTTGGAACTGGTTGGTTTTTAAGGTATCATATGATAGAATACTCTGTAATAGTGGCTAATGATATTATGGCTTTCACACAATTGTTAATTGCTATTTGTTAATTTTCAAAATTAAAATTGGTCTATAATCTTTCAAAATTCTTAGTTATTGTGTTCATTGTCCATTCCCTGTTCTAATGTAGAAAAACTGGACATAATAACTGGACAGGTCAGATAATATAACCACGGCCCTCTTCACCCAAGGCTGAAATCCATGCATCTTCTTTTGCCTATTTGTTTTGACCCACACATCCAGAACCTTTCTAAATCTTACCACATCCACTTGACTATTTCTAGGTTTTAATCGTTCCCTTTTCTTTATTCTGCCCAATTTTATTCATTTATTTTCAATGTCCTGTAATCTTGGTCTCTCCAGGAATCTGCTCTGTTAAGAACTGCTGTCTTTTTTGCCTCAAAGTACCTTTGTTGTCTCCTGTTCTTCAGACACGTGAAATACAAACATTTGATTATTCCTTCCTGATGTAGTGCTGCCATTCCAACCAGTTTCTCAMCATGTGGACAACTTTTGCATCTGTTCAATAACTTTGGACACAGTTGCCCACCTTTTCACTTCATAAAACCTTTTTGTGCTTGCTTTTCTATCACCACAGAAGGGTTAGTTATATTCTAGGAAGTCCTCTTGAAAGTTTCTCTTCAAGCATTTCATACTGTTATGCATCAAATTAATAACAATTAGAACTAATTCTTATCGTGTGTAGTTGTGCCCTGAGTGTAGTCCTTGTCCTTTTTAGATGGGGAAAGAAATAATCGATTTGATACCTAATTTGGGAACTTTTCACAGAGTAATATTCCAGGAAATTATGAGACACATCAGTACTTTCTAGAGTCCCTCTTTTGGCTTTCTCATCATMATCTGAGATGATTTGTGTATAAAATCTTGTGTATGATTGAAGAAACAGTAAATTGATGCCTTGTTCAGGAAATAATATTCTAGTACMCGACTACTGGTGAGGTGTAGAGCATAGGAAAAAAAATGTGGGAAGAGAGGACTTATCTTGTGTGGGAGCTCTGGGTTAATAAGTTACTGCTTTTACTGCTTTTCTTTCGTTCACATYCATTAGGAATTTTATGGCCAAATATCATGTTTTGAAGAAGCTTTTCTTTGAATATTACAGTTTGAGAAATTAATTTGTCAAAAAATTTAAAGAGAGTTAGGATTACACAGGCAGTAATTGTCTGTGTGTAACAGCTTTGTTATCAGTTTTGCATCAAATGCTTGAATAAATAAATAGCATTATTACAACATAATCARTTAGCAAAAAAACCCTAACCAAACAACAAACTAAAGAAATATTATGCCTCCAGAAAACCCACACAAGTGTGGCTCACTTAGGGAAATCAAAAGTTTTGACCAAACTTGAATGTTGGGAGAATTGCATAATGTTTTAAAACATCATTTTTATGCAATATATAATGTATAAATTTAAAAAAATATTTGAGAAGTTGTTCAGAAATTACACATTTAAACAAATTAGGATTTATTGGAAGGCAATTTCTTTTCTAAGGTACCATGAATTTTGATGTTTACATGCTAATAAAAAGAAAGATAATGGGCTATCAAATTCAACAAATAGCTGTCAAAGTTCTGGCTTTAAGATGTTTGAGAACTGTGTAAGTATATATGGTACTGATTTTTTACAGGAGCTTATTTGCAGAATAGTGGTATAGTTTGGGGTTTTTTAAACAATAAAAATGCAGGAATTCCTCAAGTGTTACCAAATTTCACTTTTTCACAGCTGATTATTCAAATGTAATTTGTCATCCTATATTATAAGCAAAATTGGAAGTTAACAATAAAACAGAAGGTGACTTTCTTCATATGTAGCATCTCTATAAAAAGTTTATTTTATGCTGAATCATGTTTTATCATAAAATCTACACCTTCAATGAGATAGCATTAAACTTAAGAATACATACTAATATTTCAGTGTCAAGTCAATCCTTAACTTGCTAATTGAAATTTCTGTCTTGAATTGAAATAGAGGCRTTTTATGGACTCTGCTTATTAATAGAGCTAAAGATTAAATCTAACTAGGGAGCTGGTTTGGTTTTTGAGAGAAGTCTGACAAACCATGAGCAYCAGATGCATCAATATATTCTGAAAAAGACCAAAATCAGTCTGAGTCAGGTCATTTATTGGGAGGGAGAGGGGAGAAAAAAATGAGCCGAATCTTTCTGTCAGCTTSCCTCATTTCCAGGTCTTTCAGATACTCATTTTATTGACCTTAAATCACTAAGACAGGTCCTTGTTAATTAACATTTGTTTAAATTCTGTTAAATTGTTAAAATTGCATTATATTGTCAGCAGGCATAAAATAACYCAGTAAAGAAATTTGCTGAATTATATGTCTTCAGGGTCTGGCCTGTTTCAGCACATGCTTCAGTATAACCTTAACTGTTTTGCTTGGCTCTATTATTCCATTCAGTTTTATGTATGAAACTCTTAAAGGCCTTAACATATTCAGAAATTCATCAAACTTAATGCTTTCTTATTTTAAGTACTGGAAAAGCTTGGACCTTGAAGAAAATAGCATAAACATGATCACTAATTATTTTGTTCATAGTTAAATAAAACTGGAATCTTCAACTTGAAGTATCAGGCTGCAAACATCTGAATAATAGTGGAAATATGTACAGTATATTATGTCTTGAATAAAAAAATCTGGACTCTTAAGCCCTCTTGTCTTCTTTATTGTTTGGCGATTAATTTTGTTTTAGCATTCAAAGCAACAAAGGTCTAACAAGACAGTCTTATGAAAGCAAATCTCCAGAACAAAACATGTTTCAAAGAAGGAGAATTGTAGCAGAATCCTGTAATCGTGACTTAGTAATTATATCTGCTGGAGATTCCACATGAGATTTAAAAAACCAGCAAAATTATGCAATTAAGCTAATTAGCTCATTAATGTGGAAGTACTTTGTCATTCTAATCACAGAAGGAATTCATCTGTGTAAAAAAGCAGACAGGAATAAATTGTGTAGGAGACAGAAATTGTCTGGTTTTAAAATGCTAAATTTATGTGGTTTATGTCTGTCCTCTAAAACCTAAGCACGGCACCTGCATGTCTTTGGTTAATTTTATTTTTATTACTTGTTAAGACCAAGTTGTTCATCATACATAACCTGAGCCTTCTATGTTTCTCAGGAAGCCATGGCACACAGTGAGTGTTCTAGTTTCAAACCACTTTGTTCAATAATCTTTCCTATTAAGTCTACTTGTTTAGCTAAAAGTTACTTTTGTTCCTCCTACAGTGCAATAGGATTGTTTAGCATTTGTAATCAATACTGTATACAATTGCAGTAATTTATCAGCCTGCTCTTAGCATCTTAGCTGAAGGTCAYGTTTCCCATTCATTCATGAAGTTGTGTCAGGGGAGGTTTAGGTCGGATGTTAGGAAAAGGTTCTCCACCCAGAGAGTGGTTGGGCACTGGAACAGGCTCCCCAGGGAAGTGGACACAGCACGAAGCCTAACAGAGCTCAAGAAGCATTTGGACAATGCCCTCAGACACAAGGTGTGACTCTCGGGGCTGTCCTGTGCAGGGCCAGGAGTTGGACTTTGATCCTTGTGGGTCCCTTCTAAWTCAGGATATTCTATGACTCTATGAATCACAGTTCATTGAAAGCAGTACCCATTAAGACAACTCAGAATTTACCACATGAGAAACTGCACACCAGCYGAAGAGAAATGATTTTGTAATTCTGATGGGTTTGCTGCTTTTGTCTCCTCTGTACAGTAGAATGATAAAACCCCTCAATGTTTGTAAATAATCCTGATGCTTTTAGTTGTCAAAGGCAAACAAATGCARGTAAAGCAGAAAGCAGAGTCACAAGATCAAGTGACGGGTAAGTGACTGGATCATTTAACTCAGCTATTTTTGTGCTCCAAACTGGTGCTTATTATCCTAAGGCATGATATTACAGTAAGAGGAGGAAGAACAGTTGGATGTGGAAGTGTGTTTAAATATTTCCAAGATGTGTATTTTTGTCAGGTGATATTCTTCATCAGTAAGAACAAGAAGGAACTTTTAGAAAATTGTTAACAACRCATCTGAACTGATTATGTAAGAAAAAAATGAGGGTATGCTATGGAAATTTTATGAATCTGAATCTAGATAATGCAAGTTATTAACTTCTGTTGATTAAATTTTAAGTGCTTATTTATAGCTAAAATGGAGCCAGCATACTGGTGTATCAACTAATGATGTAGAAACAATCAGCCATGTGCACCTGCTGGGCCTTTCTTGCAATGAAAGAATAACAATTTACCTGCAATAGCAAAAGCAACACATTTAGAAGGGTTCTTCCATTGCTTTGGAGTTTTTGTGTTTGAATTTACAACAACCTTTGAGGAAAGGTCCTTGAAAGAAAGCAAATTGGACATAGCAATAGGTTTTTACCAGAGCTGATGTGGGAAACCCAGAAGCTGAYATTATGATATCTTTGCACTTATGCTCAATTAGCAATAATGAGCTGCCAATGACTGATGCTTAATAGAAMAAATTCAAACACTGTATCAGTAAAGAACTGTTTCAGTTTACATCATTAACTGAGTTCTTATTTGTCATGTACTTGCAATAYCATTTATAACATTCCATAATGTTTCCTGTCGTGATTGTTAAATTATGAGTAAGCTAATCTCTCTCTACAACTCCCTGAGAGGAGGTTGTAGCCAGGTGGGGGTCGGCCTCTTCTCCCAGGCAASCAGSGAYAGGATGAGAGGACATAGTCTTAAACTGCACCAGGGGAGGTTCAGGTTGGACATCAGGAAGAACTTCYTCACTGMAACAGTTGTTAAACATTGCAATGGGCTGTCCAGGGAGGTGGTGGAGTCACCATCCTTGGAGGTGTTCAAGAAATGACTGGACGCGGCACTCAGWGCCATGGTCTGTTTGACAAGGTAGTGATCAGTCAAAGCTTGAACTTCATGGTCTCAGAGGTCCTTTCCAACCTAAATGATTCTGTGATTCTGTAATTATGTAAGAGTTTATGAAAGCATGGGGAAAAAAATCTCAAGGTTCTTTTTGTGACCTGAAAATCCGTATACTTCAACCTTGTTGGAATTATATTTACATTTCGAAAAAATACTATATCAATTGAGTTATATGAAACACATGTATCTTATTTTCTTATAACTATTAGCATAACACTGACCATCAACTGAGTYACAGAGGTTTTTATTTAGTTCACATTCAAATATTTTTTTCCAGAGCAATAGATATCACATAATAAATTACACTGATACAGTATTCACTAGCACTGACCTACAACAAACTGCAGTGCTGTTTACTTGATCATTTTTATTGCTGTATTAAAAATGTCATCTTTACTACAATTAGAATGTTTATTAAATGCGAATAGTGTATTATGACAATATATTGCTAGAGAAAATAGCACAGTGAACAAACAGTACAATTAGTAAATGAAGTGAACAGGTACCTGTATTACCCTTTATTATTGTTTACTTACTGATTTTTAAAAGTTGCTGGTTTGTAATCTGTTTCTCCATGACTGCTGCTAATTAGAAAGACTCTAAAATTCATAATAGTTACTGTTTAGTACCAATGTTTGCTTGGTAATGGTTTCAAAGTTTGTGATTCCTGGCCATTTTGGCATTTAGTACTTAATTATTGTAAGGCTTACTGTAATGTAGTRGTTTCCTAAGAGTAGGTCTCCTAGATGCATACAAACTTTGGGATTTAAAACACTACACTCTGCTTTCATTATTTCATGTATAAAAATTACAAAAAAGTTACRGGCCAGGAGGTTACCCAGATACCAAAGAAGCTGAGAGACACATTTCAGTTGAAGTTGCTTACATCATGTATTCAAATTGCTGCTGTTAATTCTGATGCTCTTTTATATTAAAAAGTGAACATCAGATGTCAGGTGATATTGTTAAAGTTTGGGTCTAAACAGGATTTTATGATCTTCAGTTTTGGCCTTGATTTCTTACTGTGAAGTTGCTTAAGTAGTTCTGATCATTAAAATATTACATACTTGGCATATTTGCTTGCTTTAATGCTGAAAGTGAGGAATACATCTGCTACACATAAATTTAGTTTTGCTTTTGTTTATTACCATGTCCCCTTCCCATGATTTTTCATGCAAGTTCTGAAAGGAGTGGAGGGAAGAAGGAAGACAGCATTCTGGTTTTAAGGAAAAGTTTAGTTGAATTTTCCAGACTCAATTTATATACTTTGTAGTTTAGGAGTTGTTAAAATGTACATGAGACAATGGTGTTAATTGAAATCCTGGGATGTATCCAATTTAGTCACCTCCCCAGTAAGGTCTCCTACACGAATAGGTCTTTACCAAAAGAACGGTCAAATTAACGTATTTCTGAAGAGAAAAAYGTTGAATTGCCGCAAAATATGTTAATCTGGCATGTAAATTAAAATAACTAAGTAATTTTCAGGTTTTGAGTTGAGAAGCCTGATTCTGTACACTGTCCARCAAAGTGAAAAGGTTTTAGAGATAATAGACAGGAATACTGCTTTAATATGTGTATTTTTTCACACTGAGGCTTTAGACAATAATTATCTATGAACATGCTTCCGAGAGGTCTAGCTAAAAGCCTTTGTTTTTATAGCAGATACAGCAATATATTGACTTGGGACATAAGAGAAATGAATATATGTCCTGGAGTGATCTATTATGATAATATATTCCATGATCCTCTGCTTATGCCCCCCAAAAATTGTTATTGTTYCTCGTTCTGCATACCTTTTTTCCCCCCCTTTCTCAGCTTGGGAGTGTCACATGACCCCGGCCAAGATCCTTCCGSGTTCGGGAGGAGCGAAATGGTGCTCGCTCCCTTCCGGTGCGGGGACCGRGAGGTCAGCGGAACCTCTTCCGGGTCGGGGGAGGCCGGGGAGATGACGTGCTCTTCCGGCTKGGGAGGCAGGAAGCCCCGCCTCCTCTTTCCGGTTCCGGGGACCGSGGTTGTTCGTCGGAGCTGCGTYGGAGAGAGGAGCGCAGCTGTTTTCGCGTTCTCCTGGACTCTGCGGTGCCCTGCTGTGCTCTGCCGCGGCGGCTGCCGCCCGAGAGTCGGACCGGGGCGGCCCCCGCCGRGTCCTGCGCTGCCGCGTGGTTTTTTTTCTCCCACGGCGCTGAGCCACRTAGTTTTCTCTGCTCGGCTGACTTGGGTTTTGGCCCAGACAGRATCCTTTTTTTTTTCCTTCTTCCCTCAATCGAAGAAGCTGGAGCAGTGTTTTCTTTGACTGCTGGGAGCTGGACTGAACAGATCGCTTCTCTAGAACCGGTGGAAGAGAGATTTGCCGAGAGGGGAGCGGCTGCGCCCAGTCCCAAGCCCCGGGGAGCCGAGTCGGGTAGAGAAGACACATCGGAGGACTCCAGCCCAGCTGTTTTTTTTATTTTCGCCTGCTGTAACTGCCCTTGGGAGGGAGGAAATCAACACCAGGTAGCCACTGGAAGTTTTTCTCTACTGCCGGAGTGCTCCGTGGGGGCGGGGTGGGGGGTCTGCTATCCTTCCGTGTGGGAGGCCGCCATCTTTGGACCACTAGTGGGAAGAGGAACATTCCTCCTATACTGTCTCCACACTTTGGACACTTTTTTTTGAGGGAGGGGTTTGTTTCTGTGATTGTGGAGGGCGGGGAAGTGGGTTTCCGGCGATTCAGTGCTTAAYAGGTATTTTATCTTTTGTTTTCCCTTGCTTGGTGGGTGGGTATTGTGTTTGTTAATGAACTGTTTAATTTTTTTTTTTCACTTTTGTCTATTGGTRTTCATTTCCTATTGGTGCAGAGSRGGTATTTGGAACCCTTKTGAGAGAAAGACTCGGTCSAAGGGGTTTCTCTCCTAAATTTGTCTCAAAACCGAGACAGTATATAATAGATTAATTTACTRTGTGTAAGGTAACAAGATTTCAGCTGCTACATCGGTATCCACAAGTGCATTTGTTTTCGGTTTGTATTAACCTGAAACATGGATAAACTATTTTTATAAATGGGCATGATGTTTTAGAAGATGTTTGTGAAGTCAGGCCAAGCTTTTCAAGGTACTTGAAAAGTTTTTATTAAGGGACAAAATGACCTGCAGAAGTGTAACTTATTGAACCTTAACCAATAGAATGGGGTACTTCTCATGTGTTGTTAATTGCTTAATCAGTGAGACTAGTTCACAAATGCAAATGTGAAATTTTTAGATATGGAATGCAAAAAATATGTTCCAAGATTCGAAAGCTGTTTCTTCTGATAAGAAATCTGCCATCTGTTTTTCCTCCTTCCCTACATTTTTTCCCTCTTTCGCCTCATTTTTCCACACGGACAGAATATAGGACTCTTAAGAGCTCACTTCTTAAAAAGCTTTCTTTATGATTAAGAGGRAGCTAAACAGACTTTGTTTGTATTAGGCAAAGGTTCCTTATTCTCTTTATCAGCTGGCCTGTGTTTCAGTTCACCCTTAGGGTGTTATCTGTACCGGTGCTACTGGCCAGATAATCTTAGTGATGGCAGCAGGAGAGGGCACAAGTATCAGCCCTCTGCATGATGACAATGGGACAAGAAGCACAAATCTAGTTCTATTATTTCCACTTAAATGTCCACTGAATCTGAGTGGTTCCTCATTTTATACAGTGTGGAATGCTGACTCCCAGTCTGGAAACTTTTTCATATTTTTTACAGCTAAGATGGTGTTGGCTACTGCCGGCATTTTTAGTCTATTTTGTTTAGGTTCTGCTTTGGGGTCTTGAGAGGTGTGTTCATCTTGAGCGTTTTTTCCTAATCTCAGATAATCATTTCCTTTGCATTGATAGCCAATATTCCTTGGCAGCTTTCTCTTTATACCCACTGAAATCAGAAGCATCTSTTAATTAGGTTTTTGTGTTCTGCAAGACCAAGTATCAACAACATCTTTACCTCCCGTCAGTGCATCTTAAGCACTTTCCAAGGCTACTTTTCGAAAAACTCATGAGTTACTTGTGCTCCATAGAAGACTGGACTCTTCAGCCTCATTTCAGTTCCACATTTGGAACTACCTTGTGTGCTTYTCGAGCTGTATCCACACGATCTTTGACCATCTGGTGACCTTTATCAGATTACTCCCTCAAGGTTTTTGCCAGAAGTTTGACACTCCAATTATTGAGGGTCATATATCATCTAGAAAAATCTTGCAAGCCTCACTTGACGCAGCAGGGACAGCAGTCTGCTTTTACCTCCTCCTTATTTCTTCAGCAACTTTCATGGCTTCCGTGTTTCCAGGGAGAATAAAGCAATGAGAAAGAAAGATATTCTTTAGCATCCTTTTCAAAGGAGCAATACAGCCCGTGAAGGGGTGTGAGCTGGAAAAGAAGGAAGCAGAAGTGGTAGGAAATAACTTACTCTTCTACTGGTTGTTTAGTCAAGTTTTGCCCTTTTTTTGAAGTACAGACTTTTTCATGGATGAGTCTGAGCAACATTGTTATTAAAGCTTTCTTTCAACTACTCGTTCTTCCYGGTCTTTGTAGCACACACTTGCTTTCTTGGCTAGAAGTTGTGCCTGGGTGACTTGAGATGGGAAGGAGGTATGCTCTCCTCTCCACAAGTAAATATATCAGGTATCAGACACGCTTGCTAGCAATCTGCCTGGGTTCTTGAATGAGCTGGAAAACAGATTAGGTCATTCAAGCATCCATGTCACATGCAGGAAGTCCATGCCAATGTTCTTAAGACTTTTCTACAGGAATGTGCTTAACCAAGACCTATTCGTCTCATGGATGTGAATAGGAAATGCCAGTCTTTTTACTCCAGAGTGGTTTCCAGACTCTTTTGTAATCAATTGCTAAAGGACACAAACGCATTCATGACCCTTTTCTTTTTCCTTTACTGTCAAGAGTGGGTTTTTTTACCCTCAGAGAAATACCGTAATTAATAGAAGAACAAGTAAAAGGCAAATTTATTTGGCCAAGTAGACTTAATTTTCCATGTGACACACAGGAAAGCCTGTTTTCTTTTTCTTGCCCTTATTGTCTGGAATTCTACTCTGTTTCCTGGATGATGCTGTATTCCTCTATCAGCTCAATCTATTTGACTACTCTTTCAGCACTGCACTTCCAGGTTTTATTGATACAATAGTAATTGTGTCTTGAAGGGTTTGTTAATATTTTTTCCTCTTTTATCAGCTAATCTTCAAGTAGGTTCTGAATATCATAGTTGTTTCCTCTGTTTCTGAACACTTTTGAGTGGTCAGAAATGGCACTTGAGCTTTGAAGCACTTGTGATGTTCATCAGAGATCCTTCATAACTTAGACTAATCTTGGAAGAGTATGCATTAAGAAAGAAAAAGTATGGAAGAACACATGCAGAGCTAGATATATATTAAAAATGTTATCAACTATTTAAAGAAAAGACCTTAAAATGGTGATAATGCTTATGCAGCAGCGCAGATTAAGAAATGGCATTTCCTGAGCTGAGAAACATTCTATGAAATTCAYATTTGCTTCACTTTGCAGAAGTGGTTGTATAATGAGTTCATCCCTGGCTAGAAAMCAGAGAAAGTTGGTCAATTTGTAACCAACGCTCAAAAGTCTACTAAAGGAGAGGTAAACCCCTCCTAAACAATGAAGTACTGCTGTGATTTTACTTGTATGCTACAGTTGCACAATGCTGTATTATTAAACATTTAATAATAACATTTGTAAAAATACGAATGTGCATTATGAAGTTGCTACAGCGTCAATTCCTAGCATATTTTAAAATTTCTTCCCTTCTTTCTGGCTAATCAGATTTAGGCCAAACCCCAGAAGACCATTCTCAAATACACTGCTGGAGGGTGATGCTCAGTATCTAGATTAATCCTTTAAACTCACAAGGCAGATGCTATGATATGGAATCTGGATATACAATCATATAACTGTCAGCTTTCAGTAAAAGCAGAAATAAAATATATTTTGTATACTTTCCTAATTTGATTTAAATTTGGCTGTACCAACTACATGTTCAAGATCTAAGTTAAACTGTGGCTATACTGAAGCCAATAAAAAAAATCGTTGGTAATGCTGTAAAGATTGTAACTCAGAAACTAGATTTTAAAACTCAGTTTGAATATTGTGCTGGTTTGAATGTGAACCAGCAGGGGAAATTAACCCCACACAAATACCTCGAGAGAGATTTAGGTCACAATTACAATTTTAATAGAAAGGTTAAAATAAATGCAGGAATACAGAAAAACACGGGATTAAACTGGCAGAGCCACGGTACAACCTGGCAGTGGTTGCAGTCCTGTTGAAACTTCGGTTGTCCAGTGGTTGTTGTAGGGTCTAATCCTCTGGGTATCCCCTGGTAGTGTCCAGTGGTCTCGTCCTCTGGTTTTCCGGTGATGGTTGTCCGGAGTCTTCTGGTTCTCCAGTGGTCTGGTTTTCCAGTGGTCTGGTTCTCCAGTCCAGTGATTTCTCCCATCCCAAAGTCTGCTTTTATGTCGTGTTTCCTTAGCCGGTGTCTCCTTCAGGGGTGGGAATTTCCACAATGGAAGGGGATGTTCCTGGCATTCTGTTCGTTGGTGCTTATCCAGTTCGGTAATGGGCCATTAACAGTGATAATCCACTCAGGATGGGTGGTGCTTGTGCGAATACTTATCTCAGTTGAGATAAGAAGTATCACCCCATCTCACAAGAGCAGTCTCAGGGAGCAAACGACCCATCTTATCAAGGAAATATGTGGGTGGTGATAGAATACATCCTTTTTTTGGTTAACTCAGGGCAAATATATTCTGAAGAAATGTTTAATGGGTGTGATTTGCATTAGAAATACATATTGCTGTCACTTCAGTAGAAAGCTACAATATGAAAGGGCGAGCTACATACCCGGGTGAAGCTTGGTAATTATTGATAGGGAAGCAGCACCAGGGAATACTTCAAATTACATTGTATAAGTGATTTTTTGGATAAGATCCTAAACAAATTAACTTAATGTTTTGCTTTAGTGGTAAGAGTAGTATTTTTGTCTGAAACTAATCTAAATAACATGTGCTGGGTATTGTTAATAGTGAGAATACAGAATTTGATAAAAGGAGCATTCTGTTTGAGAGAAGATTATTTTGTAACTTTCACCTATGTGATTTTRTGCAACATTAAAAGAAATACAAATSCATTCATATTCRCTGCTCACTGTGAGACAAGCAGGTGTCCAGGGCTTTCTGGTAATTATATTGCCTTAATGCATTTCAAATTGCACAACAAAAAAATTGACAGCCTCTATGACTGGTCACTTCAAAATCCTAAGGCATGTATTCGATTTCCAACCTGGAAAATATCATCCTGTGTTTAGTAAGTATTATAACACAGTTGAAAGACTCTATACAAATGCAGAAATAGTCTTCTGATTTCACAATCTATTCTTTTTTCTTTTTTTTTTTTTCCTTGTCAATTTCCTTATTCCAAGTATGAAACCTTCCATTTGGTAACAACTTTTGTCTGAAGAATTATTATTCCCGTTCACTTAATGATGTGATAAACACAGCTTAAAAATATTTTCGTGCCACGGAATCTGTTGTGAATGAGACATCTGTAGTCACAAATTTATTTGATACATTCTTCTTCAAATCAAAACCAGATGTGCAGATGTGTGACTGTGTGGTGTGACTATACAGTGATAACTAATGCAGAGGGGTTTAGATACTCACTTGCTACTTTCGAGGCAGGGTTATATCGAGGTGGTCTGGTATTAATTTAGAGCCCTTTTGGCCCATCAGTGAATCCTTCCATGGACCAGACATAGAAGCCAAGGGTTGCACCAAATACTCTGGATTTAGAATTACCCTTACATCAATGGAATTTTTTCATAATTTAAGCATGTATGATGCAGCGTCTGAGCTCCGTGATCTGTCAGAATCATTGCAGACAATGGACACTGCAGTGCCAGAAGCTCTCTCACATTTGTCAGGACAGGCTTAGATTTCTGCTTGCATTGTTGTTAGTTTAGGAATACATGCAATAAAGATGGCAGTCCCAAATAAAAATTGTACTATGAAAACTGGGATATGCATGACAGCAAAGCTGTTAAAATCCATGTAGCAAAATTAGGAGCTTGGCAAACAGTAAAAAAAGCCTGGCTGATAACAACAGGACTTTGTAAGACTAAAGCCTACTCAAACATCTATTTTTCCTACATATTAATTCTSTATTGTAGTCTTTGCTAATCAAAAACTGAATCCATGCTAAGAATAGGCTGAGTCACTTTTTGAAAAGTGTGGTCTACAAATACCAGAGCTGTTGCCTAAACAGTAACTGATTATTACAATATGTTTAACTCTCCAGAAGAACTTGAAAATGCCTGTAAAGAGAAGTGTCATGTAAATCCTTAATGTGTTGCCACAGATAGTAAGTAATTCCTAGGGCCTTTCCCCTCTTTTTTTTTTTTTTTTCTTAGTTTAATATCCTCTGGCAAATTTGTTTCTGTATGTGAATGTATTTCCATTTTTCAGGCAGAAATTTTTGGCAACTATAGATGTGGCAAAAATATTGTGAACATTTTATTGTGTGATCTACATGTAAGTACTCATTGTAAAATATTTATGGCATATAAATGTGTAACTAAGAAGGTAATACTTTCTCTAGTCATTAATTTAATATGACAACAATGTCGGTGGTGAGGAAATGGGATCCATTAGTGGTCTCTTGGCTTTATTTCTGTGCCACTCTGTTATTTCCTATCTGTGATGACAATTACACTTAMATCTTTCACAGGTAGAAATTTTGAACATACCTGATATAATATTTATTMATGAATCTGTGCATCATTCAGAGATGTCTGTCTCCAAATATTATATATCCACTGCTGAAGGTTTGATGATACTTTGGTTTTGATTCAGGTATACTCAAAAATAATTCCAACAATATGAATCAACAGAGCAGGTAATATATTTGAAAGAGCTTATGCAACTATGTGCCCACTGAAATGGATCTTTTATCCACAKAAACTTAATAACTGCCATTCTTTTTCATTGAATTAAAAAGCTTAACTGATTTTCTGATAACTGCAATAATATATTTCATAATTCTCCATAAATTATGGTAATAATAAATCTGGTGYGTTTTGATGACTCAGACAATTCTATGTATGCTGTTTAAATTATAACTTCTAGGCTAGCAAGCAATTTACAACTCAAAATATATTTTTCTTGTACAATAAAATTATATTATACAGAAACTCTTCCTCACTCAGAGTGAAGAAAAAAATTTCAGGTGCAAGAAATAACTGTCAATAACGTCYATGTAAATATCTCTCTAAATATATTTTTGTTCTATTCAGACAAGAACTTAAAAATAAAAACTATTTCCWTGACAAGGATACGCTAAACAGCTCTGCTGTGTTGAACCTTTTGCCCTGGTTTGTTCCAGGATTGGACAGAAAGAGCCAGACTCTTTCCTGCAGTTCTCTTTCCACAGGGATTATTTAAGCCTGCTTTCAGCATTGCCTGGTCTCTCCTAGCCAGCTTTGATGATCAAGCAAGGTTAGTTGCCCTGTAGGCCTGTCCTGAAAAGGTCAAATGACATTAGTCCACAAGAGCTATGGATTAAAAAAATTAGGAGTAGATGTTAAAATGTGCACAGTTAACATCTTTATGACAAAATATTCCAGGGGTTTAAATTGGTCAGTAGTTTAAAAATGGTAAAAAATGCCTTTGGCAACATGAACGCAAGGCTGTCATGAGAAAGAAATGTCTGCACCTCTGCTGAGATGCCAGTGCAAGAATAGGAAAGAAATCTGATGTAATTTATAGAGAGGTTATTTTTTCCTATTTACAGTAATAATACAGAAGGATTGATTTTTTTTCTTTGTGAGAACTTCTGAGATTGTCTTTACATGATTCTGAAGTATGTACATTTACAGCAGCTGTCAAATTTTTACTTTTAGCCTTAACCTACTTGATGAAAATGTCACCAAACATTACCTATGTCATATACCAAGGCTTACAGTTAAGTAGTCTTTTCACCATGTATCTATTAATGAAGTAAACTTCTTACCTGTATTAAATCCAAATATGGGCTGTTCAGATTGTCAAGGGAGTAAGACAGTTCTCAAAATAACTTAGTCAAAATGCTCAGTCCTGAATGTATTATGACAGCACCGCTATTTGTGGGCAACCACTTGTCCGTTTGACAGGAGTGGCTCTGATCTCTCTGGGATCTATCCTTCCCCCTCTCGAAGGAGATGGAGGCTCTGCCTTCTTTTAGTCTGTCTCTTACTCTGGCACAACAGATTTCTTTCTTCTTTTGCAGTCTGCTGTGCCTAAGCAGCACAACCTGCAGCCCCCTGGGAGCGTTACCAGGGTGTTACCAGTGACCTCAGAGGAGCCAATCTTTTGCCAAAAAGCTCCATATAACTACAAGAGCATAGCACACAGGGGTTAATGCAGGCTGATGGTGAGTGGTATCCCAAAAACGGACTTGGAGGAATGTTGTTTCCTCTTGTGAATCAGCAGAAGCGGAGGCATAATGGCCTTGCCTTTCAGTTGCTGTGCATTAATCTCTGCACAGCAACGCCTGTCATCGCTCAGATGTCAGATGCTGTTTATAACTCTGCTGGAAACATAGCATAGAATAAAACAGCATCATTAGTTTCTCTTGAGACTGTATATGCATGTTTTAGGTTAGCTATGCTTTCACTGCTGCACTTAGTTCAAACATTGTATCAGCAGCATTGGTGGCTCGGAAAGTTGTTTAGTCTGTGAATTTCTCCAGTTGCTCTCTCAATACGTGACCAAAAGACCAGGATGTGTTCAGGTGCAGAGGTTTCCACAGCACGGGTGTGACATGACTCAGAAGTGCCCCCTTGGCTTGGCTTGAACCTGCTGCTTTTAGTGACACAAGTAGCAGAGCTGCAGGACAGAGAGAAGCATCAAATCTATTCAGGATCTCTGTGCCAGTTGTGATTTGGCAAGCGTGCAAAGCCTTCCCTCCTTTATTTTTTAGACTGTTATTCTTTATATGAAGCTATTGCGCAATTTGAATCCTTCTTTCTGCTTTTCCCAGTGCCTTCGGTRCTGCCACATCGTTTCAGGGTGGGAAACGAGTCACAGCCAGTGTCCAATGGTGTCAAATGCAGTATGGATTTATACAGTGGCACAGTAACGCTTTACGTTTTGTTCTCCTTCCTAATCATTCCTTACATTTAATTTGGCCATTACTGAGCACTGAATGTGTTATTGTAGAGCTATCAATTGAGTATTCATTGCTCTGAAGTGATCCTGATTATCAGGTTGCCAACTGTGAAACTAAAAGTGAGAAAATACTGTTTTCTCCTACCTTAGATTTTCTTAATAACTAGTTTATTTAAATGTGAGGATAGTTTTAGCTTTAATTTTCAGTCCTGTACTCTTCTATATTGTGATTTCTTGATGTAATATGTTGAATGCTGCTCATCATTCACTTTTTTCTCAACAATTACATTTGTAATATATGCAAAATGCTTCCTTTCTRGTTTGATGCCTTTGTTATCTGAAAAAAGAGGTATTTGATTTTGCCTTATTGATTTTGCCTTTCTCGCCTTTTTTGAACTGGCCRTTATACGCTTCGTTCAAAAACTTGGATGGGGAATAGGCTGGGTGCTCTTTAACACCAGCACACTGGGATGTAATCAGAAATACAATTCCAGCCTCTTGTCTTTAGCCCTGCCTGCAGAGGTCCCATACTGAGCCTAAAGGGCAAGAAGGAGCATCCAGAAGGAAGTGAATGACTTCCTTCCACGGTAAGGATTTCTCCTTTCTAGAGATTATTCCTGCCTCCAACATCCTCTTGCACCGCTGCCTTGGGAATATGGGAACAGTTGTGCTGCCTGCAGCACTGGAGCAGCTGGAACTCCGTCCCACGCCACCCTTCCTGCTGCCACGTGACCGGAATCCGTTTGCTTTAGAATAAATTTTTAATAGCTGGACATCTGGTGAGTTTGGGTTTGGATATATTTTGTTCTATCCGTATAATGAAGGGGAAAAGATTACTCTGGAGAACACTTCATTTGTTATTTATAAACCTGCACAATAGTTCAGATAACTTCCAAAAGTTCTTCAGCTATTACCAATATTCTCCATGAAGTTTTACAAATCCTGTCTTTTTATCGCTAAAATCGTGGCTGCGGACATTACTCGCTGTACAAACACAGAACAATGGGGAGTCTTGGCGTGGTTTAGCGCTCTATCCAAACTAACGCCGTTTTGCCAAAATGAGAGGAAGTGTCCGTGTGTTGTTCTGTTACCGTAGGCGGAGCAAACGGATCTTTAGGGAGTCCCTTATTGCTGTAGGAAGTTATTGGAGAATGGCACAATAGGGTGCGCTGCGGGAATATTCACTGGAAGCTCTGTGAAACTGAGCTGTTCAGCTCACTTAATAAAACGTTTATGTATCCTGTTCCCGTGCCCACCAAACACTGTTGAAGAAAGGAAGTTAGTTCCGATCAAATGAACTTTTTTATTAATCAGAAAGCTTAAAAATAACAAAACGAATTAGGTAATTTAGATCAGTGTACGGTTCGACGACCGCCTCGCTCGGAGCCACTGCGCACGCGCGCGCCATCGATTAGTCGGGGCGCGACTGGCGCTGCCTGCCCGCTCCCATCCCGGAGCGCTCGCTGCCCCCGCGCCGCTGGAAGTGCCGCCGCCGTCGGGGAGGCAGGGACGATGGTGAGGGGCGCCGGCATGGGGAGGGACGGGACTAGGACAGGCACGGAACCCCCGCCTCTCTGCCCGGGGTGCCAGCCTGCACGGGGCAGCGGGAGGGCGAGCGGCAGGGAGCGGGCCCGTGAGTAAGCAGTTCCCGGGCCACGCGGGGCCGCGGGCGGGACTGGGCCTCGGTGCCGGCGTGAAAACAAATGGGAGCGGAGAGAGGGCCCTGCTTCAGTCCCGGGACAAATGCTGCCAAGGCCCTGTGAGGATCCCTGTAAATATCTCTCCAGGGGTCTGGAGCGTTTGTCTTAGGAGGAGACTGCGGGAGCTGGGCCTRTTCAGTCTGGAGGACAGAAGACTGAGGGGGTTCTCATGAATGCATATAAATATATCAAAGGCGGGCTAAGAGGATGGTGCCAGGCTCTCTTCAGTGCTGCCCAGCAAAAGGATGAGGAGCAATGGCCATAAACTAAAACACAAGAAGTTCCACCTCAACAYGAGGAAGAACTTCTTTACATTGAGGGTGGCAGAGCACTGGAACAGCTCAGGGAGGTCGTGGAGTCTCCTTCTCTGGAGAATTCAAACCTCATCTTGATGTGTTCCTGTGTAACCTGCTCCAGGTGACCCTGCCTTGGCAGTGGGGTTGGACTGAATGATCTCCGGAGGTTCTATCCAACCCCAGCAATTTGAGAGATGGGAATTTAAGAAAAGGAAGAGCTTCTTCTCAGAAAGAGCAATTAGACATTGGAATGGGCTGCCCAGGGAGGTGATGCAGTCACCATGCCTGGAGGTGTTTAAGGACAGACTGGATGTGGCACTCAGTGCCATGGTCTGGTTGACACYGTGGCGTTCAGTTACAGGGTGGACTTGACGTAYCACAGGTCTTTTCCAACCTAATTGAGTCTGTGATTCTGTAATGCTGGGATTCTGTGAAAACAACCAGGACTTCATTCGGGAATGCTCTTTCTGCTCGCTCATTAGAGATACTAATGAGTTTCATTTTGTTCATTCCAGTTTCGCAACCAGTATGACAATGATGTCACGGTTTGGAGCCCTCAGGTAAAACCTTTGTACACTTGCTCACTGGGTTTTCAGCTCGCTTTTTGGGTTTTCTCCACCTCACAGCAATGGTATCACAGTTGTACCGGTTGTATCCAGGTGCCTGAAGCTCCCTGCAGGCTGCTCCCCTCTCCCTTTGTAGGGTGTAGGTGTCCAGAAAGCCCTCAGCACATCTCTCTCTGCTGCTGCATGAACCCAAGTGGTGCTTACCTGGGCCCTGTCACCTCCAAGTGCTCAAGGCAGTTGCTTTCTGAATGCACCTGTGAGGTACAAAATAGATGCTGTCATCTTTGGGGGTTGGACTAGGGGATCTGTAAAGGTCCCTTCCAACCCAAGCCATTCCATAATTCTATGATTCATTTACGGATTTATAATAAATTGGTGATKAAGGTACAAAAAGCATGAAACAGCTTAAATTTCCCCAGTGTTAGGCCGGTGCTAGGTGTTTCTTTGTCTACTAGGTAATATTGGAATGGAACTATTTAGTTTATAATTGGGAGATTCAAGTGAGATTTGCACTTAAATTTGAAATTTTATTACTTCCAAATGAGTTTCACACTGTGTGTTGTTACTAAAAACATACATTGTGTGTTCTGGAACTTAAACAGGCTGTGTTGACTTGAAAATAAATATTCTGGAATTTTAAAAGCCAGTGTCAGCTCAGGTGTTTAATATTGCCTCTTCTCTCAGTATGAACATTTTAAGACAGGATACTTAAGAAAAATCAGAGCCTTGGAAAATGACCCATTTATATATTTAGCAAAACTAGTGATTTATTTAAAATGCAAGTAACAAATTGTATTGGTGTAAAGCTAATATATCATTAGTTTKTGGGTTTGTATTGCTACTGAAAAATCTCCATCATGTAGTACTACTGTATGTGAGATCCATTTTCCATACATTGCAACAGAGAGTGTTCCATACTTTCCATTCTGTATGAAGACAACCTGGAATATTTCCCTTTTTTTAGGTCAATACCGTGATAGGTGTAGATGCCTTTGAACCGTTTTCATCCTTCTTAATGATTGTGTTTCTCTGGCAGGCTCAGTATCAGAAGCTTTATCTGTTACTTTAAAAATTACTTTTTAAGAGCCTCTCTTGAGGCTTTTAGTAGATAATGTGAAATTATCAACAGCACAAGTTTATATGTTTTTCTTAAATTGCTTTAAAAATATTAATAGTGTTAGGTTTTTTCTAAAAAAAGGCATTTAAAATTGCTACTGTCCTGCAATTGCTACTCCATCCATTCTTGTAGGTGAGGTAGTGATGTGATGCCATAATAATTCTTGGCACTGTTAATACAGGAGCAAAGAATAATCATACTTCATTGAGAGATGTTTGCAAATATGGTCGTAAAGAAAAGGAAATGGGAGATTAGAAACTTAGAAGTGGTTTCACATTTTTACAGTCTTGCATGTCATTCGTGAGAGTTGGTAAATGCATGTTGGACAGGTCACAGCGATTCAGTGCTGCTCTTGGGCGGGAAATATCCTATGTTATTGAAATTCCATTTATAACGGTGGGTGAAATGGGACATTAGGGGGCTTTCAAGCATCTGGTAGACTTAAATAAAAAGCCTCATGCCCAAAAAACCCCAACAACCCATGAGAAGGTGATTTCCTGTAGACCATCCCCAGCACATTTCACTGTAGGAGCTGCTACATTCCACTCTATCACAACCATGGGGATGCAGCTCTGTAGGATCCATGCTTGCAGGGTAACAGTGCCTGTACCAGCTGTCTGGAATGGCTGAAAATGGGAAAGCCCTCAGTGGTTCTCTTAAATCGACATTAAAGCTCCTGGCCACCTCTGCAGAACTTGCAGGGACTTCGTTTTCTTTGAGACCTCTACTCCTCTTTCAGACTTCCCTGCAGTTGGCCAATAACTTGTTCAGGAGTTATTGGGGAATGGCTGGGGAGACACAACAATTGTGTAAGACTCATTTCTTCAGCAAACTCGATTAAAAGTTAAGTGTCAGCTTCAGCTGGAAGTTCTGTCTTTGAATCACATTGGGTCAAACACTGGTTCTTCTGAAGACAGTGACAAAAGTCTTGTGATTCTTACAGTGTCAAGAGTATTCAGCCTTTCTTTTTAGCTTTCCTGTTCCTTTGTGTGCAGTGGTGGGTGGCTCAGAGATGGCCAGATTTTTGTAGGTTAATGTTGAGGCACCACAGAAGAAAATTGAGGAGATCTACTGGTTTTATGTTTAACCCGTTAAGCAGTAAGTGTCCTTGTAGGGGTGGGGAATCAAAAAATCCAAACCYATTGAAAACTGCTTCAGAAGATTAACTTGAGAACGATTCTTTTTGACTTGGTTTTGTAGGGCCGAATTCATCAAATAGAATATGCCATGGAAGCTGTGAAACAAGGCTCAGCTACTGTGGGGCTGAAGTCGAAAACACACGCAGTTCTGGTGGCTCTCAAGGTAACTTTTAAACTCTGTTCTCAGGGGGACTGTAATGTTCATAGAAGAGTTTTGGTTTGGCAAATTAGTTTTGTGCAGTCTGAACTTGTACATGTAATGTGAATGTAACTGCGGTTTCCCTTTGCTTGAGTGTTGACATATTTCCAGTACCTGTGCAACGCAGATCTTCACGAAATGGTGAAGGAAATGATTGAAAGATTTTCTCCCTTTAAAAGATATTTTACTCTTTATTTTTTTTTAGTTTTCCTTAGTTATTAAGCAATAAATCTATTCCTTTCTTTTTACAAAGCTTGAGTGAGTGTCTGATCTTTTGTTCTGAGAGGTTGCGGCTGAAGTGAAATTAGGTTTTTCTTGTCTTCTTTTGCAAGGTTATAAATTTAATATTTTTTTTATTGTTTTATGAACATATTCAGTTCTTGCCATAAATGCTAGCAGATTTCTCCACAGTGCTTGGCAGACTGTTCAGTTTGCCACATAGCTTTCTTCTTTTATGCTTAGAGAGCACAGTCTGAGCTGGCAGCTCATCAGAAAAAAATCCTGTACGTTGACAACCATATTGGTATCTCAATTGCTGGACTTACTGCTGATGCAAGACTCTTGTGGTGAGTATTTGGGTTGTTGACATACACAGTGCTGCAATAATGAGGGAAAGTTCATTCAGACTATTGCAAATGACATTTTCTGGTTGGCTAAGGATTGGTCTCGAGTTGCTGCTTTGTTGTATTATGCCAAACATCTCAGCATGAAATTCTGGCAGATTTTTAACTAGTTGGCAGAAATCTCATCTGTTTGGCCCAAAATTTTGCTCTTTGGTTTTGTTACTGGTAAGACAGTCCTGTCTGGTTTCCTCAGTGTTACAGTCTGAGAAAGTACATCACTTCTTTCCCTCTGGCAGCTGCTTCTGTGTACACACATTTGAGAAAGTTATTAAACACAAACAGTGCTGTTTATGTGGGTTTCAGGGGGGGCTTTTAGCAAATTTGATCAGAACGGGTAGGAAGAATTTCTGAAATAAGTTTTAATTGCTGTAACGTTATAAAGCAATGTTACCCTTTAACCATTACCATTTTGTTGTCTGGGTGAACTTCTGCCTTCTTTGCATTTGAATGGCTGAAATACTCTAATGCTATCAAACCTGTGGTCAACTTTCTCAATAACAATGATAGGTCATGCTGAAATGAGATCATGTAAAGCCTTTGACCCTTTTTCTCAACGAGTAGAGCTGAAACAAGAATGGTTACCTGAACAGACAAGCCTTGAGACAAAACCTCATTGTGTCTTTGATCTGTGCATTGGTTGATATTACTTTTTTTGAAATTTTTTTGTATTTTTGCTCCCTAGCAATTTCATGCGTCAAGAGTGTTTGGATTCTAGATTTGTGTTTGATAGACCTCTTCCAGTTTCTCGCCTAGTGTCACTAATTGGAAGCAGTATCCTTTTGTTATACACTTGTTATACTTTTTACAGCTTTTTACTGATTCGTAAAATGATTTTTATATATTACAGCTTAAAAGTCATACTAAGTTGAAAAAGTTTGTTGGACAGTTTTTCTTTGTTCACATTGCTTGTGTATTCTTTCAGAGAATATCCCATAGGTGATGCATTTTGCTTGGTTAGGAGAATGTTTTAGGTTATTGTCATGTAATTTTGAGATTGTTTCCTTAGCTTTCTTAAGAAACCCAGATTCCAACTCAGCGTTATGGCAGAAGGCCCTATGGTGTAGGACTGCTCATCGCAGGCTATGATGTGAGTAAGCTGCTCTGGTTGCTGCTGATCTACAAGGAAATGTGCTTAGGGAAATTTCATGCAACAAATAGATGTTAAGAGGGAAAGATGGAAGAGGCAGACTCATTAAAATTCTCTTGAGTAAGGAAATAATATGTTATATCTTACCCTAAAACAAAACTTAGAAGCGTTAATAACAGCTAATCCTACCTACACTTACTAAGTATTTTAAGGAGCAGAAATGAGATTTGTTTATGTAAATATTTGCTATTGATTTTGCATGTTTGCAAGCTATTACTTTAAATACTTTCAATAAAAAAATGGATGTGGAAATCATCACCGGCCTCTCTCTTGTTTAGCAACAACGTTTGGCTTAATGCAGCACAGGCAGAATCTGTCCTCAAGATTGTTGACATGAAGATGGTTGAAGGAAATCATCATCTTGCCTGAAATTTTGGATGGCATAGTTTAGTCTACAGCAAGTTTTTACTTTCGTGTAGAGAAGACAGAGTATGTGTAAAATACTTGCTGCAAGCCGTGAAGTAGGAAGCATACATCAGCACAGTGCAATTTGTAGAACAGAGAAAGAAACATTTTTTGTGCCAGCCATCCTGTCCACATAAAAGCTGCATTTTAATGAACAAAGTGTAAAGAAAGAATTTATTTTTTTATTGTTATTGTTGGGGGTTTTTTAAACAGTAGTTTTGAATGAATTGCATAATACCAGTAATATGATCAGCAATACAAAATATATTTCTGTGCATACCTGTAGGCTGTGTGATGTACCACAAAGCAAAACTTTTAGAAAGTATCGTGTTCCAGCAGCAGACTTGGTAGGAATTGATACATTTGTTTTACATTCTGTGGGGTTTTTTTCTCTCTTTGTAGGCTATGGGTCCTCACATCTTCCAGACTTGCCCCTCTGCAAACTATTTTGACTGCAAAGCAATGTCCATTGGTGCTCGTTCACAGTCAGCACGAACTTACTTGGAGAGGCACATGACTGAGTTCACTGACTGTGAGTAATGGAACCCTCTCTACCCAATGGAGTTCATCAATTTTGCGGTTTATTTTCTGCTGCCACTCCATTCTTTTCCATTTAGTGAGATGAAGATAAATTGTGGGAGCCAAGTTTGGCATAACTGTAAATCTGCACAAAGACAAAATTGTAGAGACTATCGTTGAGCTTTTCATGTCTTAACATGTGGGTGTTTATTCCATCTAATGAAAAGAGAAGCCGTGCTCAGAAAAGCAGTGAAAAATGTTGAAGGCCTTCGCTCTTTTCAACCCAGGAGAAGTGTTATTGTTTCCATAGCAGAGCAGGGGTAGTATGTCAGGGCAAGTATTTAGGTGGTGCATTTGAAGTGGTGAATTTATTTTTGTATGGAATGATGATGAGGAGCCAACTGAATAGCAGCCTGGGAAGGAGAAAAAGGTTGCATATCACTGCACTGGAGGCAAGGCAGGTGTCAAAACCAGATGCACTCGACCTCAAATATGGGGAGGGCTGGTTTCTAAAGGCATATGTCTATAACCAGCTCTGTGCTCAGTACCAGAAAGGAGAGAAGCTTTGGGAGCCAAGTTAACCAAGTTGATTTTGTAGTTGTCAGCTAAGAACAGGAAGAAGGGGCATGAGTATCTAGGGGTAATACCATGTAGTTTGTAAATGTCGTTCTGATTCCATTTTAAGGTAATCTAAATGAGCTGGTTAAACATGGACTGCGAGCCCTGAGAGAGACTCTTCCTGCTGAACAGGATCTGACCACCAAGGTAATACTAGGTTTTCTCAAAGAATTTTACTGCTATTGTTACTAGAAATTACTGTGACAAAATTCTTGTGAAGTGTGGGTGCCACTGAAACTTGGAAGCTGAATACTGGTAGATAATATCATCTTCATTTCATGTCACCTGTTTCCTAATTATCTCAGATTTAAGTTTCTTAACAAAATTGATGCTTTCACTAAATAAGACCTTGTTTCCCTCGTAGCTTCATGCTCTTTTAAGCTTTGATCAGTGTTTAAGGTACATTATATGCAGCTAGAATCACTTTGCTTTGCAGCTTTGCATTGTAAGCACAGTCAGTAATTCACCTGGGAGGTGAGTGAAGGGACTGCACCAACAGCTGATAGTATCCAGCATCAGA
This sequence comes from Amblyornis subalaris, assembly GCA_018881555.1. Classification (NCBI taxonomy): domain Eukaryota; kingdom Metazoa; phylum Chordata; class Aves; order Passeriformes; family Ptilonorhynchidae; genus Amblyornis; species Amblyornis subalaris. The sequence goes on from JACAXG010000045.1 coordinate 4,536,241, forward strand.
AAATTGCGCAAACTTTTGACAGTGAATTGAGGAACTGTTGAAGCAGAAAATTCTAAGCTTATCTATTAGCTGGTGTTCTGGTTGTGGCTGATCTACCCATTTCCATGTGTTTTTATTCTTAGTTCACCATGTTTTTTAGAACTCTTAAAATACTGAAAATGCAAAATAAGGTTAAAATAAGAGGGTTTGAGAAATTGTGTGTGTTATTAAAAAGAAAACAAAATGAAAGAAATTGAAACCCTTGAATGGTTTTACTTAGAGGACTTTGAAACATGATAGCTTTTGTAAGGGAAAACTATAAAGCCAAAGTTAATTGCAGGAAAATGCTTCTCAGTGCTTTCAACATTTGGCTTGACAGAATGTTTCGATTGGAATTGTGGGCAAAGACATGGAGTTTACCATCTATGATGATGATGATGTAGCACCATTCCTAGAAGGTCTTGAGGAGAGACCACAGAGAAAGGTGAGTGGTTCAGATATGAATAAATAGGCTTTGTTAAAAGACAATAATTAGATATGATCTATTATGTTTAAAATAAATTTAATTCTACTCCTGTAGTAGAGTTTTAGAAAGGCGATTTTTAAAATTTGAAGTTACTATGTGAACGTTGTAGAATCTTAGTTGGTACCTCAGAAATTTATTAAATCAGTTTATGCTGGATTTATGCCAGGATGTTCCAATGTCATCCTCTTTCCTCATTTTTGATCAAGCACAAGTTTTCACTATTTTGCAACAGAAGTGGCTGCATATGTTTCTCATGCCCTTCACAAGACGCCCCCGTAGTCTCCTAATTACCGAGTCCTGCTCATGCTTAATTTGGATAACACTGCTTTGTAAGCTGTTTGCTGACATGAGCTGCATTTACCACTCGTGGTGCTCAAATTGGGATACAGCTGATTTGTCAAGTGTTGTCTTCTGCCTTCCTGAAATATTTCTTTTCCCTCTCTTTAAGCCGGTTCCGCCTGTTGAAGAAACCGTGGAAAAGGCAGAGGAGCCAATGGAGCACTAGTTGGTGGATGAGTTCCTCTGTTAATGTGTAATTATCCAGGAACATTTATGCATTTGCTGGTAACTTTATCCTCACCTATATACATTTTCTGATGCTACATTCTGAGGATTGCTTTTAAAGAAAGAAACCAACCCACCTATCCTTGCAAGATAGAGAGGAGGTCATAGTTGGATATAACTGCTTTGACAAGAAAGGTGTAATCATTTTCTAAATAGTACATGATACTGTTTTTTTTAAAGAAAAGATACTGTCTTTAACTCATAAGGACAAGTGGAAATAAATCACTTTCTTGGACTCTGCTGTGAGCTTGGTGTTTTTAATTGGAACAAACAGCTATTCACAAATACTTGTGTCATATCAAGGTGCCATCATGCGTTTGAGTGGGTGACCATCATTTGTCAGAGTGAGAGTTTGCTTACTGTATAGAAATGTGCTGCTCTTGGAAACTTGCACTGGGAGGACCTTAAAATGCCTACAAAACTGTAAAATAGCTGTGGAACAAACAGGATACAGCATTTCCTCGTGTCAGATTGTCTCAAACTGAACGTGAAAACACACTTGTGGTTATGAGTGTTTTCCAGGAGCATTGCAGGCTGAAGAAGCGTGAAGCTGACAGCCTTCTTGTGTTTGGGTTTTTTTGGGGCTGACTTAAGTCAACACCAGTTCCTTTGGAACTGAACTGTATCAGAGTTTCTTTAGAGCCATCGGGCTTTTAGCTCACTGAGGGCCAAAACTGAAGTAACAAGGGAAGCACCTGAAGTTCCCCTCACAGGTCTCCTGAGCTGAGCTATGAATTCCCTGCGTTGCTGCTGAATGAACAGGTTCTCCAGGGGTTTGTCCCTTCAGCTCTTCTGCACCTGGTGCTGTTTGGACTTGAGCTGAATGCCACAAGGTTTGGGACTAACAGTGACTTCCTCAGGCAGGGTCACGTGCTAGGGAAGCCCAGTGAATTGGTGCTTCCTAGGTGCAAAATGAATGCGATGCTGTATGTTAAGCAAAATGAGTTTAGTCTTTTTTTTTTTTTTCATTTTCTATGTTAGATCATTCTAATATAATCATTCTCGCTAATGATTGCACTGAAAATGATAAGAAACAAACTTTTTGAGGTGGACCAGCATAGGGACCTGATAACCACCTGACCACTGTACTTTAAAAAAAAAAGGGCCTGAAACTAGCAGCTTATTTAATTAATAACTATTAATAAATTAATAAAAATTAATAAATCATGATGCTGTTTTGAACAGGTTTTAAGTACTGTCTGGAATCCATACGAATAGTTCAGTCATGAAAATAGCAAAATAGTAATATCAGGGCTGTGGTTTTGGTTTTAAAGCACTAGACAAAGCTGCTTTTATTTTTTCTAAATTTATTTTTATTCTATTTTTTCCTATTATTTTTCTATTTATTTCATCTTTATTTATTTTCTCCCTTATTTATTTCCTCGCTTTATTCATTTTTCCTCCCTTTAATCATTTTCACTGTTATTTATTTTTTTCCCTTAATTAATTATTTTTCCCACTCGGCTTTTTCCCCTCTTTCCCTCCTCTTGCTTCCCTCTCCTTGTGTTTCCACGTCTCCTTGTTTCCCTCCCCCGCCTTATTTTCTCCTCCCTTGTTTTTTTCCCTTTATTTTCCGTTCAATTTATTCATTTCCCCCAATCTATTTTCCAATTATTTATTTTCCCCAATTACTTTTTTCCCCATTTATTTATTTTCTGTCTTATTTATTTTCGCCTTTATTATTTCACACCTCCCTTTTTTCCCCGTTATTTATTTATTCGCTTTCTCCTTATTTATTTATCCGTGCGGGGTTTTTAATCTGTGTTTCGGCCACTATTTTTCAGTGTTTCCCTGCGTCTCGAGGGTCCCCGATCCCACTGGTGACGTCACGGGGAAGCCCCGCCTCGCGCGGTAGTTCCCCGCCCGGTTCGCGCTGGCGGGAGGCGTGTCCCGCCACGGCCGCCGTACGCTCGATGTGGCCGGGGCGGGCGCGGCTCCACGTCAGCCATCGCTGGAGCGGGAGCGCCGCGGGCTTAGCCGCCGCACCGGGATCGGCCTCACCGCACCGCCCAGTATGGAAAATCGGGGCCGGGCCGCCGCGGCCTCGCGGGGCCGGGGCCGAGGGGCGGGCGCCGCCCCTCCGCTGGGCTCCGCAGGCCCGAGGCCTCAGGGCCCTGCCGGCATCTTGCTGGTGACCCCCGGCAGGGCCCCGGGGGCGCGGGGCGATTGCGGAAGGGTTCGCGGCGCGGAGAGGGCTGCGGGGCTGTGGGTCTCGGGCTTGGGTCGGGCGGACGGTGTCATCGAAGGAAGTTTTTCCTCATAGCTAAAAATGCCTAGAAGTAGGAACCTGGGATATTGAGGGAGAAAAATCCCTCAGCTGGCTGTAAATTTGTCGGGATTTTTTAGTAAACGCTTTTTACGCCCTATATTATAGTTGTACATCAATAAAACCGTGCATTCTGAGGGGTTTGGTTCCTAAGGTGCCCCCGTTCCTAAGGCTCCCCAGGGATGTAGGTGGCGAGCAGGCGTGGCTGTTTGTCTTCCTGGGCTCTGTAAACTCTGCAACTTTCGATTTCCTTGGGTGCTCAGCACTGGCACGGGTTGTCCAGAGAGCTGTGGGTGCCCCATCCCTGGCAGTATTCAAGGCCACGTTGGATGGAGCTCTGAGTAGTCTGGTCTAGTGGGAGGTATCCCTGTCCATGGAAGGGAGTTGGAGTAAGTTGATCTTTAAGGTCCCTTCCAACCCAGCCGTTCTGTGACTCAATACAGACAGTCTGAAATTTTATTTCTGGAGAGTTAAAGCAGCACCTACATCTGTGTCCGTGGGGACTCTCTCGAAGATCAAACTGAATTCAAGGCTTGGTGACTTGCAAGGAGAAAAAGTTGGTGGGGGTTCTCCCTGTCAAGTCTCCCAGCTCGGCGTTTTAGGAGAGTTGTTTTCCACCGCTGCTTTTCAGAGCCCAAAGTACACTCATTTATCACACTGCAGAGATATGTTTGACTGTGATTTTGGAAATTTCTGCAGTTGAGGTCTTTGTATGAGTAAAGATACTTGATCTGCTTATGCAAGGATCTACTTTATGGTCTGTGGGTTGTTCTTGTAGGTGAAGGTGCTGGCTGCAGGGCTTTGAGGCAGGAGTTCTGGGTAACAGCATGGGGAAAGTAAGCAAAAAAGCTGCTGTTGAGGCAAGAAAAAAATTGGAAAAGACCTCTAGATCATTGAATCCAACCTTTGACTGATCACCACCTTGTCAACTAGAGCATGGCACTACATGCCATGTCCAGTCATTTCTTGAACGAGAGGTTTATGCAGATAATTGTAAACAAAAGCTTGAATGATCTAGTCCTTAAAATACAGAGTTCATAATGGAAAAAGACATGTTTCTTTAAATATTTGCATTGCAATTATTTTTTGGAGTGGTTGTCCTGGCATTGCTTTAGGTGAGTTGTTTTTTTGTGCACAAAGAGGCGGCAGCCCAGGCTGGCACAACTTCCCTCCTCCCTGTTTAGTGGGAGGTTCTCTAGGTGCCCATTTGATGAGAAAAGGGAGTCTAAGACTTCCAGAAAATTAATATCAATAAAAACTAATTTATTTTGACACAGTTTCTGTAGAAAGTACAAAATTGCTCATGTAATAAAAAGTAACAGTTTGCTGTGCTTGTCAGTGTAGTTTCGTAGCGTTAACCAAGCAGGCTCAAACTTGAGCATTTTTCATCACTTAAGAAATAGAATAAAAAGGTTGATTTCATCCTAGATGTCTATTATATAAAGAATAAACAAACATGAGAATGAGGATTGATAGGGCAAACAGGTTGATTTGATCATAGATAGCTATTATATAAGGAAAAAGCAAACATGAGAATGAGGATTGAGCTTAATAGCAAATTTTATTACCTGGACTGCCAGGCACACAGCAGCTTTGATAGATGTAGCCTTCTTGTCCTTTTTCACCATAAAAAGACTTACTTTCCTCATTAGTGTCTAGTGGAGACAGTAGAGTTGAGCTGATCTCGTGATCCCTGGCAGCTAAAATGCAGTCCTGCTTCCCTCTCCACCATGTTGTCGTTTCTCCCATCCTTGGTTTCTGCTCTCTTGGATCTCGTGCTCATCTTCAAAGCTTCCTTCATAGACTGATTCAACTTGTTAATCAAGTCAAGAACTTTTTCTTTTCTTGTTTCTTTTGTCTGTGAAGTTTTTCAGCCGATTTTGCGGCTTGGGTCATTCACCTGGAGGAGCACAGGAGTGCAGGGAAGGTAGTGGGAATATATAGCCACGATCAGGGGTTGACTATATGAGGGAGAAGCTGCTGCATCCATTTGGCTACAGTCAGGTTCCTGTACACTTCTGTTATTCCTGACTGTGCCCAAAGTCTTCGAAAGATTTCTTGCTTTTTCTTTTTTATTGTCTTTGGAAAATTTCACACTCTTCATCTTTGTGGTGCTAACAGGAATATTTTAGGCTAACAGCTAAGTGAGAAGGCTTTTGAATGTGGCTTCCCAAGAAACCCAGCAATCCCTTTGAGCCATTAAGTCAGTTGTGATAATGTTTTTGTGTTTGTTAATAAAATCTGTTAACTTTGGGATGGCTTTGTTTGATTTTTAGGTTGTCTGATATTTGTGTCAAAATCATTCTTCCCTTGAGAGAACTCCAGTAACCAAGAGCCATGACTGCTGCAGAGAATGTGTGTTACACGTTAATCAAYGTGCCCATGGATTCAGAGCCACCTTCTGAAATCAGCTTAAAAAATGACCTAGGCAAGTATTCACAGTGATTGAAGGATACTCCATCTTCCCTGAACTCTTCTCTCATTGTGCTTTTTGTAGAATATTGTTTACATTTTATAAACTCAAACAAGTCAATTTGATGTTTATTTTCTTTTGATTTTTGAAGGCTGTATGTTCCTCTGTTTGCTGTGTTTTGAGAAACTTTGTGATATTATCTCATGTGTTTTGATGTCCTCGCCAGTCTGTGCAAAATCTGAAACCTTTTTTTTGAGAGTTTTAAGTAGTACCTGTTTGGGCTAAGGCAGATTTAAGCACTGGAATAAACAAGTTGTGTTGTCACTTGTTCAGTGCCCTGCAGAACGTGCTGGCAGAAACAGCAGYGTTAGTATGTGGTATATGTGTGACATCAGAGCACATTGAAGTATCCTGATGTAAATTCAAGCATTAAAACAGCCTTGGAATTTGAACTCTTTCGATTCCAATATATTGGTCTCTGAATAAGTCTGAATTCCATGCTTATTTTTAAATATCTCTTGCTTCCTCTTTATCCTTTAATAGAAGTAAGGGCATGGCTTTTATTGGCATGCTCTTCTTCACACCTTCAGAGGGGTTTGTGTCCTCTGACACTGAAGAACAATATTCCTGTTAAACTACCTGTGACATGTCAGTGTTCCTCACTTCGTTTCCTCCTCCCCTAGAAAAAGGAGATGTCAAGTTGAAGACAGAGGCCTTGAAAAAAGTAATCATTATGATTCTGAATGGTGAAAAACTGCCTGGGCTCCTGATGACTATCATACGTTTTGTACTGCCTCTCCAAGATCATACCATCAAAAAACTACTGCTTGTCTTTTGGGAGATCGTGCCAAAGACCACTCCAGATGGCAGGCTCCTGCAGGAAATGATCCTCGTGTGTGATGCATACAGAAAGGTAGCCTGCTGTTTATTTCATTGCTTATGTTCCTATGCTGGGTCTTTATAGGCAGTGTATCATTTTGTGTTATTTCATAAGTATAAAAATGGTTTATGCTCAGCATTTCCTTCCTAACAATTGTTAGTGCTTGTCAGTGTAGTCTCAGTGCTTCAGAGCTGGATAACTGTAGATATAGCAGACCTACGACTGAGGAATTTTTGGGTTCTTTTACTATTACAACTTAACAAAAATTTAGTGCCCTTTGTTTCTGTGTCAGTGAGTGTCAGAGGTGAGGGGTACGACACTTACCATCTTGAAGGCATCTTGGGACAAGCCAGGGGTCATAAACGAACACCATTGTGGTATATTTGGGAAACTCCTTCATAAAGATATTAAGGCCCCTCAGCGTTGGGAATGGGTTGGAAGCAAATGAACTAATACACACTAGAGGTTAATATCCAGTGTGCAGGAATGCCCACAGGCTGAGCTTTCACAGCTGTGGTAATCAGAGAAAACAAATACAATGCATTAAAAAATCCCACAGGCTTTGTAAGTTTTACTGCACAGAAAGACATGTTTTTAAATATTGTAGGGCAGCAGTGTTTTAGGAAAGCATTTCAGAGAAAAGAGTGACGTGCCATCGTGGATGTTGGGAACTTGTACCATGGGAAAGCTGAGTGTGGGAGAAGGCTGGCAGGTGCATTCATTTGAAGAGTCTGTCATTTCAAATATGTTTCGTGTTGGTTTTAGGATCTTCAGCACCCAAATGAGTTTATCCGCGGCTCCACTCTGCGTTTTCTGTGTAAGCTGAAGGAGGCAGAGCTGCTGGAGCCTTTGATGCCGGCCATCCGCGCGTGCCTGGAGCACCGGCACAGCTACGTGCGYAGGAACGCCGTCCTGGCAATTTACACCATCTACAGGTAAGCGCAGAAACAATCCAAGTCCTAGGTGCACAACACCAAGGCTGGCTTTAGTGATCTGCATAGTTTTTAAGAACTCGAACATCTAGCAATCCCTGGTGTGGTGTCCGGGATTTTTATGTTTGTTTGCTTTTTCTATCTAATGGGCATCCTTGGGTTCTACTCCTTACCGGTAGCTGTTTCAGTTACAATTTTTTCTTTTAAAGAAACTTTGAACATCTTATACCTGATGCTCCTGAATTGATCCATGATTTCTTGGTGAATGAGAAAGATGCAAGCTGCAAAAGAAATGCGTTTATGATGCTAATTCATGCGGATCAGGTAAGGTTACCAGCCCTCAAAGTCACTGGGTTTAATAATTGTAAATATGCTGGGTGACTAGCCAGTAGCTTGTTGGTAGTATAAACTGCTTGTATTCATAAAAAACACTTGTGATAATGTTAATGCTTTTGTGGGATCCTTGCCGCTGGCAAAGTTAACTTTGGTCTTTAGTGCTCTCTTCATTTTAAAGGAGAATTACTGTATTTGGTGAATGCATATGTTGGTGCTGAAAAATGTGAGCATAACCAGACTGACAAGTGCTGCATTATCTGCTGTTCAAAAGCTTTTGTAGTGGCATGAGAAAAAAAAATGGCAGTCTCTGTTTAGTGTTTTAGATTACCTGCTCCACAGCCCCACAGCCTTTTGTGCCTAAATACTGTTAGTTTGTCTCTCTTTTTGCTCTCTGTAGACAGAATGGATTCATTTGCTCTTCAGGTTTACAGTGTTTGCCTAAATTGTTTAAGTGCTGCATAAATGCTGTTTTGTATTTTGATTTTTAGAATGTGTTTTGATGTAAAATTCAGCTGAGTGAGCAAACTCTGAATAATTTAAAATAATTTATCTTTTATTTCTGTAGGATCGAGCTTTGGATTATTTGAGTACCTGTATTGACCAAGTCCAGACATTTGGTGACATTCTGCAGTTGGTTATTGTTGAACTAATTTACAAGGTAAAAGGAAATGTTGTGGCACATTGAAAATAAATACACATGTTGGGTTGTATTAGGCTGTGTTTTAAGAGGGATAGAATGTTACTGGAAAAGGCATTATTGCTAGTTTCTAGTCCATGTCAGGAATATGTCGTTGCTTAATACAGCTGAGTAAGATTTGTCTATTAAAATCATGAAGAGCTCAAGTGTGCGCAGTATAGAGCAATATGTCTCACCTGATTTGCTGTGCTGGGGACTGTGTATTATCAGACTGGTCTTCATGGGCATGAGCAGGGCATCTCTTACAGAAGCTGGTAGAGACTCTGCCCTTCCTTTTGATCTGAGGTTTTACAGACCTTGTAGCATTGCACAGAGTTGTCAAAAACAACTTTTGAATAGCTGTTTTACTTAGATTTTTACAGCTGTGAATGACACTTCCTGTTGCCAGAAAAGGTTGTCACCTTTTGCTTAATTTTCTCCTGGCTGTAAGATACTGGAGCAGGTGAGCTGTAGGATTGCTGTTKTGTTTTGTCTTTATGTGCCAACTCTTGCCTCATTCTTTTACTGAGGTCTGTCACGCGAATCCGTCGGAGAGAGCTCGGTTCATTCGCTGCATCTACAACTTGCTGCAGTCCTCGAGTCCTGCAGTGAAGTATGAGGCTGCAGGCACCCTGGTTACACTCTCCAGTGCACCCACAGCAATCAAGGTGTGAAAGGGACGTTTTCAGCTTTTCTGTAGCTTTCAGTGCACTGAAATGAACAGTGTGCTGCATGATGATACTTTGAGAGAGCGAAGGCTTCAGTAATATCAGCTGTGCAGCACTTCTAATATGAAACACTATCTTAAAGTATCTCTTAGAGTTGCTCACAAAAAAAAGACTGAGCAGACCTGGGGCTAGTGGACTTCATGTCGTTTGATAGGGGGCAAGCTTGAATACTGTGCAGACTGTTGGACCAACCTGGAATCTACTTGGCCTACTTAGCAAAGTAAACTGAAGATTTCAGAGATTGGATGAGATATTTTACTCGTGAATATGACTCATTTCAGACCAGAGTAGAAGCATAAAGCAGTGAAGATTTATGCTGATTACTGATTGACCTGCAGTCCTTAGTTTTATGTTTGTACAGCTGATTATTTAAGATCACTTCGAATTTTTGAACTTGTATGGAATTTTCAAAAATAAATTATGCAAGTCTAGATTTAGAGTAAAAGCATTGTAAATAGTATTTTCAAAAGGTCAGGGGCAGTATGAATTACAACATTTTTGTTTTGGCATACTCATTTTTGTTGAATAGACATACTGTAGATAAAAGCTGTCATTAAAACCATATCTAGTTAAGCTAACACTGCCAACTCTTCTAAGTTGGTTTTCATGCCCTGTTGCATGCTTCACAGCTGACCCAAAGCATGTCAGATAATCTATCTTRTTATGTCTTTCTTTGAATTTGAAATCAAGTCTGTATATTGTAAGCTGATGCTGTTGTGAGCCTCCCTGTGTGATTTTTGTTACATGATGCAATCAATTTATGATGGACCAGAAAATTTTAAAGTCTGTTCTCGGGTTCATTTCTATGCCAACTCTTGAGTAACTCCTTTAATAGTAATATAGAATTGAATTCTTGAATTTCAGAAATTTTCCAGTTTCTCCTCTTCATTTCTTAAAAAATGGTTTTGGTCCTTTTATTTTTAGGCTGCTGCCCAATGCTACATAGATTTGATTATTAAGGAAAGTGATAATAATGTGAAACTGATTGTCTTGGATCGGTTGATTGAATTAAAGGAGCATCCCTCCCATGAACGAGTGTTACAGGTATGTGAACTCTCTTTTCCTGTAGGCTTTAGGAAAGAAAAGCCTTCAATAACAAAGCTTTCATGTTTTTTCAGTGTATGCAGAGAAGTACTTCTGAAGTTGAAATATTTGTTGGCATTTGGTAAAAACCTACTGGATAGAATTTTATGTTTATGACTTGCTGCTTTTATTGTCTGCATAAGAATTAACAATGGCAAATGCTGTCCTGATTGTAAAATTTGCTGATGTAGCTGCATGGGAGACTTCTCCATAAATGCAGAATGTATTAAATGAACACTGAGAAGTTCTGATGCCTGTTGCTTGCTTGTCAGTAGATCATATATTATGTATCCAGAAAAGCTTTGAAAATCATTGAGGACTGAAATTCAGAATTGTTTGAAGAGGAAGTAATTTAAAACAGCAAAATACTTACTTTGTTACTGTTTCAGGATCTAGTTATGGACATCCTCAGAGTGTTGAGCACCCCAGATCTAGAAGTGCGCAAAAAAACCCTTCAGCTGGCTCTGGATCTTGTGTCTTCAAGGAATGTGGAGGAGGTAAATTACATGCACTTTTGATTCATTACACTATTTTTTTTCTTTTGAAAAATGTCACTTTTTTAAAATTTTATTTGATCTTTTCTGCAGCTTGTGATTGTTCTGAAGAAGGAAGTGATTAAAACTAACAATGTAACGGAGCATGAAGATACAGACAAGTACAGACAGCTCCTTGTTCGTACGCTGCATTCCTGTAGTGTTCGCTTTCCGGACATGGCTGCCAATGTTATTCCAGTGGTATGCAAATGTTTCATTATATTGTCATTAAATGTGTTCTAGCTGTACCCAACACCTGGAGAATAGCTGAAGTGTTCCTAATAGTGGTCTCACAGGAAGCAATGCCATTTTTAATTCCTAAAGAAATGTAGGACTTTTGATGCTGTAATTATTTGTCTTCTGAGACTTCGTTTTTAAATGTTTTGGAAGAACGTGAGCTGAAGAGGACCTTTACTTAAAAGTCCAGTAATTTGTATCACTAGAAAAAAAAATTCGGCATGATAATAATTGGTAATTGTTTGGAGTGTACTCAAGGTTGTTTGACTTCAGTTTTATTTAATGGGGGGTACATAAGCAGTTTAATTTTTCTGAACTTAGAAGGAAAGAATTATGGTACAAACGTCTCTGTTCTGCTTGTTTGTGCTGATGTTTACTCTTGTGTGGTAGCTGATGGAGTTCCTCAGTGATAACAACGAAGCCGCAGCCGCTGATGTCCTGGAGTTTGTGCGGGAAGCGATCCAGAGATTTGATAACCTCAGACCTCTTATTGTGGAGAAGATGCTCGAGGTCTTTCACGCTATTAAATCTGTCAAGTGAGTCCAAAATATGATATCAAACAGATTTTGGAGCACCTGGTGGCTCACCTGCATTGAACGTATATTGTCGTTAAATATGTACCAAAATCTGTGCAACCCACACTCAAAGAATAACTGAAGCTGAGATATTTTGCGGTAGAGGATTTCCAGGCACAGCTTCCTTCTTGCCTGCTTGTACAAAAGATAAATTGGGTATTTGTTGCACTGGATAAAGAAAACAAATTCGATTTTCATTTCTATGATGCAATTGATAATTGTATTTCCACTTGCTAGGAAATAGCATTGTTGATGAAGGCCAACCATAAAGTAATATATTTGCTAAAACAGAGGTCCTAAGGGATTTGCACTTGTAGGCAACTGGAAATACTTACTGTACATTTATTAGAAAACCCAATCRAAGACAGACCAGGATTTACAATCTGTAAAGGTTTTTTAGTACCTTTCAGGGCTCTAAAAACTTTGTTCTCTGATGAATCTGTGAAGCTTAAGTCGTATGAGAATTTCTCTGTATCAGAACAGCACTCTTTCATTCTCCTGATACACAGAAAACTTTGAATCCYATCTCCATTGTAATCTTGTTAAGTGGGGAAAAAAAAAGTCTGAAGCTTTGCTATTCTTTTCCTAATCTTCATTCATATTCTTTTTTTTCATTTTTTCCTATGTAATGGACAAATTAGTTTGTCTCAGTTAAATGGAGAGTTTAGAGCTGAYTTTATTCCATGCAGTAGAGTATTTCATTATGATCACAATGAAATTTAATTTTGTGTATGTCAGGATTAACATAGATGGAAATAAATTTGTACCAGAGAATATTTCTAGTTTGATGTACTTGTTCATGAGTTTACTGAGGCTGAAAGGATAATTGCTTTTGATTAAACCTGGTGTGTCTCTTTGAATTTGCCAAGACTGGCCTTTACCACCTCTCCATAAATCACTTCTCTTGGTGCTAGTTTGAGTATATCATGAAAGCATGATTTAAGTTACTGTTCTTGTCTTAGGATTTATCGAGGAGCGTTGTGGATCCTTGGAGAGTATTGCAGCACAAAGGAGGATATACAAAGTGTAATGACAGAGGTTCGCAGATCACTGGGAGAGGTGTGTCTACTTTTGAGTTTTTTCTGTTTACTAGCTCTTTGTGGTTTTTCTTGCAGTGGGTTTTCTAAGAAAAAGATATTTTAGAAAAATCAAGTAAGATGCAACGTTTTGAGGACTTGTGTAATGGCACATGCACAGGAAATCTGAGGTAAAAAGAAGTTGGGGTTTTGCATTCATTATTAATTTTTTCTTTCAAGTAACATACTTGAGCTGAGAATAAGTGATATATGTTAACAGGAGAGATGAGAAATTCCTTATTTCAGAAACTTGTGGCAGCTTTAAGATACGATTTAATTATATCCAGTAGCAAAGAAAGAGTGGTTTTAAGGCAGGGTTGTTCTGAGAGAACAGACTTCTGTGGGAAAATCTAAGACAATGTGTGCAATGTGAGCTTAATTGTATGTGTAGGAAGCTTCTGTATGTACTGCTTCTGTATGTGTCTGCTTATCTCCTCAAATTCTCCCAAAACTGTTCCACTGTAGCTGACCTTTGGCTTATAAAAACTTCGGTAATGCAGATAATTTTTATTGAAACCTTCTGCAGAACAAAAATGTATCTTTTATTTTAATTGTAACAATTGCTTCTTGCTCTTTTCTAGATCCCAATAGTAGAATCTGAAATCAAGAAAGAAGCTGGTGAGCTCAAACCTGAAGAAGAGGTGTCTGTGGGTCCAACCCAAAAATTAGTGACAGAAATGGGCACTTACGCAACACAAAGTGCTCTTAGTAGTTCCCGACCTGCCAAAAAGGAAGAAGACAGGTATTTATGATTTCATACTAGGCCAGGAATGACTTGGTTAATTTTTATTTTTTTTTTGTTTGAGTGGTATCATCTCTCATACAGAGTTCAGTGGTTGGGGGAATTTCCTGGTTTAAAGTATTGTCAGATTAGATGATACCTGATAGGAAGTTGCCCAATTGTTTAGGATTTGTAATCAAAGATTACTGTATAAATCAGAACTTTATTATGATATGCTCAGTTCTAGTTGAGTTTTTTATATGTAAATCTCTCTCACAATTTTACTTGGATACAGAGATSTTGCCTTTAGAACATTGTCTTCTCTTGATATCACCTTGCACTGCTTAACACTTGCTATAGTTCATTTTGTTGGTAGCTAGAACAATTTTTATATTTCCTTAGTTACTTTAGATGGGTTACTTAATCTTGACTAATCATTATCATCTCAGAGTTACAATGAAATTATTATACATTACACGTTTCACTYTCTAGTCCATGTGGATATGACTGTGTGACTAGTGAATATCTCCATATCTGGAAAATTACTTTGAGAGGGAAAAAAGCCAACCTTGTGAGGCGTTTCAAGCTTGTTTTGCTTGTACAGTATGAAAGTTAAGGTATCAAGAGAAGTAGGCTGAAGAGTGTCATCCAAAAGTAGTTTTTTGAGGATCATTTGTCTTTGCAGACCTCCATTACGAGGATTCCTGCTGGATGGAGATTTCTTTGTTGCAGCTTCCCTTGCTACAACTTTAACCAAGATTGCTTTGCGTTATGTGTCCCTAGTTCAGGAAAAGAAGAAACAAAATGTGAGTCATCTCTTGTGTTTTCACATTCAAGGAAGAGCTGCTTCTTGCCTCTTTTCTTTTAAACAGATGCAAAGGGGGTTAAGTCCAAAGTGAAGTGCCAGTTATGTGATTGGATAATAATGATAGTTTGGGTCACCTGCTGCTTTCCAGCCACTCTGTCTAGACAATCTCTAAATCATGCTGCTTGGTTTCTACATAACAAGTGCTAAAAAACTTAAGTAATCTGTTTAGACATTTTATTATTTGATTAATATGCACCTTTTTTAAAAAAAGTCAGAAATAAACACTTCTGTGAAGSTGTGGAAAGTGCAATAACCTTCTTCCATTCTCTTTTCTTTGTCCTTCTTCTCAGTCCTTTAATGCTGAAGCTATGCTGCTGATGGCCACTATTCTCCATTTGGGAAAGTCTTCTCTTCCCAAGAAGCCAATTACAGATGATGATGTGGATCGTATTTCCTTGTGTCTGAAAGTTTTGTCAGAATGTTCTCCTCTCATGAATGACATTTTCAACAAAGAATGCAGGCAGTCTCTCTCTCATATGCTGTCAGCCAAACTAGAAGAGGAGAAACTTTCCCAGAAGGTAAGTTTTTATAAGTGTGGAACCATAAACACTTGGAGTTTTTTACAGATGTTCACATCCAGGCTGGTCCCAGAAATGTTGCCATTTGACTCTGTGTACAGTCAGCCATTATTTGACTGTTTTTCTGTGCTAAGGAAAGGGATTCACTGTGAATTCTTGAATTATTCTCTTCCTGCAGAAAGAGTCTGAGAAAAGGAATGTGACGGTTCAGCCAGATGATCCCATTTCCTTCATGCAGCTTACTGCTAAAAATGAAATGAGCTCAAAAGAAGACCAGTTCCAGCTCAGCCTTCTTGCAGCAATGGGAAACACACAGAGGAAAGAGGCTGCTGATCCTCTTGCTTCCAAACTTAATAAGGTAKAGGGAAATCAGTGTTTTAATTATGTACGTGGGATCACTTTGGGAATTGAAGCCTGGAACTGATGAACCAGACTCTACTGGTTGATTGGGAAGACCCAGGTATATCCTGGTTGGGATCAGGAAATAAAGCAAAGTACTTGTGCTTATAGTTGTTACCTTCTTTGCACAGGTAGGGGAAGAACAAGGAGACTTGGAAAGTGCTGAGCTGGTGGCATATGGAGAMAAAATTAGGGTTTGCTGTTTTGTAGATCCCAGAAAGGTTCATGGGGAAGAGAACAAGGATGTCACWAGTGATTAAAAACCCCTTTCTTTGGCTGCTGTATCCTACTACGGTGCATCCTGAATTCACTCTTTATACCTTTTTTTTCCTGCTGATTACCAGGACCTGCAGGGAAGGTTTAAAGAGAAGAAATCCCTTAATTGATTCAGTAGTTAAGAGTTAAACCCCCAGACTTCGAAAGACTGGATGAATTCTTTTTGATGTGTAAAATTACCTTTTCATTTTAAGTCAGCATTTCTTTGTCCTGCTGATCATCTTAAGAATAAATGGCATTACAGTTCATATTTTAGGAACTTACTGGTTCAAAATACATTTCATCTGAAAAGATTTTACAATTGTAGTGTGTGTGCAGGAGGACATGTGAAGGAAGGATACAGTTAATAGTAATTCGTATGAATAATATGGACAATCACTGTGTATTTAGCTATAAATTAATGAAACCTGGTTGCTTTGGAAGACTTACACATGAACTTTAGACTTCCTAAAGTTTACAAGTTCTTTAAATACTGTGTTCTAGAGAAAACTTGTGGTGATTTTTTGCAGTTCTTTTTCCCATTTTCTTTTTCTTTTTCCTCCTTTTTTCTTAYTTGTTAGTTCTGTGAAATGGAAAGYTCTTTGCACRCCTACTTGTTTTGGAGGCTCATATTAAAGAATAATGGATTTAATTGTACTTCATTCTTATTTTTTATCATTGTGTGCCATGATTCTTTGTTTTAAACTGGTTTCTGAGAAGGAAAATACCTTGAACTGTGTCACAGGTTACCCAGCTGACAGGTTTCTCAGACCCTGTGTATGCAGAAGCCTATGTCCACGTCAATCAGTACGACATCGTGCTGGATGTGCTTGTGGTCAACCAGACCAGTGACACCCTGCAGAACTGCACCCTGGAGCTGGCCACRCTGGGTAAGGAAACAAAGCAGCTCTGGGGTTCTGGGCACTGGGCTTTATCCTGCTCTAAGGAGTTTCTGAAACAGCTGATACCAGTTAGTTGCCGTTTTTGAAGGTATGTTTTTGCATGCCTTTAAAAATATACTCTTTTATATATTTACACTTTATTATATATTTAATATATTTGGTGCAAGTCTTTTGTGTACTGACATTGACAATACTATCTCATGATATAAACCATAGTCAGATTTTAAATTCTTTTCACTAAAAAAATAGCATTCCATTTCCCCTTCTCCTTTTTTCCTGAAATGTAGCCCTTTTTTTTGATGTACTTATTCCCCATTGTGCTGTTACTGTAGACAGGAAGATAAAAATAGGTCGAAATCCCAACTGGTATGGAGCAGGAAGCCATCTGCCCTAGGTGGTTTTTGCACTCAGCCTGAAGTACTTAAATTCTGCATTTACTCAGCTGAAACCATTTCCTGTACCCACAACTGTACCAGAGTCTTGCTTGAACAATATTGAGGCTTCATTAACTTCTCATAGAGGAGTGACTGGAGCAGATAATCGCAGAACAGTAACCAGTTTCTTGTTAGTTGTCCTCTGCTTTGGCAGTCAGGAGTGGAAATACATTTAAAATATACTAGGAGAACTCATGTTACATACTTTTAATTATTACAAATRTGACTGGAATGGCATAGCCTTTCTCCTAATATTTTGTAAATCATTTGATCAGGCTAGTGATGGAAATAAATAAAGTGAATGTATTACTTAATAGGTAGTATTTTACTATTTGTCAGCTCAGTAAAGTGGAATTCTGTATGTCCCAGCTGATGTATTGCAAAAGCTGACTTGAGGAATCACTCCTGTGTGTAGACCTCATGCTGTGTTCTCAAATTGCAGTTTAATAGAGCTAAGGAGTCTTTTACAATTGCTTGCTAAAGGATTAGTAAAAATGCATCCCTTAGTGTTTCCTTGGAGCAGTTATATTCAGAATCAAGGTGATACTTTGACCTGTTGATAAATAGCTCAGTGTCTGTAATGTTGGACGTTGAACWTTCAGTTTGGGGCACTGGACTATAGGACTAGGTCTTATGATGTTGTCAGTGATTAAAACACAAGGTAGAATTAACCATTTCCTTGTTAAAAAATTAATACTAAGTCAATCCACAGCCYATTTAAGTCAGTATTTGCATTTGTTTTCAGAGGGGTTTGGGTGAACACAGCAATATCTTAACTGAAATTTTTATGTAATGTAAATKACTTTATCTTGTAATTAGCAACTTATAAAATAAATTCCAAATCACCTAATAGCTTTATGGTGGTATTTAGTGCAGCTCTGCTGATACAAAAATTGAATGACAAGAAAATAAAAAAATGTCATTCCAAACACTAAGCTCATAGTGTACTGCTATTGTTYCCTGATCCCCATCTCCCAATTTCATTACACAGGTGACTTGAAACTTGTGGAAAAACCATCTCCTCTGACACTCGCTCCACATGATTTTGCAAACATTAAGGCTAATGTCAAAGTCGCTTCAACAGAGAATGGAATMATTTTTGGTAATGTTGGTAAGTAAACAATTCAGTGTGAAAAATTATCATTAATGTGTTGCATTTGTTAACTGCTTAATGAGCTCAAAAATAAGTAAAACATTTCATAYCAGAAGAGGAAATTAAATTACAATGTATGAATATTTTGTGATGATTTTAAAAAATCTGTATCACTGTTACTTAAAGTCTTAGTAAAATGTGCTACCTTTAGAATGATTGTCAGCAAGRGGTTGAGCAAGCGTTGGCTGTTGTTAACTGGCAGGTGGTAATTCAGCACCCTTATTAAATGCAAATTCACTTTTTTAAACACTAAGGTGGTTTGTGTTTTCTCTTGCAGTGTATGATGTCTCCGGAGCAGCCAGCGACAGAAACTGTGTGGTTCTCAGTGATATTCACATCGACATCATGGATTACATCCAGCCTGCTTCCTGTACAGATGCAGAGTTCAGACAGATGTGGGCAGAATTTGAGTGGGAAAACAAAGTTAGTTTCATTTTTTGTATCTTTTGTTGATGAGGTACAATTCTGTTTCTTGTTCAGCTCATTACAGCAGCATTATCTATTGCCACATAAACCTCATTCGACATCCGCATTGGATATTTGCCTCAAGTAGCTTATTCTGCTACTGCTATCTTATCAGTTTCACAAGCTTAGCAATGCAGTGCAATAACTGAGTTCTGTATCTTGCAAAAGAACTTATATGCATTGAGCTTTACCTCCTGTATGGAATCTGTCCAAACTGACTGGTGATTGCWGTGTATTTTGGCTCAAAGGTGAAATGGCAACAAGTGTAAGTTTATACTGAGGCTGCATAATTACTCATGCTGCTCAGCCTCTCCAGTTCTGAATTACTTGTCTTTTGGGTTGCAGAGGCCTTTTAAAGGTCATTTAGWCCAACCCCCTGCCATGAACAGGGACATCTTTCTTTCCTACTGCTACTTTGCAGTACAGCTGTAGCATAAAGTTATGGATGCTGTGTAAGACCAACGAGATGGTGGGTACACTTCATATTAATTGAGGGTACCTAAACTGTTAGTTACAGACCTGTTAAAAAAGGCTTTAAAGGAGGTAATGTAATRTAAGAATAGAGTAGAAACATTAAAACAGAATGGGAGATATTTTACATTAGCTGTAACCTTGCTTGGTACCTAGGTATGTTCATTTGAGTCTAGATTTAAATGTCTCAGGGGGCATTTGTGCACAATAAATTTTAATACATGGTATTTGAAGCCTTAGCAATTTGTAAACTACTCCTGAGGGATGTGTTAAAAACCAATTTAAACAAGACCCATAATATTCAATATGATGAAGCCAAGACAGCTCATAGAGCTTTGTTGCTAGAAGGGGAAGAGGAAAGTAATCTTTATCATTGGTTAAATGAAAACTTTGGACTAGATATTGCTGTTTCTTGTTCTGGCAACGTGTAAACTGTATTCAGACAAGGAGTCCACTATTGTAGAGATTCTCTATGTTCAACAGAGTATCATATTCACCCAGTAAATTTTAGAAACCATGGTAATAGCATGAAATTCTCCATCTTAACAAGTGGATGGCAGGAGGGGAAGACTTCCTGTGGTGCCACCACATAGTGGGAAGTGCATGCAGTTCACTGAGTCTGCTGTACCTCAAGGAGGAATGCAGCAGTGATCTCCTTTAGAGAGCCCTGAAGAAAGGGTGGTTTCAGAAATGCCTGAGGTGGTGATTAAAGTTATTGCCTTTTTTTTCCCTTCTTGAAGGTAACAGTGAATACAAATATCATTGATTTAAATGAATACTTACAGCACATACTGAAGTCAACCAATATGAAATGCCTGACTCCAGAAAAGGTGAGATATTTCTTGGAGACTTTAAATACCTTTTAATTCATAGTAGCTAACCTGTAGTATAGACTTGATGGAACCATCTGTTTATATCAAAGGGTTTTTTAGCAGCTCCAAATTTCTCCCTTTTCTGTCAAAATTTACCTTTCTTTTGCCAGTTTAGCCTTTTTGTTGTAAAGCCAAATAAATGCATACAGCAGCTATTTGCTATTAAGATATAACGTGTATAATAACTGTTAGCTAATGCATGTATAGTAGCCAAGGTAAGTATAGTAACTATGGCTGCTAACTTCTTTGCCATTTCACTGTTGATTAAATCAGACCATAAAATGCCATTCTACCTTGTCTTGACGAATTCTATAGATATCATATTTTCCCGTATTAATTCTAGAAAAAGGCCCATATTTTCTAAATTCCCATATTTTACAAAATGTTGCGTGTGAAGAAAGAARTTTAAATGTGATATACTGATAACTTAGGGCGAACAGAAACGTGTGTAGAGGATTTGGGTCTTTAAAGAGTTCCCATGTGCTTTCCACAGGCTCTTTCAGGCTATTGTGGCTTTATGGCAGCCAATCTTTATGCCCGTTCCATATTCGGAGAAGATGCCCTGGCAAACGTCAGCATTGAGAAGCCGATTCACCTCGGGCCGGAGGCGCCTGTCACGGGTCACATACGGATCCGGGCCAAGAGTCAGGTAACGGGGCCTGGCGTCCTTGTCACTTTGGGGAAAATGTACCGAACACGCTTAAAAACCTGCAGAGTTTTGTGTGGATTTATTTAGTTTCTAGAAATAGATAGTGCTGCAAAAAGGATGTTATATTTTATTTGCTTTTAAATAAGGAGCAGGTATGCCCCAGGGTTCCGTGATGCTTTCCCTACCAAATTGCACATTTCAGTGTCACACAATGAGGAAATTTTATTCGTGTRCTTGCTGTTCACTGGCTCCTCTTAAAAACAACAAAACGCAACCCAAAAGTCTTTTAGTAGGAATATTTTCTGTATGTATATGAGTCTGCTTTGGATTTTAGAACTTCTACCTCCCAACTGAAAATAAAGAATGGGATTTGGAATAAATAAAGTAAAAAACCCAATGTACAACAGAAGTATTTTAAACAGTGTGCGGTRAAGGAGTACCTGAGAGTTTTTACATTCAAAGAAACCGTTTAGTTTATGTGATGTCACTGTAAAGATTTTGGACTGGTTTAAGTTAAAGTTTCTGGTGTGTTATAGTGCCATTTTTACATAAGATTGCATTCAATTACATATGCCAGCATAGTTTCATCTTGAAATCATTCTGCTATTGAATATGTGGATTTATTCATGCAGTTTCTTTTGAGAGTTCTTCAGTTTCTATGCAATATTGATATGGCTCTGTGATTAAATTATTTTCCATAGCTTTGGTGCACTAAATGTGCTGAGTATCAGCACTGGGACTTTCAACAGTTGAATTTCAGTAACTGCTCTGGCAGTTGTAATTTCTTCCCTGGCAGCCCACTTTCAGTTGGTGGGAGGTCAAAAGGTTTAAATTGTTCTTATTCTTCTGCTTTTCATATTGATAACACAAGTAACAGTTGCCAGCTCATTGAAGTTTCATTGTTTCAATAATATATGTAGGTCTAGCCCTTACCTAGTGTTAAGGAAGTGGGCACTATGACATGGACAAAGAAGTGAACAGCTAGAAATTTCCATGCCACTGACTCCATAGATTTCTGTATATGGAGTTTCCGTTTTAATATAGATAAGATAAAGTTATTTTGAAGTGAAGTATCTGTGTCGTGATTGTTGTCTTTCTTTTCCTTACAGGGAATGGCCCTGAGTCTTGGAGATAAGATCAATCTGTCTCAGAAGAAAACAAGTTTATAAATTTTACCTAACGTCTTTTCAGGTCTTTTACAATTTAACCTTAGGTATGTGGCTTTTGGGATCCAGAACATCTTATATTCTTCAGTGTTCTGTAATTGTAGAAGCCAAGCTTTTGAGCTGAAAGCATTCCAGCAGATAATTTATAGGTTCTCCATGATTGGTATTGAGCAAAATTTTAAATCTCCAGGGTKTTTTTTTCTTTGTCCTGGAAGTCATGTTTTCTTTGTCTCTAATATATACTGATGCTCCCAGTACAATAAACAAATTATGCCAGTASTGTTTTGTCTGTAAATTATAATCTCTGTATTGTCTGATCAGTATTGAGTATCTGTCCAGGGGTATTTTKGTACTCTGAGGGAGTGGGAGTCTGTAGTAGCTTGTGTTGACAATAATGACTAGGCTGGATTTGTGAATGCATGATCATGACTCTTTAAAATATTTTGGTATACCTAGGAGAATATATTTTTGCCAACTAAATTAAAGGCTCTGTATTCAAGAGGGTTGGTTTAGTAACATAATAACTTGGCACAGACAAGCTTGTAGTATCAGAAAAGAGACTGTCAAAATTCGGCTCTTTCCAGCAAGTTGTAGAACCTTAAACTTTGTTTCTGAAGTGCTTTCCTAGCAGTGTTATCCTGAGTAAACATGGCACTGCTGGYGGTGTTCTTATTTTTCAGTTAATATGGAAAAAACAGCCAATGCAGTGTGAAAGCTGTAGCAACATAAGCAGTATTTCAGTGAATGCAGCCATTAGCCACATGGGTGAGCCCAGGAAGGAAAGATTCAGGCTCATTATGATCTTGCAGTGAATTGAACTAAGTTGAAAAACTGCAGAAAAAGAAGAGTTGCGAGTGAAGGTCAGGTCAGGATGTTGAAGTGAGTTAACACCATTTGGCTAYTAAATGGAATGCAAATTAGCAGTAGATTAAAGCACATAACCATAGATTGAAAATATTGTCAGCTGAATCTATTCAGCATTAGTTCTGAATTTGTTAAATTATTGCAAGCAATTGCTTCTACAGAAGGGTGTCCAGAGCCAGCAGTGCTCTTCCAGCTGGATGGAAGTCCTGCTGCTGGAGTTCAACAGCTGTGACCTGCTCCAGAAGGACAGAAGGGAATATTCCAAGTAGCTGATTCCCAAAACATTTAGGGCCTCAATGATGAAAATACCTATTTTTCATTTTGAATAATCACAAGAAGCACGTGTAAATTCTGRAATGAAATAGTCTGGGCTGCTGTATTTTGTATGGCTAAAGGATGTTCCTAAAAGTGCAATACAAAACGTGAGCATGGTTTTACTGAATGACCTGTTTGTTTTCCGTGTTTTGAAATCCCTTTTTGGTTCTGCCATTATTTTGGTTTTTAATGAAAGCTCCAGCTCATGCATAAGATGATAGTAGCAAGAGCTGAAGCTCTGGGTCTGCAGGACTGCCTTGATAATGTACTTATGTCTCTGCATGATCCCACAGCAGTTGTATTCCCTTTCTGGGAAGTTATGCCAGATTCACAAGAATGTAGTAGAAATAATCAAATTGTGATTTTAACTGCTTAGTACTTCATAATTTAGGGGTGAGGGGTGATGGTGGGAGAAGAGCTTTAGGAATATGTTGTGTGTGAGCTCCTGTGAAATTCCATGGATATTGGTACGCTGCTTTGGGGGGTGTGTGGGAGATCTCATTCTGCAATCACTTTAAGCCAAACCAAGAGAGAAGAAAATCCTAGGACTCCAGTGAATGATTTCATCTCTCCACGAAGATGCTGTGAATTGTACGACACTAACAGAGACTGAGTCATTGCTATGTGTGTGCTGACTGGTTTGAATGGRATGGATTTGCTGGCCACAGCCAAGGAAAGGATGCTTTTGGAAAAGGAGATTGGCTTCCAGTATGCRTTATCCAAGCCATGTTTCAGTCACAATCTGCTGTCCTCCTTGGAGAATAGAAAATCATCCTGGCATGTTGCAGACATCCATATTTCAAGTGACTCTTACTCAGCTGGGAGGGGAACAATATTTTGTTTAGGATATTTTTTGCTATTAGGATTTTATCGAAGGACATGGAAACACCTGTTCAGCAGAAGCTGCCATGACTTTAGGGTTCATTGTCCACCTGCTATGCTTTTCAGTAGCTCTCCTGCAGAGTTGGTTTTGTACAGATGCTTTCATTGRTGGAATGCATTTTTTCAGTAGCCTGAACACTGAAAGGAAGTCAGATGTGTGTTTCATGTCTATACTTCAGAGATGAAATTCCCTTTCTTATATATCCATCCTATTGTGTTCTGGCTAAGCTTTTGCTCAGTAGCTCAGATAAGAAACTGATTCTGGTCCTGTGCATACAAAGCAATATCTTGCACAATTATCCTACTTTAGGACCCACTTGCAGCTTTCTCATTGCAGTAAAAGCTGGTATACAGCTGTGGCTCTGAATTGTTCCAAACTTTGTACAAGGAGGTTGCTGCAACCTGCAGTGTGTTGCATACACTGTGCTTGGGATAAGGGAGTGTTACTCCACTGCTCTGATTTCAGAAACTTTGATAAGAATAGGAGTAAATTACCAGGAGGAGTAAATGGAGCAAGAAAGCTTGCTGCTTTTCCATTAAAAGTTTCAGAAAGTAATTGCAGGATGCAGTGCTGACATAGCAGGAAGCCGGTTTCTCCTATGTCCCCCCTCCTGATGTCCCTACTGCTGGGAATCAGGGCCAGGTTTCTTTATTCAGGGCCTCGGGAGGATTTGTTTTTATGTCTTACTGAGTTGATAACATGAGAAGCAGGAATGTTGATCTGATGACAGGCAGAGGACAGGCAGGCAACTCTCTTCTGGGAGAGGAAGGACTCATCCTAAGAAAGCATAAATAGGATGACTGGATTTATAGGAACTTTATAGATAATGTAAAAAAAAATTTAAAAATCAGGCCATAGGGGAATTTATTTCCCTCTAGGAAGATTTGTGAGTGGTTCTGTAGGGGCAGCTTTGTGCACCTCTGAGGCATAAGCCTTGTGTGAGATGTTTGCTCTGTATCGTGTGCTTTTTGGCACAGAACTGCAGCTGAAAGAGCCAGTCAGTTAATCTTACTAGTTATCTGCACCCCAGCACAAATTTACGGCGTTTTATAAATCCTTTGAAGTTTTTATGTGTTGTTACACCAGGGGGTGCTGTCTTGCAACTGATAAATTTTGGTAGGTGGTGGTTTTTTGGGGGTTTTTTTTTGTGGGTTTTTTTTGGAAGTGTTAAGGAAGAGAGTAAAGGATCTGCTGCAATTTTCATCATAAAATCAGTACAGAGTAATTTTGGCCCACTCTTGGGGTCACTTTCAGTTGGTTTTTGTATATTTTTAGGTTGCCTAGCTAAGTGTAAGCAGTGCACAGCAATTCACAGCTCAGATTACTAATATAGTACATCTGTTCAAACACTGCCTTTTCTCCAGAGATTTTACTTTTCTAAAGCACAGTGAGATAGATTTGGCTGTATGCAGCTGGCCTGGGGAGGATCTCCTGTTTGAAAGACACAATAATGAGTTCACTAAGAAAGGGTTATAGGTGTAATATAAGAAATTCTGGGTGTAACTTCGCCTGTATATTTGTAATACTAACCTAGGCCATTTTCTGTTTAAGCAAAGCCATAACTATCCCTTGCATTTCACTAGGTATTTCTCCTGATTTTTTTTTCTGTATRTATTCTGTAGCTTGTGATTTTAACCTTTTTTAAACCCTGTGTATAATTTTTTTGGTTTCATCAGTGATCCACAATTGTCAAGAATAGAATGGAGTTGCCACCAAAATGTGATTTCTTTTGTTTTGAAAGATCAGCATAATTCTTACAGCTATAGATTGTAGACACTTTATAATTTGGTTATAAAATATAAATATGTTATATATATAAAATGTAGACATTTTATAATTGAGTTATTGGATGCTGTCAAAACCAGTTACTTTAGACAGGTATAAAACCTGCAGTTTCTGTGGCTTGTGAGTGCCTATTTTGCTCTTTCTTTCACTGGAATTTCATTTAAGGGAAGCAGAACATACAAAGCTTATTGTTATGCTGGCCCCATCACAAAAGCAGTGTTAGTGGGTCTCACTGTTCCTACATCTCATTCACAGTGTTTTGCAGGTTTGATGTTTCATGTTTTCCCTGTAATACCTGATCAAAGGTCTAGTCTTCTACAGCAGATGATCACACTTGCATCTTTTCACTAAAAATGTGAGGCTCTTCTTTTTCTATGGTCTTACACTACCAGAAAGAGAAGCATTTTATCATGCTTCTAGTTTTAGTTCCTTCCAAAGTTTGGAGATGACAGCTAACATCCATTAGAATGTTAGAACGGAAAGGTTAGCAAACCATTTTCTTTTGAAGAAACGGATCATTTGCATTTCAAAATGCAGGAACGAGTTTTTAATCTGATCTTCCCAAATAATTTCTGTCACTGATATTCAGACATAAGAATAAAGAATGATTTCCACTGTGTGGTTCTTAAGCTATATGTAAATATTCGATTACTTTGTAGAAATGTAGATGGGAATCCCCATGTTCTTTCATTTTTTCCTTGCTTGATTTTCAATATTTTTCACTGTCAATGGTAGATCTCTACACGATATGTCCGAAACTACCATGATGTGTTGCATAGGCATCCCTGCTTTTAATTGTTTTTTCAAATGAGATTCAGTTATTTTTTTCAATATCCAYTGAATTCAGTGGTGCTAGTGGGTCACTTTTCTCTTTGACCTACGACTGAAAGACATGAAAGGGTTRTTCATGTGCAGAAGCATGCACCATTTAGCAGGAAATTCTTTTCTGACACAGGAATGGTGGATGGCAGGCCTACATAAGCCTCTTCAAGCTCTGGTGTTCCAGCTTGTTGCAGGATTCTCCCTTTTTTCCATGTAAAACTGAAGGATGTGGGACCTGTGGGCACTGTGAAAATCCACTGGGTTCATCTGTTTTAATAATGTAGTGCGTGGTTTTAGGTGTGAATCTGCTTTGCATCTGTAGTAGTCTTGTGGGATGTGCTTGAACTGGGACCAGGACCTGGTGACGGCTTCATTCCTGGTTCAGACTGAGCCTGGACATGCAGTACCAGAACGGCAACAGGTCAGACCAGGTCAAAGCTGATCTCCAAGGTCGTGTCCGAGCTTCACTTCAGCCATTAACTCTGTCTTTCCTATCTCATACAGAAAAGTAGCTGCCTGCTCTAGGCATTGTCCCATGAGATCCTTCAGGCTGTTCCTGTCAGTAAGAGGCTGTTCTACATCATGAGGCATCTTGTCAAGAGACCAAATGTACAGTTCTTTGTACCAGATGGGAGTTACGCTCTGGGCGTCAATCTATTAGATCTTGAGCAACATCTCTGCTTGTTTACAGCATTCTAGTATCTGAAAACTGCGACTTGAAATGGTCCACTTAATTTATTGTGTGTTATGCACAGATCTGATACCAACCTGGAAGGCAAGTGTCCCAGTTCATTTGGTTACCACAGCTGATSTTGTCACCATGTAGAAAGTGAAGGTGTTCACTGGTGCCTTACAATGACMTCCAGAATTATTTTTCTAAGGAGAAAGAGTGGGTTTTTTAAATCTTGTGTTCTTCAAGGATTCTGTATCCCTTCATCTGTGTTTGAGCTCAAGGAGACAGAGAAGGCAGCTTGAATCTGTGACTGATAGCACAAGCAGCAAAGCACGTATCACCGGCTGCTTCAGACTGGCACTCCCACACCAGTGCCCAGGGAGTGTCCTGATGCCTGCACTCTCTCCTAAAACCCCTATACATTTTCTATAAATATACTCCTATAAAGAAACCTGTATAAAGTTTCTATAAACCCAGTCTGCCCCAGTTTACTAGGCTGCATTCAGGCAGGTGTTTAGCTGCTCAGATAGCACCAACCTGCCAGTAAAAACCCTGTTGTAGGAGCATTCTGCTTTTCTGGTTCATCCAACATAGACTTCGTAGGGATTGTCCTAGAAGAGCCATTTCACCCTAAATGTGGTAGCTGCCTTTCTGTGCCATCCTGTGTGGTCCTATGAGACAAGTGTCTGTCTCTTGCCTGAATTTCTGACATGTAGAGACCATCAAGGTGATTGACAAAACTGAAATTTTCATTCTTACAATTTACTTATATAAATATTTCCATCATGGAAAACAGATTCACCTTTTACTCAGATTATCAGGATTTGCCTTGGATTCCTAAGTGGGATTTTTTTATGCCATATCAAACTTTCTTTAAAAGGTGCAAGAAGATAATCTGTTAAAACTTTAAGGTGTTTGACCTGATGCTTTAGTGTTTGTATTTTCAAACATGCGACACTATGTTAATGCATCTTTAACAGGAGATACAATTATTCCAGGGTTTGGATGCCTATTCCATAAGAACAGGTGTTTTTTCCTACGCCTGTTCTCACTTCCCCTTTCAGATGCACAAGTTCAGCAGTGCTACTATATCCAGCCTTAATAAATGGGAATGTTACCCTAGAAACGCCGTCACTTTGGGAGAGGTACGGAACGACGGAGAAACCTGCTCTTGCAGCAGGCAGATGCTAAAAGCAGATGAAGACATTTATCAGTTAATCAGTCAAGCTTAATATTTATGGAAAATACGGATCATGTGAGACTATGGAATGCAGCTCTTAATTAAGTGAAAAATCAGGAATTGYGTGTGTTCCAGCCCATTCCTCACATGTTACTGTAAAGCATGAAGATACAAGCCCTAACAAATACATACTTTTGTTTCTGGAAGCAAAGTAGTCCCTAAATTCCCAAGCTGTATATATTAAAATGCATAAATAACGAAGCTGCAAATCCTGTTTAACCTTTGCTCTTTTTTTTTACCAGTGGTTTTTTGCATTGCCAATTTTCTTGGAAATTATTGGAGTTTGCAATTAGGGCAGTCGTGTTTTCAAAAGCTTGCATCTGATTTTTGTAGCAGTATTTAATGGATGGTACATGGGAGTAGGTCTTGAGGTTGAAACAGATTTCTGCAATTTTTCTCACATATCCAGGTAATCACCTTAGGATCTTGGTTTCATAGCTGTGGAGATAGAACACTTCACAAAGGTGGCAGCCTGAGATCTGCTGGTGAAAACTTCTGCACAAAGGCTGGGTTGCTGTTGTGCTTCTGAAAATGTAGTGAACAGTTCTCACTTTCTTCCTCAGCAGTAAATGGGCAGGTAGGTGAACTTAGATTTCAGAGACAGCTCTGGGTGAGTACAACAAGGCAGAACTGGGAACTGGAGGCTGTGCACATCTTGCAACAGTGCTCTGATAAGCAGCTGGCTGAAGAACAGTCTCTGCCAGCTCTCTGATATAATTTACATATTGCTGTTTAGCTTAACGTAAAGACAATAAGCTCTCAGTACAGCAAGACTCGTTTTTGACACACACAAAAGCTAATAAGCAGTTGGGTATGTGAAGTGTTGTTTAGCAGTGGCAGGACAAATCTGCAGGAGGGACAGCCTGGTGTGTTTCAAGTGACCTTTTCCGTGAGCCAAGGAAAGGAAATGGATAGATAATTGAAAGCTGGGCTTAGGAGACTTGTCCTGCTGTTCCCCTGCCACCTGGAGTGAATAGACTTGTGCAACACCTTGTTTGTTAGAATGAAAGCATATTTTCTAGCTCTGCTTTCCAATCTGTCTTTAACAGAGACAGGCACAGCTGCTTTTGGAGGGCAGATGCAATGGTTCCATTGGCATCTGTAGGCAGATGTTTGGAAGCTCCTCTTCTTGTTAGACTGGTCATGTTAAATCATGTGCACATCCCTGGAGGCAGAGGGCCCAATGCACTTCTAGAGGGCTGTACCAAGTTTTCGATGCCTTTGAGGGACCCTGACCTTCCTGCAGCACCCTTGTCACCATCTTGTCCTGGGGAACCCAGGCACATGAAGGGGCAGCAGGAGAGCAATCCTCCAGAATGGGCCTGTTAGCCCCTCCCCAACCCTTCCCTTTCTTTCAGGCCTCAAACAGCCGTATTTGGCCACATGCATCCCATAACAGTGGTGTCCTGATGTCACAAGCCATCTTGCTGCCATTTTTTTGGGGGCCTTAAAAATACAGGGATCGCAGCAGCCTAAACTCAGCTGACTGAATTTAAGTCCTCAGGTTCCAAGGATTCCTGAAACCTACAGGTCCAAGACCAAAAGGTGTAGCTGCCCATCTTTGTGGCAGGGRAGAGAAGACACATGGCTACAGGAACTGCAGAGGAACAGGAAGCAGCTTCAGACAGGGGCACCGTCAGCCCCATGGACCCTCTGGCTGATGGTGTAGAGCCCACAGAGGTGAGTCCATCTGCAGATCAAGAACTGACGGAAGTGGGCAGAAATCATGCTCCCTTCTATGGCATCTTGGCACTGACATCACAGGAGCACCCATCCCAGCCTCTGCCCCTGCCATCAGCTGGGAGTCCCCTGCTCCACTCCTGGCCATCCTGCCAGCTCACCTATCCCATCTCCCAGCAGCAACAATCATTGTGGTCATTGTCAGGGGTGGTGTGAGCTATGCATTGGACTAGATGACTTTTGAAGGTCCCTTCCAACCCAAAACTTTCCATGATTCAATGCATCAGTATACTGCACCGATCTTCAGTTGCTTCAGGTGCAAAAAACMCCTAGAGAAGCCTAGGGGACCAGATCTTGCTGTTCTAAGGAGAATCTGCAAATTGACATGCACTTCACCCAAAGAAAAACAGAAGGGCTTTGTATTCATTGAGAAAGGGCAGAGCAGTAGAGTTGTATCTTCCTCCACAGAGCTCATAAATGCCCCTTGAAAGGTTTGGCTGACCCTGCTTGATTAGCTTATGATAAAATTTTGGGGGGAGTTAATTTCTTCAGCTTTCTGTGATATTATCCTGTAACTACCCTTGTGAAAAAGGTTAGTGTYCCTGAATTGTTCAGGAATCCTTTAGTGTCACTGTCCTCTGCTATGGAAGTGCCCAAATCTTACCAAAGCAAGGGAATATGTACTTTGCTGGCCTAAAATGTTATGTCTGATCACTGTAGTTAYTTGAATTGCAGGTGGGGTTTTTAACTCAATTTTTTTTTTTTTGCAGTATGTGATATAAAGTAACCTAAAATTGCATTTAAATAATTAGGAGCTTGGAAATGCAATGACATCCAAAGAAATGGTGCTGTCCACTAAAATCCTGGCAGTGCCCATTCACAAAAGTTTCTGCCCTAAAACACTGCTACAAGGAGAGTGTGAATGACAGAGGGAACAGAGGTATGTTGTGGTGTGGTTCTGTATCACATGATCGAAGTTTTCCTGGGTGATGTAAGGGCTGCAGGTATTACAGCCACTTGTCTCTTCATGTTTTTTGATGGCAGCCTTAAATGTGATAGAGTTCTAACACAGATTATCACATAAATTTCAGTCATCTGAAAAGTATGTTGGATTGGTGCCACTCACATAGAGGAGCTCCATGGAACACTTTGAAAATGCAGCTGGATTGTGTAGATTACCCAAAGGAGATCCAATGCATTTTTGTTGGACTGCTTATGTATATGTTATGTTCTGTGTCAGAAATTAATTCTGGTGTTTGTGACTGAGCAAAAGATACCTGTCTCTCYGAAGTTCCTCTAAGCCTCAGCTTTCATAACTTAAGCAGCTACTTAAAGAAAAGGGTCTTGTCTTAGTTCTTTCCTTGCARTATTTGAATTACATGATGAAAAGAGGATTTAAGCTTGGGGATAACTGACTGGTGATCATCTCTGCYCTGTGTGGATCCAAGCAAATATCACCTCCTGCACGGCCACACTGCAATGTCAGCAGTGCAGTAACTGAGTGTTAGCTCAAGTTTCCTCAGTGCTAATTTTGAAACTAGTACATCAGATTGTTGATAAGGCAGACAAGGAAGGTTGTCGTTCCCTAGAGGCTGGTCCTGAAGTGGTGAGGAAGCTTGCTGCTGTCCCAGTTGGAGCCAGGCTAGAGTTTCTTGGAAATATAAGCAAGATGGAATCTTGAAATATGGAGCACAAGAGGCTTGGGGCTGGCTGAGGCTGAGCTGTTGCTCTCTACAAGAGAAGGACCAGGAGGAATGGACCTGAAGGCAGTGRGAGGGCTGTAAATGGTTTGTCCTCTAGTGCATTACAGTATCTGCAGACCAGATGCTACCCATGCTTGGAGTAGCTGTCTTGGGGTCAGGGCCTCAGCTGATATCCTTAGAATGAACCTCTTCTATCACTTGCAAGTTTCCTGAAGCCTGTTTCTACATAAAAGCTTTGCAGCTCTAATCCAAAGGGGTTTGGGGATCTCTGCTAAGGACTGTGTTGCATTTTGTGTGTTTACTTCCGCAGTGTTCACAACTTGCGCATGATGTAGCAATATATACCAAACAGAAGGGTGGTCCTTGCTTCTCCTGCATCAGTAAAACCCACAGGGACAAGCACTTCCCCATTCACACACAGGCCCACGTACTCTCAGAGCACCTGAAGCTTTCTAAAAGGATCTATTATTCTAAATTTCTTGAAAACTTCCTGAAAATTAAAAATCAATCCATTTTCTCCATCTCTGTCAAATCGTAATCTTGTGGAAGTACTTTTTGAGCCCAAAGAGAAGGACTCTGACAGGAGACAAATGCAGTCATTTACCCTGGCAGACTCATTCTCTGCCTGACCTCACCCCACTGGCATTTTAAAAGTGTGGGTGCGTTATTTTGTTCAGGTGAATCATTCAAAATTACCGCTTGTCTGAAAGAGTTTATCAAAAGCTAATGGGATTTTGCAGAATAAATGGCTTCACAATTCTTCATCTAGCAGATTGCTGAGAGATGAAATGAGTCTCTGAGGTATTTATTAACTTCTGTTGGTAGTTCTGAATATAGGAAAGGCATGTGCTCGAAACTTTTTTACAGGAAGTCTTACACTCTTTGCTTATCAGTGAGGAGTTTTTAATACACAATCAAAGTGTTAATCATCTATTTGTCTGCTACCTAAAAGACTCTTTTTAATAAAAAATTCAAAATTTCCAAGAATAAATTTCTAAAAAAATAGAATTTTTAGAAAATGCTTTGGAATGCTGTTTTGTGAACAATCATTCTTTTCTATCAGCTCAGAACACTGGTGGATGCTTAGTTCCTGAGAGTTAGGAGAAGGGTTTCTTGTGGACTTGGAAGAAAATGACAGCTATGATGCTCACCCTTCTGGGAAATTTTACAAAGCAGTTAGAACACAGTGTCAAGTTTTGGYACCAGATGTAATTATACACTAGAGGCAAGTGTATATTTAATCCCGAAAGGTAGGAGTGTTAAGTAGGCAGGATAGAGTTCGCCTGTATGGACTACTGCATTCTTTAATGGTGCTGGAGCAGGCTAAAGCTTATTCTCTGCTTTTGTATCTACATGTCAAAGCATGAACATGAATCAAAGTTGGTACAGTGCAGATGTGCAACTGCAATTAGAGCCAACTGTGTCAGTWAAGGGGAACTCACCTTTCCCAAAAGGGACCCCTCACACTGGGCTTTAACCAGAACACTATGATAACTGTATGAACTATTCCCACTGCAAAATTGTGATTTGAATCTTATGTAGATTGTCAGATAAGCTTTATGGAGACAGGGATGGTGTGTTTGTGATATGTGCTAGGCACGTTTGGTCCGTGATAGGCTGTGCCATCAGTTAACACTGTGTTATCTGAGCTATACCATAATATAGGCTTCAACTGATTTTTGTCTTTTCTTTACCTACTCTCACAGATATTCTCCAAGGGGCAAAGGATTGTGAGAAAAAAACAAGGGAAGATTGTGTGTAGGAAGGGAAATTCCTTCTAACAGTCTGTAATTTTCCATAATCACCTCTGTTAGTGGTTTGCTTATACTTTTACTTTTTTCATAAACACTTAACAAATAATAGTAAAGGTCCAGACAAAGAAAAGGAGAGCACAGTATCACTCTGAGATTGCTTTAATTTTGATGGTCAACAGAAAGACTGTTCAGCAGTGCCAGGGAAAAACTGATGGAAGCAGCCATTCTAAAATCGGATTATTTTAGATTAGTTTTTAGCAGAATGGTTCATTTTTAATAGATGATAAGATCTCTTTACATCATATTGCAAAGGCAAAATATTTTTAAAGTAGTTTTTTGTCCGGCATTCCTCAGATGGGGGGACTTTGGGGATTTCTCAGAAGATGATTGTCACTAATTAAGTGTTTTATGGCTAAGACCATTGCTGGCATAAAACTGTTGGCTACCTCTGCCTGCAGGTTCTACATCAAAATCCTATATACATTCATTAAGTCTAGCTTCCTCCTTTCTTACTGGCCTTATTCATTAGTGAATGTACTGTGGGTTCCTTTATTGCATCTTCTTCATCCTGGATCATTATAGGGTCACTAAATGTAATTTTCCCTGTGGGTATATATTAGCTGTTCCTGCTCATTTCACAACACTGTAATTATGGAGAAACCAGAGGTTTCAAATTATGAAAACAATTTGGTTTAATTTAGATTCAGTGTCAGCTGTAATGGAAAATCCTTCTATGCGCCTACTTGGGTTTATTTTTCGCTTTATTTTCAATAGAGAGACCTGGATTTACTGCTCTGATGCCTCATAGAAGGTAGGAATCTTGTGGCAGTGTTCCTTTTTCATAGCCAGTTGGGTTTGAGATATTGCTGCATTTTAAATTAAAGAATTCTTTTTTCAGCAGGCAAATGCACCTGGGGTCCTGAGCAGCGAGCAGTGAAGATGATGGTCAGTTCCCTCGMGGCCTGGGCTGTGCGTGAGGGCACTGTCTCTGCTGTGAAAGACAGGGAGCACTGCTGCTCCAGGCCTCTTGCTCTGAGTTTTTCCTTTCCTCCTTTGAGTGGAGCCAGGTCCTGGCATAGGGATGACTGCTGCCTGAAGGAATTGTGTTTCTCTCTTGTGCTCTGTGCACTGTTGCTAGAAATAGCAGCTTCGAAAAGATGTCAACTGACTCTTCTGCTTTTTGGAACAGCTACTTCTTTTCTGATCATGCTGGCATGGAACTGGTTTCCCATCAATGACAGCTAAGACTGGACTGCCCATGTTTTCTCTTTCTAGGTTTTCAAGGTGAGGGGCAGCACACCCTACTTTGCCTACACACACACTGCCTGTTACAGCCCCTCCTCATGCTGCTTATATTCTTCTGGTTGCTCTTCAGAGGGAGGGTTGCCAGCAGATGCACACACTTTTTCTGATTCTGAGATAGAGAAGGGGAAATACACATCTTTCACTGGTCAGTGGCAGAAAAGATCTAAGCCGGGTTTAGTATTACACTGCTCTCACTCGTGTAGTGGGTGTTGAAACCCAAAGGTGACAGGTACACTGTGGTGCTTTTGACAACAAACGAAGCAGGGGCTGAGTATGGATTTCCACACCGTGCTGCTGTTGAACCTCAGTTGCTTCTGCCTACAGGACATCCATTATTCCAGTCCTTAGACTCTCATCATCAGGAAACAGCTACTGCGCAAGTGCTGCATTTGAGACAAATCCCAGAAGTGTCTGAGGGCCATAAGCCCATTTCACCTCTACCCATGCATCAAATATGAACTCATGTCTCCAGTGACTCAACTTTCTGCACCAGCAGTCTGCAGCCCTCTCTCTAATGCTCTTATTTCTGGATGGGTCACAGGGGATCCTCTCAGGCTTTTAATCTGTAGCTTATTGTTTAAAGATTTATTTGTTTTGCAAGACTACCACCAGTGCTGGTCACAGGCCAGCAACCATGGGAGGGAGCTGGACAGTTGGAAGAGCAGCTACTCTTTCTCCAAAACCTTGCCTGTGATGAGGCTGCTTTGAAGGATTCAAGTCATTTGCAAATGTCATCTTGAAACTGCAGATGCTTAATTGTTTACAGTGGAAATGCATGAGAGAAAATGAGGTGCAACCAGCAATCCCTTGATGGTGCAGAAAAGCCTTTTTTTTTTTTTTTTTTAATAGGAGTGCCTTGTTTCCATGGCTACCCTTTGTTAAGATTCCTGCTGTTTGGATCAACTTTAATTCTGCAAGTACCAGAGGATGCCCAGCAGTGGGACAGTTTGGTCTCAGGCAGGGGACGGGTGCAAGATTTTCCCCTGCACATAYCAGCAGCACCTATTTTTCTGGGCTGTGCTTAATCTCTCCTCGTTCTCCCTCATTTTAAAGAAGGCAATCTGACATTTCTTTCTGTGCCTTCTTCTCCCTCCAGCAGACTTCCCCACTTCAGGGACACACTGCCACAAAAGGCAAATTAATTAAGCCAAGAAACCTTAAAGAAAACACTGAGCTTTTTCCCTGCTGCCAATTCAAGATGGTATAGCCAAGGGAACTCTGGAATTCTTGCACTGATCCCTCTGCTCACCCAGTGTTCAGCCTGTACTCTAAACAARGAGAAAACCCAAACCCCAACCAAAACAAAACAACTCCTGTCTCTTGGAACTGTTCCTAATTTCAAATCAAGATATTAATGCTGATGACTCTGTCTCAGATTTTTCCCATAATTTTTCTTTTCCTTTTGCAGATTCTCCCTTCCCCATGCAGGCAACAACAAGCTGATGGGATGRAGTGTTAAATTTTGGGTGTTAGTGTAGCTGTACTTGGATGCCACAGCCTCAGGAGTGTTGGGTTGGAGATGAAGTAGCAGCTTTCTACATATTCACATATACAACTGTAGTAGTAAGGAAAAGTTTCTGAAAGCCTAATGGTGGTTTGATAACACTGCTAACTTCTAAAAGTTTGCTTGGGTGTTTCTGTGAGTTTCTAAGTGTGTCACATATTGATCATCTGATTCCCTCTCTCTCTTCTGTGCTGAAATTCCATGTTCTTGTCAATGATGTGTGTCCAGAAGCAGTAGACTTCAAACCTATTCGTGGGTATTTCTAATTTCTYGTTATCTTTCTCCCTTTGGAACTGATTGAGTATAGCTGGGGCTGGGGCTTTCTCTCTTGTCACACAAAGGAGCAAAGCTGCTTGCAGCCTTTCCTCCTACTTATCTATTTCTGTAGCCATGAGGTACAAGAGAAATCTCAGCTTCTATTTTCTTCAATTTTCCGCTAAATTTCCTTTGAAGGTTATCTTCCCTGGAGGCTTCAACTGATCCATTTTCTTTTCATTTCCTTCTCTCTTTTTTTTTTTTTTTTTGGCACTGTGTAATGTGTTCATGTAAAGAAGAAAGGAGAGGAGAAGAAAGTATACCTTTCTGTTGGCATAAAAACTCTGGTTCTTATTCTGCTTCTGGGCTTTCTGCTTGGATGTCCTAAACACAGCCATGCATCTCCTCTGTGCTATAAGAGGGAATGCAGCTGTGAAGGATGTTATTTGAAGTAATTTTCCTTATGGACTTTGAATCAGGGCCTTTTGTAGGAGATCTGTTGTCCATATATATTCATGTCATCATAGATCTTTTCTTTATTGATTTAAAGTCAGTTTTAATTAGCCCCTACTTTTCTAATTCATGTGGAGCCAGTGCAACTAAACCATATTTATCCTATTTTGTAGAGGTTATGAGGTTAGGAGGGTAGTTCCTGCTCCATGAAGATGCCCTTGGCTGCTCCTTTGCTCTAGGGTGGGAGATCCTAACACTGCTGCCCAAGGTCTGTGCCAGATTTGAGGGGTCAGGTGAGGAACAGAGCTGTGCTGATGGTGGGAGTTGAAGTGGAGCATGCCTGGGTGCTTGTGGTGACCCAGACTCGAGGTACCCTTCCCTCTATCCCTGCAAGGCAGTGAAGATTGGTTGTGTTTGCCCTGTTCTCTGTCCTGATGGGCTCATCAAGAAATGTTTAGAAGCCTTCCTCACTTACAGAATTAATTGATGGCCTCTTTTCCTGAGCATGCTCTGCCTTCAGCTTTTGCTTATCCCTTCAAGACTCAATGTAGAGTTTTCCTTTCAAGCAACTTTGTCTTTTGACTATCTGATCCCACTTTCTCAGCAGCTCTTCTGGGCTTTTTAATATTTTCTGACTGTTTCCGAGTGCATCTGTGAGCTGTCTGAGGGTTTGGTTAGTATTTAGAAAGCATTTATTKAAACATCTCACAGCATGCAAATGACCAAATTGATGGGTGAGTCCTAGTCTGTACCTCAGAACTAATTTGGGGAGATTATCACATCTCTCCAATTCAGAACCTCTCTTGTCCAAAAATCACCCTTAGACATACTTAGAGCTGTTTTTATTACAGGAAGGCTGGATGCGATGCATTTCAGATCAGCCCTGCTCCTGTCGCGTTCTTTGTGAGGGGGCTGTAGGATGGCTGGCTCCACAAAGTCTCTCAGATACTGGGCGCTCTGGGCTAGAACTTCTGTCTCATTTAAACCTCCACTTTGTATTGTCACCAAATTTCCTTTGCAGGACGAAGGGTTTGGCCTGTTGGTTTCTCAATGGAAAAACACAACCCTAAAATCCTTGAGAAAAGCAAGTTTTCTGTTCACAGCAGAGCTAATGTATCTTTCCTACATATTTATATCTCCATCACATGCCCATATCCTCACTGCTTTTCCTTCTGCTTTCATAAGACTTTCTAGTTCCCTTTCTGTATGTCTCTGGACAAGCAATAGCATTTTGGCTAATGTAGAGGGGCTGACTGGTAGGTCAGTATTGATGCCCTTGTTAGTTTGCCTGCTCCTTCACAGTACCCATTTTTCCTCTCCATGTGACTGCTTTCTGGGGTTTCTGTCCTCCATCCAGCTGATTTGCATGAAGAAAAAAAAATAATCTCAAGTGGTATGTCAAATTTGTCTGAAATTGGTATCAACAGGAGTATCAGTTTGCTGCTTATGCTGAAAAACTTCAGTGTGCTCTTTTTTGGCCCCAAGTCATCTTATGTTTTATTGAAATACTTGCCCATGAGCCTTAAAAGATACCAATAATTGAGCTTTCATCCTCATTTTTTTTTCTGTGGAATTTTATTTATTCATAGGGGAGCAATCTGATAGCTTATAGAGCATGTAGACCATTGGTTATATGACTTTAGTAGAAGGTCATTGTGCAGAAGATTAATAAAGGTATTTGACTGTGTTGCATTTCCTCTTTATTCATTGTATGAGCAGTGTTGACGTGTGCAGTACACTGATACAGATTGTACTCTTTCATCCAAGTACACACAGTCCTATTCTCCCTATTTTTTGCCTTTAAAGTGAAGCACTTGTAGTTGTGAATGATGTGATTTATTTTATTAATGGTATCTTTGCTGCAGGCTGTAGCATTGAGTCTCTTTGTCCTCACGAAGTCTTTTTTATGACAATGATAATATATGACTTRGTGTTTGTTTCAGTAACAAGGAGACAACTGTATTTTGATTGTACTTATTTTTTCAGTCTCAGATTCTTTGGCCATTCCCAAAATAGACAAAATGGGCTGAAGCATATGCAGAGATCCTTATTTCAAACTTAGAATTATCTATTGGCACACTATTTTTAACTGGAGACAACAGCTCAAGAAAACCAACACACTCCTTAAGTATATCCTTARGTTTCCTTGAAATCAGACAGAGATTTCAGGGCATGTTCAGTAACCTCAGCCTGTTAAATTTCTAAAGTTAATTAGAGCTGCAGATCATCATGTTTCTGGACTGCACATGGAGTGAGCCCAGGGCCCTGCATGGGGTTTGCCAGCAAGGCAAATCCTTGTTGTCTCCAGCTGCAGCTGCAGCAAGGAGTTAGGATGCAATTGTATAGGCTGGACTTTGTCCAGGGTATCAGGAAACCCTACTCCAAGAGAGAGTGGCCTGGTGCTTTTGTTGACCACTCACCACCAGGGCTGCCCTTCAGAGCCCTGTGTCAGAAGTGGCGACGCTGCCGGAGTGATTCCTCCCAACCCTCATCCTGCGGGTCTGGCTCAGCTCTGGGACGGGCCCAGCTCTCATCAGCATCGTTTCCTGCCCGCATTGGTGCCACTTGGAGACCTTCCACTGCAAATATTGATCCAGCTTACACTGCTTTGCTTATGAGATCTGAGGAGATGACAGCGTTTGGCCTTCTGGCTGCAGGCTCTTACAAATGATTACAATGTGAATCAGATCCTCCGCCTACCTGCKAGGTACCGAGTTTGGGATTCTTTTCCATCCCCTGCCCACGTGGTCTCTAGCCCAAAGGCTTCTGCCTTGGTAGGGAAACATGCTGCTGGAGGGATCAGGCTGGCACACTGCCTTCTTGTTTGCGTTTCTCTCTCGAGCACACCGGCTTTTTCTGTTCATTCTATGCTCASGATAAGGCCTTGGGTGAGTGGCAATGTTTGGAGGTCTTTTGGCYCCAGCTGTGTCACTGCTTGTTCAGTTCAGCGTCATGATTCACAGGTCTGCATTCTTTGACTGAATCAGACATTAGAGATGAAAAGGTCTGTGAGGTCATCTAGCACGCCCTTCGGTGACTCTCCCTTTCAGGATGTAAGTGTAGTTTTTGTTCCGCTGAGGAGAAAAAAGGAAACAGAATTGCACAGTGTCTCTGCAGGTCTGGATTGCTGCATGAATCCAGGGCTCTTTGGTCCTTTGTGCTTGTGGAGAGCTTTTGGTGCTCATAGATTCAAAAAATCAGTATTGTAGTGTTGTTTCTTTTTTTTTTTTTTGCCTGATCACATGTGAGTTGATACAGCAAAGGCAAAATAAAAGGCATAGTGCATTGGATAATCAAGGGGGAAAATCTTTCTAAATAGTGGGGTTTGGGAATTTGTGCCACCTGTTTTTTTCCATTACTCAGGGACAAACACAGCACATGTGTTTGTATCTTCCCTGGCTTATTTGTCCTGGCATTTCTTTTTCTGCTACACTAGAAAGCATTGTTAGAATTGATACTTCTTTGATGTGCATATCCAGGGTCTTGTTGATTGTCTCACTGACGAGAAATTGGTGAAAGAGATACTGCTAGGAACAGATACTGTTTATTTGAGAGGCCACTAGTCCTTCCTTTAGTGCTAGACCCGAGACTCACTCCAGGATTTTACAGCTCTTACGTTCTCCTTTGCTCACCTAGGTGTTTTTCGTGATTACACTGCTGTGCTTTTTCAGGTTGAGCTTCCCTCTCTCCTTGCTCTGTGCCCCTCTTTGGTGTTATGTGTGTGCCTGAGTGTCCAAGAACCAAGGCAGGACTGAGACAAATACCTCCTGCCACACTCGGGTTCCTAGCTAGGCTTGCATTTCTGCTGGAGTTTGTGTGCTGTAATTTGGAGATTTTTATTTCAAGTACCATTTCTCAAAGAGGAATTTACTGATTTCCTGAAGCCGTTTTAAAAAAAGGTCAGTGTTTAAATCCCATTGTTTTAGTGAGGTATATATATCCCCAGCAACAATCAAAGTAGATGATTACCTGTGTTTCAGCAACACCACGATGGAAGTTTATCCTGCTGGGCCCTGTACATGCATGGTGGGAGACAACCGGTATGTGGAAGAATTCTCCTCCTGTTTGAGGAGACACTACAACAAAGGCTAAACAAACCAGAAACAGTGAATGTAACAGCTTCAAAGCAGCAGACAAATCAAGCTGARAGCCTGAGGCCCAAGTACTCCACCCCAGTACTTCCCAGGTACTCCACTGTATAATTTAAAAGACATTGAAAACAGTAAAAAAAAAGCTGATGGCTTTAAGTCCATCGTGCAGGATTCTCATTTCAGTTCATTTCATGCTCAGGAGTCTCATTGGATGTAAGGTGAAATTATCAAAACTAACACAGGAGCCTTTCTTCTCAGGGGGAAAGGGAGTTGCTGCCAACTTGTTTGGATAACAGCAGCTAGCCGAGCCTGTGTCCTGGAGTGTGCTTTAACCCTCAGCAGCTCCAGGTTCTCTGACTGGATTGGGGCAGGCACAGCGAGAGCACAGCTTTGCAAGATCTTGGTGTCTGACCTTCTCACTGATTGTAGTGTGGCAGCCTGGACTTTCACTTCCTCAGTGACGAGCACATCAAAGAAACAGGGATAAATTAATTGGAAGTTACAGGTTAGGGTTAGTTTGTGTTTCATTTGCTGGATAGCGAGACAAAAAGGATAACAGTGAAGACCCTTCCTCACTTTCCCATACAGATCTTATAAGTCTTCTGAAAGTGTACTTAGGGGGAAAAAAATCTCCCCAGAATGTCGTTGCCCAGGAGAGGCAACTGTGATTTCAAACGGTTGCTGTCCTCTCCTAACCCCAAAACCAGCTTGACAATGCTCTCAGGCAGAGGAGTGCTTGMACCTCCCTCTAGCACAGGCTGGTCGGAGCTGGAGTTGCTCTCTGCGGTGTCCCAGTGGGATGTGGGGCTGCAGGCAGCACAGTGGGCAATGGGGAGTGGCTGCCAGCGTCGAGGATAACAAAGTAGCCACTTTTGTCCCCTTTCTGCTGTGGCTCTGCATCCCCCTTCCCATACTGAGAGGGGAGGCACTTTACCCCACCCTATTTCTCTGAGTAAGTGATGTGTAAAAAATGAGGGAGGGGTTGGTTTTGGTTTTCRTCAGCAGTGGAGTTTTGTTTTTTATTTACGTTTGAGGGAGTAAAAATTCATGCCAAATTGCTCAAGGTGGGAGATCTTGCCAATATTGTTCTGGTCATGCCTCAAGGCTACTTGGGAATTCAGTTAATGAAGTCTGTGCTAATGGCTGAAGACCCYTGCCTAAGAAATGCGTTTTAGGGTTTTTATAAGTTTATGAATCTTAATGTTTTAGGCTTACATTCTCCTTTGCTCACCAAGGTGTTTTTTGTGATTACACTGCTGTGCTTGTTTTAGTCTTAATGTTTTAGGTTTTGGTTTAAAACAAGCAAATTTTTAAGCACAGCAATCTTTCCCCACATGTTGATGACCTGAGTTTGTAATTACAGGGCCCAACAGTCACCAGAGGAGAAGACACTTCCCAGAGAGGTGAGTGCCCAGGTCTAGTGGTGACACTTCTAAAGGCTGCACTTGCTCTGCTGTAGGATCTGTTCGAAAGAGAAATTATTATGTTTCCCAGCTCAGATTGTTTTGTTTTGTTTTATTTGCATTTTCCCTACTGCTGCCTGTAAAGCAGTCCTAGGATGTCATGAGAAATCATAAAATATTCCTCATTCTCTGAGGCTAAACAGGTCCCATCCAGGGATACAGCCCAGCTGGCTTATTTCAGTGTACCTTTTGCAGGGTGCTCAGCAGCTCAAAACCCCATTTTACTGCACCTGCTTGATGATACCTAAAATAAGTAAAATAATATGAACCTAAAAATGGATAAAATTATTTTTACCGGAAAATGTTTGGCTTGGTCTGTTCATTGATGTCTGTCTCCAAAAGGGCAGATGAATCTCACGTTTCCRAGAGGACTATAAATACAGAGCAGTGCAGTCTCATTTGCTAATGTTGTGGAGCTAATTTAGCTGTAAATTGAATCATATATCTATCTAAACCATCAAGAAAAAAGTTACCGTGATGAGAGACTGAGTTCCCAGCAAACATCTAAGCAGGAACACAAGTCTCCACTCTTCTCAAATCAGAAAAATGGTGTCCTCTTGAAGCTCTGAAATTAGAAAAACTTTGTACATTCAGGACCTACTGTTGTCTGAAGGCACCTTTATACATATCCTTTAAATTTCTCTATGGTTCGTGATTTCTGTGTGTTCAAGGATTACAGAATTTTYCTGCAGGTAAAAGCAGGAAAGTGTCTCCTCAGTTATTAATTAAAAAAAAAAATTGAGAGAGAGAAACATTTGATAGTCTGCCTGGTACTTTTCCAATAAGTGAGTGATAATATACTATTCTAGATGTCTCAAACAGCTCATCAAGCCTTTCAGCACTAAGCAGGCCACTAATAGATGCAGAATAAGGCCCCACTAAAATACAATAATCTTTACTGGAAATGGTGAGCCTGTGACAGTGTGCTCTACTGTAGGGTGGCAGGGATGTACCTGAGGTGGAATTTGGTGAGACACGCAATTTATTGTCACTGGCTTACCAAATGTTCCAGGAATTTCTTCTGATTCTCCGAACTTTCCCTCACGTCACCTGACTTTGACTCAGAGCCCAGACTGCAAAATGTAGTTTGGTTTATGAGATAAGGTTTTCAATTTCAACTCTAACAGAATTAAGTATTGACTTGACATTTATACAGATTCTGACTCGTAGGATGAGTTGACTGATTAAAATGAGGACAAGCAATCTACCAGAGTGTGAAAAACAATGATGAATAGTGAAAAAATAATCACTGATAGTAATTAGGGAAGATTATGTCATGTCTGTAGTTCTATAGGACCTCATACTGAATGATCTGCAAAAGTTAGTTAGAAGACCCTTCAATAAAAAAGCAGAAAATTCCAGTGAACTTCTTAAATGTGGTTGACTTAAGAGTTTATTTAGTACAGATCTTATTTCATCAGGTGAGTATTTATCAGAGATGTACAATACTAGTCCCCACCTTTCTCCTCCAGTGAAGAGGCAAGGGCAAGGCTCACTTGCAAGTCTGTTTAAAATTTGAACTTTACTCTGTTTTTTTTTCATAATCTTTAATATTACTTTCCATTGTCTAACTTTTGAGTGCTGAATAAAACAAAAGAGAAACGATGAAAAGGCCCTATGGCAAACTGTACTGTGGGGGCTGTTGTCACAGCTTTTAGAAGATGGAGAGTGAGCAAATAAGGAGCTGAATCCTCAAAGTCCTGGCTTCCTCTGAGACTTTATTCACTTTTTTGTTGCCTGTTTTCTTGCCTGCCCCTGTCACTTTTTTAGTCTTTCCACTGTGTCAGAACCAACTCCTAGACTGTGAGCTTCTGCMGTGAAACTCTCTGACTGGGCACAGGATTCAGCAAGCATTTTTTAATTCATTAGAAGTGGTGTAATTTATGTTATTTATCTCTATGCTGTGTTCAGAAAYAGACTCCTTATTTCTATCTGATGTTCCTGGGCAGCACCTTAACTCAAAGAATAATGTGGCAGTCACATGGAACCTGTCAGCAGATGACCTGAAGCTAGCTTTTTAGAACCAGATTTGCCATCTTTTGTTCCTCTCTGCAAAATTTATGATGATCTATCCAAAGCACCAGTCTACACCAAGTTATTCACTGGAACCATGGGGAGGCAGCATGAGGAAATGCTGTMAAATATCTCCAATAACAGCAGATGGGGGAAAAAAACCTGCTTTGCTCCCAGGGGCAAAATATCTGGGCACAGAGACAAGTATCATTTATGGCAAGAGCTGATAATATTTTAATTTTTTTTTATTAACTAGCTTCCCTCTGGAAAAYGCTACTTGCTTGTAATGATCTATTTTAGTGAAACTGGGAAAACTGTGAAGTGGTTCAATATTGAAT
Organism: Amblyornis subalaris; assembly: GCA_018881555.1. Lineage (NCBI taxonomy): Eukaryota > Metazoa > Chordata > Aves > Passeriformes > Ptilonorhynchidae > Amblyornis > Amblyornis subalaris. The sequence goes on from JACAXG010000045.1 coordinate 4,581,059, forward strand.
TGGACACTTCTAGAATTCCTTCTCTCCTTCACATTCTTCCATTTCTTTTGCTCCAGTGTCTTTGCTTTATTCCCAGTAGGTACATGATAGGAATGATCATATATTATACATTGGAATATTATGATGTTCAGAGTTATTTCAGCTCTATTTTTTTTTTCATGTTCACTAGCTTCTCACTCTCTATTGTTTGGGACTTTTTTAAACTTAAAATATTTTAACATCTGACACTATGTCTCACCTTCCAGTCCCTTCCTCCATTGCTCTCCTYATTAATTTGGCCCTTAACCATGCCCTTAATGACATCCTGAACTTTTAAATCTTGTTCTTGCTCTCTCTGTTTGACGACTAAGGAAAGACCCTAAGGTATGGATATGTGTGAATAACAGTATCCAAGGAGAAGCCTCAGGACACTTTCTCACTTTTCTGATCCACATTAACTTTTTCTTCTCTTTCTTAGGGAAAACAAGCTACTRCAATCCTCAAATGATGTTCCCAGCACACCTACTAGCTGTTCACCTTAACTTGTGGGGATAATGGGTTTTCATTTTGTCCTCTTTGTGGTGATGAACATCAGGAGAGCTCAGTGAAAAATCTTACTATGAGGGGCAAATAGACAATTCTAACAGAGGAGTCTAACCTTGATTGCTGTCATCTCCTTCTTTTATCCCTGGCATGTGCTACAGCTCTTGGAAACTCTCAGCACTACTCCTTTCCTTAGTGTTACGGCTATTTCTGGTTTTACAGATGCATCAAACACAGCTCGAGGACACATTTAATAGACACTGCATTAGACTGATACATGACCTCCGATCTCAGACGTTTATGATCTCAAAAAGCCTTCCATGAACTGTGATTCTGTCTCCAATGTGCTTGAACAAAATCTCGTTTTCAGCGTGTTGCAGCTGAAGAAAGGAGATGATGGCAAAGACACAGGGCTTCAGTGGGAGGAGTTGCTTGGGAAAGGTTTAAGGAAAGAAAGGGGGAAGTGGCAGCAATGATGGAAGTGAGATTATGTCAGTCACTGAAGCTAGGAGACATGAACACGAAGGCAAGAGATCAGCAAAGGAATTCCTTGAAATGAGTGAACTCCAAGACAGTGTGAAGGGAAAGATGAATTACTATTAGAGCTCTACTGTGAGCAGCTTAGGGTGAAGTGAGGAATGGCTGTGAGGGGTTTGGGAGGCCATGGAGGGAGTTCAGGAATAATCCTATTGAGTGRGGTTCCAGCTTTCCCAGAGAGGGATGTCTCTGGTGGGATTTTAAGCGAAGAAATGAGTGCTAGTGAAGCGAGGCTTCAGATGCTGTGACTGAGGAGAAAATAATGAGTGGCAAGGAAGACAGGAATAAGAAGTAGGTGGAGAGATAAATAGAATCTATTTACTAGAGATTTGTGGTGGGGTGGACATGAGTTGCTATTTATTGAATAAATAACTGTCACTGCAGCTACTGTGTAAATGAATCTCCTCTTTATTCCTAACGTGTATATCAGCTAAGTCATGGCTGGCTGCTCCATGGCTGGTTGTTCCATGGCTGGCTGATCCATGGCTGGCTGTTTCAAGTGGAGGAGAAGGGCTTTTGCAAACCAGACTGCAGCTCAGCTTTCACGTTTGTTCCACATCGTCATATGTGCTGTGGGTTTATTTGTTTTTCTCATTCGACTCATTTCTGTTTCAGCTGCTGAAGGGGATGAGGGGAGAGTATTATTTGTGTTGCTGGTATTTCTTATATGTGTTATTGAAGGAAGGGCAAAGTCCAAGTTCACTAGTAACTAGTGCAAACTGCCTTCTGGGCAGGTGCTGTCTGGGGCTGAAAGATTCAGGAAGCTTTGCTCTGTAAGGATGTATGGATTGAATTGCAGCCCTCGTGCTTCACTTCGCCTAAGCTTGGCCTTTAAAAATAAATAAATAAATAAATAAATATTGGTTGCTGGATCACAGAATCCCTCCTGTCTTAAGTACCTATATTTACAAATATTATTTTGTTAGTGGTAGTGGATTAAATCCAGACATTTCATTGCAGGAGTGAAGTGCAAAGAACACTTCTAAAAGCTGAAACACAGCCTCCCTGGCAGTATCAAAGGAAGGTCCTGGGGACTGTGTCACAGTGCACGCTCCATTTTCCACGACTGAGGTGAGGTAAGTGACCGCGTTGCCTTGAAGCAATCGGCCTGTGCGTGTGACCTGTGGCTCGCCCTACTGAAGTACAAGGCTGTCTCCGTGTAAAGGTGAAAGGGAATTGCCTCTGTTTATCAGCTACAAAAGAACTAAGGCATTTTGTGTGAATTTACAGATTACTTGCAGATAAACACTAGGACGCTTAAAATTAGATTTATTTCCTGTTTCTTCTTGTATCCTCCATATTGGCTGCAGGAATCCTTTTTTTCTGTCGTATTCGATAGCTCACAATTCTTATTAACTCTGCAATGAAAACCTCACCAATTTCAGCCACTGAAATTGCATTAATCCCTTAACAAGAGATAGATAAGATGGCACTCTCAGGGTGAATTGTTGAGTGCTTTGCTTACCTTGCTGTGGTTTTCAATCTGCTTCTTCGTTGTGCTTGCTGTGGACACTCTGAGATCAGGGACCCAGTAGTGAGATTGGATGAAATTCATCTTAATCTCAATGTGGTGGATCAGTAAGTGGTACACATACATTTTATCATTCAGTAGTGAAAAAACAGGGAAACTGTAGCCCATTACTCTGTTTATTTTTGTCATGGTTTGACACTGGACAAACGCCAGGCACCCACGAAAAGCCCACTCACTCACTCTCCTCTGTTCTGCAACTGGACAGAGGAGAGAAAAAAAAATTAACAAAGGGTTAATGAATTGAGATAAGGACTGGGAGAAAACACTTCAAGGGCAAACCAGGCTCAACTTAATGATATAAAGTGAATTTATTACTAACAAGATCAGAGTAGGAGAATGAGAAGTAAAATAAGCCTTAAAAACACCCTTTTCTCCCCCCAGCAYCTCCCTCCTTCCCACTGACAGCGCAGGGAGACAGGCTGGGGGTTTTGGTCAGTTCATCACCCAAGATCTTCTTTACGCTGCTCAGGGAGAGGAGTCATTTCCCTGCTGCACCATGGGGTCCCTCCCACGGGAGACAGTTCTTCGTGAACTCCTCCAGCGTGGGTCCACTCCCACGAGCAGCAGCACTCCCAAACCTGCTGCAGCATAAGTCCATCCCACGGGCAGACAGTCCTCCCAAAACTGCTGCGGCGTGGGTCACTCTGCCATGGGGTGCAGTCCTCCAAGGACAGGCTGCTCCAGCCTGGAAGCAAGGCCTCTCTCTCCATGGGACTCCCGCTGGACCACAGTGTCCTCATATCCACCAGCTCCCGCGTGGGCACCTCCCCCAGGGGCTGTGAGTGGATCTCTGCATCCCCCGTGGACCCCCATGGGCTGCAGGGGCACAGCTGCCTCACCATGGTCCTCACCACAGGCTGCAGGGACATCTCGGCTCCGGCGCCTGGAGCACCTCCTGCCCCTCCTTCTSCACYGACCTTGGTGTCTCCATTGTTGTTCCTCTCACATGTTCTCACTCCTACTCTTCTCTAGCTGGAACAATTACACCCATGCCACAAACTTTGTTGTGATTTCTTCTTAAATCTGTTATCACAGAGGCATTACCACCATCTCTAATTGGCCAAGCCTTGGCCAGCAGCACGTCCATCATCAGAACCATCAGGGACTGACTCTGCTGGACATGGTGGAAGCTTCCAGCAGCTTCTCACAGAAGCCACCTCTGTGGCCCCCCTGCTACCAAAAACCAGGCCCTGCAAAACCAACACAATTTTCTACAACTGACCTCCTATATTCATGTATTTTTCTCTTAGTATGGTAATTGCATGGTTAGAGAACCCAAGAACTTGTTGGTAGTCACACCTGTGCCCTCATATATTTCTTTAAAAAGCATTTCAGTGCCTTGGATGTGTATCCAGTGTTTTAACTTTCTAACTAGGGATTCATTGCCTTCATTTTTACTTCTGACAAAGCCAGACTGACATACAAAAGACAAGTACATGCTGAATGCATTGAGATTTTACAAAGGCTTTATGAACTTACTACAAACCTATTTTAAAATACTTTCTACGTCCTTAATGTGTAAGTGCTGAGCTGAAACTACTAATACAAGAAGCCACTTTTGACATTTCTAGGGGAAAGAAGTACCATTTACTGAAGAAATTACTAAATTCACAGAATCACAGAATGGGTAAGGTTGGAAAGGACCACAGTGGGTGTTCTACTCCAACCTCCCTGCTCAAGCAGGGCCATTGCAGAGCACATTGCACAGGATTGTGTCCAGATGGTTCTTGAATATCTCCAGTGAGGGAGTCTCCACACCGTCTCTGGGCAGCCTGTTCAGTGCTCAGTCACCCACACAGAACAAAGAAGTTCTTCCTGATGTTCARGTGGAACTTCCTGGGCATCAGTTTCTGTCCATTGCCTCTTGACCTATTGCTCATCACCACCAAGCAGAGCCTGGTCCATCCTCTGACACCTCGCTGCAGACGCTGACAGACATTGACAAGGTCCCCTCTCCATCGTCTCTTTTTGAGGCTGAACAGGCCCCACTCCCTCAGCCTTTCCTTGTAAGAGAGATACTCCAGGCCCTCCTTCTGAGCCCCAAACTGGACACACAACTCCAGATACAGCCTCACCAGGGTCAGCTAAGTATGTATAATATGTACAACTAAGTTATCCATGTGAGTACAGTGTGTGGCAGGCATGCAAGGTCTTCTTCCCAACAACGGTGTATGTGGATGTTCTTAAGAGACTCTGGGGGCATAAGAACATCCTTATTGCTGAGAATTAAAAAGGGAGAAAGTACGAGTTCATCTGATTCAAATTCCCAGTACTGGGATCATCCTATTTCCCTTAGACTTTCTCCCTCAAAGTCCAGCCTTCCCAGGGGTCTTGTTAGCGGTGTTCTTACTGCTTGCCACAGATCACGGCTGTCCTATGGTGAGTACATGCTGAAGGACTCAGGAGGGCATGGCTGTGACTGGCAATGTGTGGTGTTGGCTGACAGGGAGTGTGCAGTCTGCTGTACTTCCCACATCACCAGGGGTCTTGTTAGTCTCTCAGGAAAAGTAAACTGCATTTGATGAAGTTCACCCTGGAAGAAATTCAAGGATGAGAGCTCAAATCAAACTTGTTCTTATGGAAAAAAATAGATGATCTGTTGAAACAATTAAACTGCAAAATGCCACGTCGAGCTATTTTGGCAGTGATCTGAATCATGACACACCTTCCCCCATTTGCGTGGGAGAGATCTCAAGTGGAATGCCAGGTTAATTATTCGGTGACGGTTGGGTTTTCTTCCACCGGAGATTACCTCTTTGCATAGCTATGAGCTGCTGGTGGTAGCTCCTCTCCAAATCCCCAGTAAAAGCATGACCCTGTGTCACAGAACCCAGTCAGAGACCACTATCAGGTACAGCTTCACCTGGTGCAGTAAATGGGGCTTGTTTCTATATATGCTGCAGTTCTAAACTGTTCTTAACAGTCCCCATGTGACCTGCTGTGTTTGCTCAGAGACCAATTTGATTTCAGAAAGGCTCTGTGCAGTCACTGCAGCCTGTCTTGATGTTATCAGCTGAGAGATGAGAGTCATAGATCTTAATTCTCACTGTTAAGGAGTGTCAAAAATACACAGCAGGAGCCCATACGTTATGTGTACATTACTTAGACCTGCCTGTTATCCCTAGGGCAGCTTTTTTATATATTGAGACACAAAACTAATGCAATCATGCTGCTTGTGGATATAATGTCTCTAACTGTGTCCAATCCATTCCCACAGGGCGAGAACAGGTGGTCTTTGCACTCTGCCTCTCGTTATTAAATACAGACTGACATGAAAGAAAGAAGTGGTGAGGATGAGTCCATGTTCATATATAGTATCACACTAAAAGGTCAAAAACAAAACTCAARTTTTGTCAACATTAGACATTGTTCTGCTTCTTTCTGGAAAAAAAAAAAGCCTATCCTTTACTCCCCACACTGGAAACCATTTACACTTCATTGCCCAATTATCTATAAAGGTTCTCCAATACTAAGGCAAGTGCCAAAAGAAGAGTTGAAAAGCCTGTAGGACATGGATGAACGACAGGTTTGTTTTTATGACTTCCTACAATGACATGAGAAATGACTTTACTTTTCTGAGAGTGGGAATTGCAAAGAAGTTTGGTCAAACATGTAATGTGAAATCTTGCTTTCAACAAAGCTAGAAGCATTTTCAGCAAATGCAAAATTATGGCTTAATGGAAGTACTTTCAAGCCAAAGCCTTTCAACCACTTTGGGCCCAAGAGTAAAAAATGTTAATGCCAGTGCTAATACAAATGTCTGTCATTTCACTGATATCAGGTAAATCTAAACAAAAGGAACAGACCATACGTTTTGGCTGCATCATAGAGTGCCTTCTGGTGATGGGATTCTTATGGCCCTCAATCTGCGTTTGCTTCCTCCTGCCCTGGGCACAGTGCTGCCATGTAGGAGGCTCCTTGGCCACAGCCAGGCAAGGATCCTCGGTGCTGTGGGCTGCAGCTGAAGCCACAGACTCAACTGCTCCTGGTGCCTTTGGGGGAGGCTTGGTTTGACTGTGCTTGTGATCTGATCTGGTGCCAAGCTGTGATCAAGACTCTGCTGTACTATCAGGAGGTTGCCAACTGGTAATGAGAACAAGTTGAAGGCATCCATGTCCTTGAAGACCTGAGGAAAGGACCATGCAGGGTGGTGACATGGTAGCTGTTCCACATGTTAAGAAGTGGTACAGACACCATGAACACAGGTTCCAGTGAGAGTACACCTCTAAATCAGACATTCCCCTGGATATCCATGCTCTGGACAGACCATGCAGGAGAGTCACAAGGAGAAGGCATCCTTTGGATCTCCACAGASTCTCCCAGAGAAGATTAATCCAGGAAACCTCTTCAGCCCACTCCTAGTCCCAGCCTGTATCAACAATTCCCTGTATCAGTACTACTCATTCCAGCCTGAGTAAGTGGGCTGCTTTTCTATAAATTTCTTTTTTTGAGCGATTGTCATGGGGTACAAGTTGCATTTTCTGCCAGGATAGTTTCTGGCTCCACTGGTTGTGCTCCCAAGGAGTGCCAGGTAGGCCTGTTAAGGGAGCACAAAGAACTCCCTTAACATGGGTGCTGTGTTCTCCTCTCTTCAGAGTTCTCTTTAGGTGTGGGCTGCAGGACACAAAATGGCAGCAGGCTCCATACCACATGGTGACCTTTTGGGAGTCTCATCTCCACAGCGTGGAGAGACTTAATAGCACGCAGGGTGCAGGTGGCCTCTTGGGAGTTCAACGGGTACAGCCACTCCATGAATAGAGTGGCTGGCCAAAAGCCTTGGTAAAAGGGGAAATGGCCAGTTTCTCTAGAGATAAAAAAGGGAGAAAATGGGACAGGACAGAAGGTCTTGTGTCACTGTGGACAGGAGGAAGAAAAGATTTCCTTGGTGAAGGGTGCTTTTTTTGTCCTGCATGATCCAACTAGCTGGTTCCTTTCCTTGTCTTTCTAGCCCTCATCAAGTCTTACTCCCCCATCCACACAAGCTGCTTACACAGCCTTATTCCTTCTGCCACTCTCTCCACTGCCTCCCAGGAAGCAGACAGCAAGCAAATCTCTCCTCACCCTCCCCCATTTCCTGAACTGCATGGCACAGCCACTTGTCAGCCGCATTTTTCTCTAGCAAAACACGTAGCCCTCAGCCTGTGATGTTTCCTTAGGGTTGTGGTGGCAGCAGTCACAGCCACATGCCAGATTGCTCAAAAGGTCRAAAAAGACACAGAAGGCCAGGACAGACACAGTCAGAGAAACCATGCTTGTTCAAAAGMAGCATGGACTGAAGTGCCCTGGGGAGTGAGAGTAAAGCAGGCACACCTAAACCCTTCCTCTAGACAACAGATTGAGATAGAAAAGTCACTGAACTCCACCCTACCYTGCTAGTTAACCCCATTAATGAAGGCATGGTCAGACACAGAGGGTCATCTGGCTTCTCCAGCTACCCACAGACTGCAGAAGATGAGCATAAAACTGCAGAAGAAGTAGTCCTCGCTCAGTCCAGATGGAAAGGCTCAGTCAGATCCTTGCAGAAGCTGTGTAGGGCACAACAGCCATCAGGGCTGCACTGTTTGTGCAGCCTGTGCAGTTTGCACATTTGTGTCTAGTCTGTCAATCAGGACCTGCCATATTGTAGTCAACGAAAAAGCACATTCCATTTATTCACAGTATTTCATAGCATGTGGCTAAACTAGCCCTGTTCCCCGATGTTGTGTGGGTATGGCTTCACCACCAACAGCACAGAGGGCTCTCAGCCTCTTCCACTTCACACTGTCAATGATCCTGCTTGGAAAGGAGGTTTCAGCATTCTCTTTGAACCTGATGCTGGAGGAGGGGAAAACACAGATATCATGAGGCCTCCTGGTGCAGCCTGCTGGGATGTCTGTAAATGTGTGTTGGTGGGTCCGCTGAGGCCCACTGGCCGCTGAGTGGCATTCCTTGAGGGTTACATAGTTGGAGCTGCTCTGGGGTTGGCACTGGATGGAAGAATGGGGTTGTTAGATAGGAAATCTGTGGAGAGCGGTGTCTTGGATGCTTCAGTGACACTTCTGACTCCTGCCGTCCAAACTGAGAAGGTTTGGAGGATGACTATGGGATCTCTAACCTCAGCTTTGCCTGTGTTGGATTTGCCCACCCCAGCCTGGTTGGGCTCTGGCTGGTGGGACTCAGAGGTCACAAGGAACAGCCACTGCACAGTGCAGGGGCAGTGCCAGCGTGTTTCATTTTAAAGCTCTGCATCTTGCTGCTGGTTGACCCATTGCTTTGAGATCATCTCCTTGGCTCAGGGCCGTCAGCTGACRAGGGCCATGAAGACTTTGACAAACTCAATGTCTTTTTCATCTTCCTCATCAAAGGCTGTTCAGGAAGAACAAATTCATTCTGGGTGTCCTGAGGAGCTGCCATATGAGGCCCCTCATTCTGCCTCTGCCTGTGGCCCAACTCAGTGCTGGGAGGAGGCCTGGACAGCAGGTCCATGATGTCACCTGGAATAGGTSAAGGAATGTTGAGCAGGAACATGATCAGAAGCAAAAGGCTTGTGCAAAAAGTCTTGTACTGGAGAGCATGGCTGGGGCGCGATGTGGCAGATGGAAAAATAACTTGAAGGAAGGCAGAGCTTTGAATCTCAGCAGGGATTTTCAGTCCAGGGAACCAAAATGCAGGTTATCCAAAATGGCACCACAGTGCATGCTGCAGCCATAGGGATCTCAGCATGGTTGGATTTAATCTCCTGATCCGCTCCTGTTTCACTGCATTCCTTGTTAGCAGGCAGCGCTCAGGCAAGAACTTAAATGTTTTCATTTGCAGGGAGCCAAGCAGGCAAATATTTTCTTGCATCTTATAAGCTGTTTTGAAGAAGTGCAAATCTAACACACTAGACTTGATGCCAGACCCAGGAAAACTGTGGGTCACTTTGTTTGCTTCCCTACACGGCTCCCACCGATGTGATAATGTGAGAAAAAGTTGCTGGTTTCCTGCACAAGCTCTGCCGTAGCCAGGGAAGATGTGCTGGCCTTGGGGTCAGATATCTTGCCAGCTCTCTTGTCACCACTGAATGTGTTATTTAACATTGTCTCTGCTGATTTTCGTTTTCACCACTTTGCTTTTTGTCCTGCGCTTTTTAAAACACAGCTTGTTACATTCAGGCCTTAGCCTTGACAATGCTTTTGGAGAATGTCCATGCAAAACTTCTGTCTGGGGAACCAAGAAATGATTTCATTGGGTGAGAGTTAACTGGAATATTACTCATTAGCATTCATTTACTACAAAATAGTAAAGGCAAGAGGYGTTTTAAGCACAGGAGTGAATTTGGTGAGTGGTGAACGCCCACGTTTCAGTGGGTTCACAGTGTAAGCTCTTCAATGTGACTGTTTGTTCTATGTAATAAAAAGATTAATTTAGATTTAATGCTAAGTTTAATGATTATTAAAACCTTTTCCATTATTATTTTGTGTGACTACTACTATTTTTAAATAGCTTTTAAATGTACTTTCCTTTAATAGAAGATTTGACAGTGAGCCAAAGCATCTTAAAGATTTTGCTCTATTTCATCAAGGACTTTTAAAGATGGAAGTTGGAGTTGCTAGCCACAGAAAATCCTAGAGATGTGTTTTTTCGATTTTTCTGAAGGAAATTATTTGGCAAGTAGAACATTTGTCTTGCACAATGCTTATCAGAGAAGACAGAATTTAAAAAAATTGTACATTGAAAAAATAGTGTCTGATTACATACAACATGTTCTGCCAGATATTCTGAGACAGCACCAGAAGGCACCACATTTCAAGTGGCAACAACATGTCATGGAAATATCTGAAAACTCTCCTTTTCAGTAAATTGTCTGTTTACCATCACTTGTTATCAAGCTGGCCTGTTTACTTTTGCCTAAATTTCCTTGTTTTTCAATTGTTAGATATATTTTCATTTTTCAGGTAGAGTCTTCAGTGATATAAGAGCATTAAAAGCATAATAGAATTTGTTTTTAAATATGTATTTAAAGGTAATTMATTCCTACTGAGATATATGGATCTCATTGACTCATATTGACTTCAGTCCCTTGTTCTCATGTACATAAAAAAAGACAGCAAAAAGAAAAYCTATTTCAACATCTTCTTCACCTGTGCTGTTCCTAGTGATGAATTAATAGGCTGATTTAAAGGAAGATACAGAGTGTCTGGAGCAGCAAGAAGTAAAGGGCTTGTGTTGTTTATACCCCAATATGGCTCACTTGACTGATGGAGTCCTTCTGGGTATCCTCAGGCATATTCCTTGGCGTGTTTGTGCTTGAATGCCCTGTCTGCGAACAGCATAATGATATTTCTTCTGTCTAGATGGTAATTTCCTTGTGACAGAAACTGGATCTTAGAACATGTTAGTGCAAAATCCACTGGTGTGATCCACTAATACTGCTTCTTTAAACTGATGGTAGAAACCAGCTTGGACAAATATGAAAATTAAATGTTAATTCCTCAGCTGACATCTCAGTGCAACCTAATTTCACGTATTTAAACAAGTGCTCTACTTTTGCCTGGCAACAGGCCTCACAGGTCAAAATATGAGGGATTTGGYGACATCTCCTAGCACCACCTTTGAACCAAAAGCTCGAGCACCTCTGAAGCTGGACAGAAGATATTGTGAATATAGGGCATTCTGCCATGTGTGTAGGGTTTCCTTGAGGTATGCAGATTAAGGCAGCAGGAAAGGAGTGGAAGAAGAATTGCTGAAACTCTGGAACAGGCCGTTTCTCTACTCTAGCAATTTTTCTTCCATTCCTATTTCCCCATGCCTAAATTGGGGTAAGCCAGAAGACAGCCATTTCGCTTGTGCAGTGTGTCTGTTGAGTTTTGGAAAAACACCCTTCCAGGTCCTTAAGCTGGCATTCAGCAGTGCCTCACGATACCTCCTATCCTGAGAAAGGGCTCCCTGGCTTGTTGATGATGGGAAGAGCAGGGAAAGGGTGTTGACTTCATTGTTGGTCATGTGTTGAGATGTACAGGGGGTGTGATGAGACCACTGCACCACAGGACATCRTGGAGGAATCTTAGGAAAAGACTGGCAGAGGAAATCAGTAGGGAGGGAGTTTGCCAACAAGAAATGGGAAGGGAAAATGGCAAGAATGGTAGAAAGCAGAAAAATTTTCATTTTACAGGATTTTTACATCGGTATTTCAATTCTCATATCCAAAGAAAATGAACTGCTGCTCCTTCTCCAGCTCACCCACAAGTAACCCTTACATGATGAAATGACAGCGCTGAGGCAATTTGTTGTAGGCTGAGGAAACAGAGTTTCCTGAAGCAATAGCAGTGATTTCAGCAAGCTGTGACCTTTGAAAACACAGACAGACTAACCTGTCCTTTATTCCTAAGCAGTAGAAATGCTCTTCCATAGGCAACTATGATCAGTAGATGAGTTGACCCAAATAGTAAGGGATGCTTCAGCTGTTGGGAAATCTTGGAGGTACAAAKAAATGAGGCACTTTGGTGATAGAATGGATGAAAAAGAGAGTGGAGATGGAAAAGTATCTCTTTAAAAGAAATTCATGTCCCCAAGCAGCTTTTAGCCCAGGGAAGAGTACAAACTCCATTTTGTACAGACTGCTTTCAGCACTGGAAATTTAAAAGGTGATGTGACTGTTTCGAAGAACAGCTCTTTTGCCTAGATGGTGATCCCACATTGCATGGATTTTTGGTCATCTCAGTCACCACCAGGGGATCAGAACATGACAGCTTGAAGAGCCAAACCTTGGGCAATGAGCAACATAGGGTTTATCACCATCAGACCAGTTCTGATGGTTCAAGGAAGAGCCCCACATTTCATATCAATGAAGAGAAACCCTTTCACTGTCCTCAGAATGTACCTGCATTGCACAGGTAAGTGCACACTGGAGAGGCAGAGTGGGCTAACTAGTCTGGGCACCAAAGTCATGGATCCACATATAAATGTGCTTGTTTAAACATCCTTCCAGTATCTCTATCCTGTACAGTAATCTCAGTGTTTTTAAACCACTCTGAAGTACTGACTCTTTTAAATCTCATAATTTCATCGTCTCAGACATCTGGTAAACTCCATCTGTGCTGTGGAACTATGCTATTTCAAGGTCATGCATTTCAGTAAATGATTCCTAGTGCATTTTGCTCCTCTGTGGATTTAGAGTTCTCAGAATTAACCAGACAGCTCTCTGCATCCAGTTGAGGTACAGAAATACTGAGGAAATGAAGACTAGAAAAATCACATCCAAATGTTAATCCATGGGAATGGGTCATGAAGGGTAAAGAGAAATAGAAATGAGGCTGGAATTGAGTGGCCCTACAAAAAGTGAGTTTATAGGAAATAGCAAAGTAGGCAGTTTGCTAAATAAATGCCACAAAGCACAAGCACACATCACCTCGGTGCAAAAGGGGGACGGGAATTTCAGTCAGACCAGGGTGCCTCAATCATTAGCTCTCCTTTGATCTCAGCATAAGGAGGAAATATGCAGAAAACGAAATGTAGGTCATCATACTAAACAGTTATACTAAAATGGTAATACAAGCCTCTATCGTGGAAATTACACTGTAAGTTAGCAAGAGAAATAAAATGCATGGAAGGATATTTCTGAAAGTATATATGTAAAAGTTGGGAGTTCAAGCTTAGTTGTTCTACAATACCAAGAAGCCAGGGAAAGCACCAAGGAAAGAGAAAGTATTTTTTTCCAGGTTTTTTTTTCTGATATACTCAACTTCAATCAAATAACTAACAAATTCTTGTTTCCTTGCAGAACAATATGTGCACTGTTTCTGAATTGCCTTCTCTTTTTTTAGAACTTTTCTTTAATTCCTGTGGTTATTCACAAATCTTGCTTTCTCCCCTAGCATGCGGCTTCTGAAAATGTAGGACATGTGCTTTCTTGTTTCATAACCTAGGTTATTACTAAAATATTTAATAATATTGGATTGTGTGATATCTTCTGTGTGTTGTTGTGTGTTGCTACCCTCAATTTTGTCAATGAACCACTGAAAATCTCTGGGTCCAGTTATTCCACCTGCCCTGGTCCAGCTGTAGTGCTGCCATCTAACATAACACAGGGGTTGTGTAATAGGCCAATTATAAGCACAGAGAAACATAAAATCATAGAATAGCCTGGGTTGGAAGGGACCTTAAAGATTCTCTATTTCCAACTCCCCTGCCATGGGCAGGGACACCTTCCACTAGACAAGGTTGCTCAGAGGCCCATCCAACTTCGCCTTGAACACTTCCAGAGATGGGGCATCCACAGCTTCTCTGGGCAACCTGTGCCAGTGCCTTACCACCCTCACAAGAAAAAATTTCTTTCAAACATCTAATCTAAACCAACTCTTTCAATCTGAAGCCATTCCCCCTTGTCCTGTCACTACATGCGTGTGCAAAAAGTCCCTCTCCATCTTTCTTGTAGGCTTCCTTCAGGTAGTGGAAGGCTGAAATTAGGTCATCCCAAAGCCTTCTCTTCTCCAGGCTGAACAAACCCAACTGTGACAGACAGCATCAGAAACTTTACTAAAATCAAGGTGTAGGATACATACTACTTCCTCCTACTCAAATGTCTGTTAATGGATCATAGGAGAACAATATTTTGATTTGACACCATTTGTTCTTGGATAGTGACATATTAGTTGTTGGTTGCCTCCTTGTTTTCTTCCAGGTATTTACAAATAGTTTAATTATTTGTTTTAGTACCTTTTCTTTCAGAAAATGAGATTAGAATGACTGATAGACAATTTTCTACTCTTCCTTTTCTCCCTTTTTAACATATTTGTCCTCTTCATTCTCCTTGACTTCTCACCTGCTTTCTATAAAGTTCTAAGAGTAACCACCAATGCCTCTGAGACTGCTAACCATTTACTTTACTACAAATGTTATCAGACTCAGGTGATTTAGTCCAAACTGCCTAAGTAATTTCTCACCCTTTCATTCTCTAATGAAGCTTAACTATCACATAAGTGGTTCTAGAGCAGTACTGGTGTGGGAGCTTTGGTGAGAAGTGGAAATGTGGCTCTCTTGGCTGCACTATCTTACCAACTCCAGGAAAGCAATAAAAGCCAACCAAGATATGCCCACAAACCTTGAGGTGTTTGCAAGGTGAGCAGCAGAGGTTTCTTGGGGCGAGTGGTAAAAGCTGCCTCTCCATTTTGGGCTAGCAGGATCATGACTGATGGAAAGGAGTCTGAAAATCTGGCTGTTCCCAAGGCTGAGATTCAGAGGCTGGTTTGGATATCTCTGTGTTTCCTACACAAGAACTATCTTTTCATTATGTTGCCTCTTGTAGCTCTGTGGAAACATCACAAATGTAAGAAAGCAAACAGGCTTATGAACATTGGGGAATAATAACAAGTTYCTTATATGCTGTATGAGGGGAACAGAAACCAGCAGTGTTTCACCTTTTGGCAGCAAAGGAAAAAACCCCCAGTTTCTGAGACTTGTGGGGGCAGAAGTTCTGATCATGCTCTGGTGGTACATGGAGTGGCTGTGTGAATTAATTAAGGTGGCTCATTTTCTGGCCAAGGAAGTCCAGCTGTGTTTTGTGGAATTGCCTTTCACGGCACTGCCGGTTCATTCCCTTCTGAAGCCCCCGGCATCGTGGAGGTGGTGAGTGCAGTGAACTCGGCTGCTGAGCACCACCAGGCTGGAGGGGGCCCTCCTGCAGCGGGACAGGAGAGAGGGGCGGCTCTGTGGTGTGTGCTGACTGGAGTCTGGCAGGCTGTGAATCCTCCAAACCGCCCTCGTGCAGGTGGCACGTGCTGCCTTTGGGGCCGCACACCGAGAGGAGCACAGGGACAGAGAGTCGCAGGTGTTACCTCAGCTCTCAGCTCTGAACTCGCCACCCACGGGTTCGCCGCAGCAAGTGGGGAGCTGCGGGGCTCTGCACTCTCGCTGGGGGAATGTTCTGGTGCTGCGCGGCAGCTGCCTGTTCCTCAGAGATAGACCTCAACCTGCCCCTGCATCACGAAATGGTGGATGCAGTTATCCACCAAAGCGTGCACACCATAACACAATATCCCCTGGGATGCTGAGAGACCCCTAACGTGCCAGTCCTGGCCTTGCCCTATCCCTCTGGCCCAGAGACAGCTCTCAGAAGGTGCCATGAAGACCCCTGTGGTCTGCAAAGGGTGCAAAGAGTGACTGAGGGCACACGTGGAGCCCACCAGGCTCTGGGTGATGTTCCTGCGTGGTCCCACAGTGTGAGAAAGATGGGTGAACGTGAGCACACTAGAAGGGAAGAGGTTTGTGGTGTAAGGGATTGAAGGTACCATGCTCCACAGTGCAGCATGGACTTGGCCACTCTGCTCCAGGGGGAATGCCATCTGCCCTGAGCATACTTTTGCAGTGTATCACAATGAGTGTTTGTACCCCAACTTACTGACTTCATCTGGAAAGAGACCAGGAAAGGTGCATTCTCCTTTGCAACAGAGTAAGGGTCTTCTTTGCAGTAGTAATTTAGAGGTGATTCATGGATGTGATTTTCTTTTGGGATCGCTTTCACATTTTTAAGGTCTTTGGGGAAGGTCTAAAAGGCAGTAGTTTAGGTTTCCTTCCTGCTTCTTTTTTATCCTTGTAACAGAATTAAATAAATAAAAAAATAAATACATATGTGAAAATAGATAAATATATATATCATCTAAATATACATGTAATCATATATATCAAATCAACCAAGTCTGGATTGCTTGGTTAGGTAGAGGATTGCCTAAATGCCCAGGTGTGCAAAACCTGAGCTGCTCGCTAAAGAACTGATGCTGGTGCATTCTCTAAAAAAAACCCATAAATTGGCCTGCATGTTAATTGCTCAGTGCAGTTACATAAATGTCAGGGAAAACATAGAGCATCATGAACTTAAACAATCTTGTCTAAAAATCCTATTCCTACACAGATTATTTTACTCTTTTCTCTTGGAATGTTATTTTTCTGTAATTATGACTGGGTATAAACACATCTGAATTGATAAAATAATCATAATAATTAATAAAAATTGACAAGCCCATCTTAAACATTACAGCAAAGGAAAAAAAATTAGCACTTTTCTTTTGTAGATCAGTTCCAAGCCTCAGAGAAAATGACACATTTTGAAGTGTTTACTACAGATTACTTTACTGGAATAGGTAGATGCAAAAATAGATCAAGATTTATAAAAAGCTGTAGCTACTTGGCTGAAAATAGTTTTACTTTTTACTCAGATAGAAACTAATAAGTGTGTTTGAGGAGAAATGGCTTATTTTTCTCCTAGTTTCTGTGTGCTCATTGCTCATTGAATAGTTCACGTTTTTTTTAAGGACAAGAAAAAATTTTCCCAGTTCTATTCTGAATTAGGTCTTACATTCCTATTCCAAGGAAAACCAAACYGTTTATAACTTTTCTCCCAAGCTTCTTGTTCTATGGCTTTGGGAAAGCTGGTTTCATGGAAATTCTTATGGTCAGCAGTGAAGTTCTTGATGGGAATTGCAGCACATGGATCTCTTTTAGGTGACACTACCCACATGGTAGGAGGGGTGATGTTTAAGGCCTGTTTGAGCAAGGTCAATAAACGAGTGCCAGTGGTAGGTACACATATATTCTTAAACCAGTGGAATAACTCAGAGTTAAAGTTACCTACCACTCTGACTCATGTCCCAAAGATTTTTGTAACTTTTTTCTGTGCTAAGCCTGAGAGCAAGTTTTCTTTTAATTAAGCTTTTATGTTCTCACAGAGCGCTTTTTAGCTTTCAATATGTCACTTACTGCACACACGTCTTCTAACCTTCCAAACCCACATCTTTGCCAGGCTGCCAATGTAAAACTAAGTTCTAGATCTTTCCCTCAAGCACTTCCTGAAGTCTTTTTTTTTCCTGTCATTACATAAAGCACTATGGTGATCTTTCTTTTAAGCTTGCCATCTGGATGTCATTCTTGATTTTGTCTCTTTTTAAATATGCATATTCAGGCTAGACCTGAAATGACGCAGCTTCTTTCTGTGCAGCGCTTCTAAAAGCTCTGCTTTCTTTCCCAGCTGCTTCATCAAAACTTTGGTCATGGCTTCATCATCTCAAGTCTTGGTATTTCAAGTTCTTCCTCTCTGTTATGAAATCCTGCATTTTCTACCTCCCTAAGGGCATGAAAATTGGTGCTGTGAAATTCATTTTCCTGGCTGCATGAACCATTCCAAACCCCTTTAGTATCATCTTCCTCTGCTGCCTCCAGTCAGTCACAAGTTTCTTGTCTTCACCTGCTGGGTGAAGTGCCTCATCACTCAGTCTTTGCCGGGTTAGCTGATCTTGAAGTGAATCCTCATCTCCATGTCTTTTTTCACACACATACCCCTTGTCTTCCGAAACCGGGGCTCACAGCAAGGGCTACTCCCGAGGGAAGACAAGGTGCTGACTTGAGTCAGGGCTCAGGGTGCAGGGAGTAGAGACTGGCACTTCCAGGGTTGGATATGCCCTGGCTGCCCTGGTTTTAGACTATAATATCTCTATATTTGATAATTTCTCCCTCTGCCTACGTTTATATAACAAAGAGTAAACAATTCTTACTGACGTTTTTGGATGCAGTTACAAAACTACAAAACCCACTACTGTTCATTAATTGCAATCCATCTCCTGCTTTCTTGTGACCACTGCCTTGTGCTTTGAAAGTATATAACTCTGTTTATGAAACTGGATTTCAAAATTTACAAATGGAAGGATTTTAACAGTAATTTTTTTTACAATAGGATCTTTTGAGCCCAATGGATAATTGTGTTGTTTTAACCCTTTGACACAGCTGTCAGCGTTGTTTAAAGAACAACATTTTCTTGCAGATTTCACAAAGTTGTATAGCCACATCAGTGAGAATAGTTATTTTGAATGATGTATAATGAAACTAAAAAAATAAGAGAAAATAAAAATGTTTGGTTTTCTATGTAACTTCAAACCAAGAAATCAGATATCCTGTTCCAATAGTTTGCATAGAGATCAGCGTGTTCTTAAAACTCACTTAAAATCTGCTTTTCATGTCACTGCCATTCCTGGAAGTGGAGTTTACTAGTTACTGTACTAACAGCCAACTATGAGATTGTAGCTGTATCTGTATTAGAAACCCCCCCATACTTGATAGACCAGCTGCAGCTTCACTTCATCATAGTCTGTACTTTTGATTTTTCTTGAGCTAGAGAACGTAATTAAGAATTAGGAGACTTTTCCTGATGGATTAAACTCTCACGGGTCCCTGATCCTGACAGTGGGCAGTAATTGATTTGTGGGCAAGAGAACACCAGAACCAGGACACGTGGGAAGAAACTCTGTTTCTTTGTTTAGCCAACCTGCCTTCAGGCTGCAGTGCTTTAGTAACTTCCCGAGTCACAACTGTGTCCCTGATCGCTGTGCTCAGGAGCTGCTTTCTGCTGCTTTATGCTCTGTGACTTTGTCTAACCTTTTGTCACTCAGATGCAGTTTCGTTTTCCACAGCCCCTTGTGGCAGCGACTTCCACAGTTCCATTGATTGTGTCTGTGGAAAACAGTATCTTTTTTTGTTTGTTTAAACTTGTTTCTTTGTACTATCACGGAGTGTCTCTTAGTTCTCCTATTTTGAGACTTTCTCTGTTCAACTTCCCTGGGCGGCTTAGGAATTTACAGACCTCTCCTTTATCTCCCTCTCACTTATCTTTTTTTCCGAACTGGAAAATATTAGGCTATGTATTCTCTCCCGTGTGAGTTGCTCCTTATTTCTGATCGGCCGGGGCAATAAGGAAACGGATGTGAAAAAGCAGCTTATCRCTACAGGAGAATACCGAGGCAACTGAGCCCGAGTTGCTGACATTCCTGTTCCAGAATACTGTTGTGAATCCCGGGGACAGTGTATCTCGTTCTCATGCGGTTACACCATTAACTCCCAAAGTATCTGTTTGTTTCCTGTGTGTCGAACTCTCTTCGCCACTGAGACAGAATGGGTGTTGAAGGATGTTGTTCCTGGTTTTAAAGTTTTGGGGTTTTAAGTAGAGAACTGCAGTTAAAGAATTGCAAAGCTCAGCATGACAACTTGGGAAATGGTGGAATTAAGATTAGGCTATATCATGGATTTGCCCCCAGGTGTATACATGATATCATGTTAGTTCTTAATTAGCTCCACAACCTGTAATTTCTCTGTGGATCTCTGTTGGTCACTGTGCCAGGCAGTGCTATCCAACCGGGTGGATATCCTGTGGAGGGAAGGAGGCTCCTGCCTGTGGGACCCTCCCATCATTTGGTGCAGAGCTGAAATATGTGTTGAATGTAGAAAGTCTGGAATTCTTGGGCAAATAAGCAGGAGGCTGCATGGATTGCTGTCCCTGCCTCCCCACACAGCCCCAGTGTTGTACCAGGCAAGTCCCTTCAGCAAAGATTCCATTCATGGCCACTACTTCTGAGTTTCTTATTTTGAAGGTAGGAGGAGCGTGTCTACCTTGTTGATGTGATTATGCCATCCAGGAACACGACAACAGCTGTCTGTCATTCTGTGCTGGCAGAAGGATGCATGTGTGTACAAGTATGTAAAATTACACATACATGATGTCGTTGCTTTACATCTTCACAAAAAGGGGAGAGGAAGGGAAGAAGCAATTCCCTGAAAGTAGGTGTAACAGCAAAAGTTCTGCTTCGTTGTAGTATGGCCATCTGCCGAGTGTTTTGGATGTCCAGAAACATGCTGGGCAGTAAGGTATCGCCCAAAGAGGACACCACTGGAAGCAGCAGGCTGTCCCCAGCCGAGGAGGCGGAGATGCAAAGGACCAGGGTGGATTTACCACACGCTGCAACCAGTCCGCTCTGACCAGGTACAGAAAGGGATGAATATGGGGCTGTGACACCCAGCGGTGGGTGACACTCGGAGAAGACGGTGGCCTCGATCTGAATGTCCTGAGTGCGAAACCCATTCATGCGCGTGGTCACAAGAAAACCTGAGGAAGAGTAGTGAAGGACTACAGTCTCTATGACTTTTCCCCATTTTCCCTCTTGGGAGGAAGCGACATTAGCGACGCTTTGGCTTTAAACCTCTCTGTGCCTTGGCTCGGCATCTGTACGCAGGGTCACTAACACCTCCCTCCCCGTCCCGCGGGTATCCAGAGCGGCTCATTAATGTTGATGAGGCACTCAGACGGGCGCCCCACCAAAGCCCATGAGGACACCGCTAATTACCTCCGCGGCGCGCCGTCTGCAGGGGGAGCGGAGGGGACACCCGGGGGCTGCCACGGCCCGCGCGACACAAACACAGCGGCGTGGCCGTGCCGCGGGGCTGGGCACCCCTCATGCATATGCAAGCCGCATTAGCATGGCGATGAGCGCGGCCCCGCCCCCGGCGGCCGTTTGTACWGCGGCGCCCCGGCCGACCCCGCCCCCCTCATGCATACCCCGCCTTTATTAGCATGCTGATAAGGGGCCGTCCCGCCCCCTCATGCATACCCCGGGCTCATTAGCATGGCGATGACGGGCCCCGCCCCGGCGCCATTAGTGGCGCGGCGCCCCGGCTGCGGGGGCGGTGCCGTGCCCTGCGCTCGGCTCCGCTCGGCGCTGCCGCACCGCACGGCGGGGCGGGCGCTGCTGCTGCCGGCGGCGCTCGGCGCGGCGGGGCCTGCGGCTGCTCAGCCCGGCGGCACGAGGAGGAAGAGGAGCAGCGGGAGGAGAGCGCCAGGGAGAGAGGCAGGCGCCGGACCCCGCGGCGGCGCTGCCGCGATCGCCCCGCTCGGCTCCCCCATGGCCGCGGGCTGCAGGGACGGCCCGGGGCAGGAGAAGTACCGGCTGGTGGTGGTGGGCGGCGGCGGCGTGGGCAAGTCGGCGCTCACCATCCAGTTCATCCAGGTGAGGGGCCGCGGCGCCGGAGGGGAAGCGCTCCGCCCGCCGGGGCCTGGGCGCTGCCCGGCGCGGGGGGGCCGGGGCCGGAGCCGGAGCCGGCGCGGCGGGCGCAGCTCCCGGCGGCGCCGCGGGATGCTGCCGGCGGGGCGGCGGGGAGCCCGGGCCGGAGAGGCGGCAGCCTGACTTTCCGGGGCCCGGGGCGACGGCGGCCGGGGCGACGCGAGCCCCCGGGAAGGTTCTGGAGGGCGGGAAGGGGCGGACGCCGCCCCCGGCCCGCCGGGCGCCGCCGCCGGGGTGGGGTCCGCTGGGCCGGGCGCGCCGAGCTCCGAGGCCGCCGCGGCGCTGGGACCGGCGGCTCCGGGGTTCGCGGGCGGGGTCCGGCCCCGCGCTCCGCCCGGGAAGCGGCAGGCGCGGTCGGCAGCCGCGGCCGGGGAGCGGTGACACTCGGCGTCCGGCTCCGAAATAGCTGCCCCGGGCTGAGCATCTTGTGCCGGCCCGGCAAGGGGCCAGGAAGCTCCCGCAGGTCCCCCCGGGAAAGGAGGGGGTTTGCGGCGGGGCACGCTGTGCTGGCTGTGACCAGCCAGCGCCCACCGCCCCTCTGAGCGCCTGCTGTTGATCCTGCAACTTGTAGACAATTGAACTTTTTCTTCTATTGATTTTCAGTAAAAAMCATGCGAGAATAGGCGATACAAAGCGTGTGTGTTAGTCTTACCAGGAACAGCCCTTTTTACTGTTTCGCCACGAATTCAGCCGTACCTCCTTTAGTTATTTTCATCCTCTGCCCTGTTGCTGTTAGCATTTCTACCTCTTGTCTGTTTATGGTGGTAGGAGGAGACAACTACTTGCGTTCTGCTTGCTGGTGTTGCTGACGGCAGAGCAGCAAATCTGGGCAGCATGGCTTCTTGTTTGTTTTCTTTTATTCCACTGAGGAGAGGCTGTAATGCTCTACCTTACCCCTAAGATGGGCTGCTTGACAGCAGGGCAGACTTGTCTTCTAATGGTTGGGGCAATGATGTTCACAAGTAGTATTTTGTTATAACAGGTGATCTGATAGCAAATAGCCGATTTCTGTTATTTCAGATTTTTTTCACTAATGCATGCATCCATGTGTTCATTAGCTCTAGTACTCTATTGAGAATTTAAACTCTGCAGCATAGACTAAGTACCTATGTAGAAAACAGCATTTTGAAATTTTGGGTAAGTATTGGATAAGTGAATGCTTATAAGATTCAGTATTGTACAGAACATTAAAAGAAGGGACGCTTTGGGAGAATTAGTTCTTTGGAAATAGTTTGAATGGTGTGCTTGGGATTGAAATATGTGTTGTACAGGTGTCTTTTGTCAGATGCGTAGATAGCTGGTCAGATGCTGGTGAAATACTGGCTGGTTGGTCTGTTTGAAGGTGATGGGCTGGAAAACCTGCAGTCCTCTTGATGTGTGGATTGAATTCCTCATTGCTTTTGTGTGGATATAATTAAATACTGTGGTTGTCTGAAACTGGTTTAGGGTGCCATTCACTCAAACACAGCAGTGCTGCTTTAGATGGGGTTGCTTGTGTCTTGCTGTGGCAGTAACGTGTGCAGCTGGATATGTTCTGAGATGCTGCTATCTTGGGAAATGTTGCTGGATGGATTTCTGGATTCCCTGGCAGCATTAAGGGCTTTGGGTTAACTTTAACTTCACAGCAAAAATGCTGTAATTTCTACTAACGAAGTAAGGAGGAAAAAAAGTGAAGTTCATGATGCCTTGGTATATTCATTTATTTTAAGGGCAGTAAGGTGTACAGAGTACTGGGTAGTTTCAATATTTGAGCACTGATAGAAATGAATTCTTTAAGAGTTTGAGCTTATATTAAATATAATTAAAAGTTTTGGGTTAAGTGCTGTGACTGGCACTTGTCTTTCGCAAAAGAGGAACCTCCGCTTTGTCGTGTGTGAGGGTCTCTTCCAATTAATAGCAGAAAAAGAAATAGTTCACTTTGAAAGAGTGTTGAGGGAACAGCACTAGTGTTAAGCTGACACGTTGAGGGTGAATTTTTTAAAACAACTTATTGTCAGTTTGCATTAAGTTATCTCCATCTTCTTGCCCTCTCGGCAGATTTATCTTGAGATAAAATCTTGCCACTGCAAAGTGAAGTTTAGCAGAAAATTCAGCCTTAAAAAAAAAAAAAAAAAAAAAGGGCAAAACAAAACCAAAGAGAAATAGCTCGGAAATAAAGACTTGGGCAGTACCTTAGGTATCTTTAGAGAGGAGTTTTGTATTGTTTCTGTGCTTGCTGTATAGTTTTGGACAATAAGAGATGAGGCTTGGTGTGCTATTTATATCCCACAGCGTCTTCCTGAGCTCTTAAAGCTGTGATGTTACCAAGCATGTGCTTTACCATGCAGGCACTTGTGTAATTTCTGTATGGCAAGTACATTGCCAAATACATTGTTTGTCTTTTAAGACTGCACAGAAACTTCTCCAAGTTGTTTTAAAATTGATTACAAGCAAGTCACGTGCTTCATTTTTGGAATTTCTTAGGATTAAGTGACAAACGTGTAGTGGCCTTCACTAAAACATGGATCAGTACTAGCTTTTGCTGCATGACAGATCTTGATGTCAGTGAAGGATTTAAATTCTCTTTTGCTTCTTTATTACTTGTGTTTAAAATATGGCTGTCAGCAACTCAGTTTTGAAGCTTAAAAAGGAAAGCTTTTTTTCCTACTGATACTAGCAAATATTTCTGCACTTAGTTTTGCTTTGCTATTGTCCTCTATTTAATTTTCAGTAAATCAGTACTCAAGTACAGCCGTCCTTGCTTTTACTTCAGTGCTGCTGATTATTTTCCAGTAAATAAGACTTTTGTGGTGATAGGATATCATGAGGAAGCATGTGCTGTGATTTACATTGTATCTTTGAAAGACAACAAGGGATTCATGTTTGAAAATGGGAAAACTCTTCCTTGATTTCAGATAAAACAAATGGAAACATCTGAGGATGGAAGAAGAACCAGTTAATCTTCTTTCTTTTGCCAGCTTTCTGGGATCTCTGCACAGCTCATCCTTCCCTGCCTTGTTCAGGTGTTGGTGGGGAAGCAGAGAGCATTCATTCCTACAGGAGTAGTAGTGGCTGCGGTTACGGTAGTGCAAACTGCTCCTGTGCTTGCTGTCCTGTGTGTGAGTATCAGTTCCTGATGATTGTTTTGCCTCAATCTGGCCTGAAACAACAATGTTTTTGTAAGGAGGCCGAGTGAGCAAACCCATCTCACACAATGAAAGCTCTTTGGTGTCCTGAGTTTGGCCTTGCAGTGCTAATYAGTGCAGTGCAGGAGTAAGTGGGGCGTAACTAGTCACTTGTGTACAACTGCCTGTGATCTTGGGTTCGCTTCTCAGGCGTTCATCTGACAACTTGGAGTAACTTTAGAGTATAAATTAGCAGATCAAAGCTTTCAGTGGTTAGACGAGTAGTGTGTTCCTCAAAATTAGTCCTCTAGGGAGGTAAACACAGCTTGATATTGCTCTTGGTGGGCCAGGATTTCATCCTGGAAATATCAGATCATTTCCTTTAAATCAGGATGTGATAGATGAACTTGCTGCTGTCGAGTCCGTGCACTGGTAAGACAGGAAGTGAAGATGTTTTAATTGTGGAGGAGAGTTAATGGGATGTTGCAGCTCTTAACTCTAGGAAAGCAGCAGTGAGTGATAGTTCAGCATTACACCGCAGCATTTTGTAAAACTCTTAAGTGGTAGAACTAAGCATTCCTTCTCTTATTGAAAACATACACAAATAATCCATCATGCTCACATCCCAAGAGGCAGAAAACTTTTAAAATGCATTGCAGCCAGTTAACTGGCCTCTTAGCAGGCTGAGGTATTTGGGAGTATGAGCTGTGCAGAGCACACAGCTGTTGCCACAATAGCTTTTCTCCAGCTGTCATGCAGAGGTCTGTCACAAAATACCCCACATTCCCTTGTAACTCAGCCCTTTGTAATATTCAGGTTTCCTTGCTCAAAGGGAATACAGCCTAGCAACTACCTAATCACCCTCTGAATTTTTTTTTTATCCTGCAGTTGCCATTTACTTCATGCTTTTTTTTTTTTTGCAAAACTTAAGAATGTATAGCTAGTTTTAGCAGTATACAGCAAGAAAACCACTTCTATTATTTCAAGTCTGATCTGCAAAATAGTGTCTATTTTTGATCAGAATTGATAAAATTATTTGTCCTGCAGTTTTTTCCTCTTTGTAGAACTATAGCTTTTGTTTTGTGGCAATGACACGTATAGTTTTGCATACTGAGTAGAATTTGGTGACTTATATGAATGTATTAGTTGATAAATGTCACTAGATCCTTGAGGTGGTATTGACTGGTTGTAATTCAGTGTGGCTGAGTTCAGCTTAGTTTGTCAGTCAGCTTAATGTTACACGTGGTAATGCATGAACATGTCTGAAACTGCTAAAACACTTAATGTGATACAAAATCTATGTAGAGGTTCAGTGTTTGGGGGGTTTTTTGTTTGTTTATTGATTTCATGTTGTGCTTACAAGCTCGAGTCTTACTGCCAAATCTGTAAAAGAAAATACTTTTCCTACTGCTCTTAAAATGTCAGTAGCAAGTTCTGATTGGAGCTGAGCTTATTGTTCCGCTAACTAGTGAGTAAAATGAGTTGGATGTAGATTTTTGACTCTTGAATGTTAGTATCAGACACTTGTCTGAAAGCAAGCATATGACTTGCAGATGGATGTGTGAGCAGTTGTTCAGGCTTTTTTTCCCTTTTTTTCCTTTCCTTTTCCAAGCTGCTACTTTCACAAGACTGCTAGTTCTCATTAACTAGCAATAAACCCGAAGGTGGGTTATCTCGAAGCGTCTTTTATCTCTGAAATAGCTGTTGGGCAACAAAACAGCTTGTTCTGAATTTTATGCTCTACATATGAATTTCAAGCTCTAAAATAGAGTAGTAAAGTAGATTGAAAAGCAACAACTGAACATGCAGCTGGTGTTGGAGCCGGCGTGCTGGGTGTTTGACAGAACCTGATGTCTCGGTGTCCCACTTCCATGTGCTGGACCCGGGATGTGCAAATCCCTCCACGGTTTCTGGATATTCTGACTAACCCTCGCTGACCGTCCAAAAATGCTCTCAGAGTAAGCGTGCAAGAAAATCAAAGGAATAAAATGCCATGAATTCCAGGCTGCGGATTCACGCAGGGCTGTGCTGGGACTGGTATGCTTACACCGTGATAAAGCCTGGGGCCTCCTTACGGTGAGCAGTGCCGTGTAACCCAAGGTGACAAAATACAGTTTAGGAGCAACTGATTGTCGACATCTGCTGGGGTTAAAGGTGGGAAATAAAAATCCTAATCAAAACAAAGCACTTGTGATGCAGTCACCTGGAATAATAAGGGCTGCTTCTTGCCCTTCTTGTGAAACTTGAACCGCCTGACTCCTTGCTTCCTGCAGCACTGCTACCAAGCAAAAGCTTGGCCTCGCTCTGGTTATAGATCTACAGCCTGGGAGTGTGGTAGGTGACTTCAGGCTTGCCTTGCAGGCAAGCAGGAAAGCTTGGCTTGCATGAGTGTTCCAATGTAGCCAGCAGTGGCATAATGAATCACAAGTTATCCAGCCGGGACGCCATGTGCACATACAGGGTGGAACTGAGCTGGGTTCAAAAGCTGGCATAAATTTGGGGCAGTGCTTAAGTTTTGAGATACTCATCACTCTTGTTTTGAGAAATTTACAATTCTTTTCCAAAGTGAGATTCCTTTGGGATAACTTAACCCATGCCGCAGTCAGAAAGCACCTTTCTGTATGTGAACTCCTGGCAGTGGTTGCTTATATAGCGAGTAAATATTGACGTACCTTTTGGTTATCAGGTCGTCTTCCACTGCCACTTGCACAAGGGGTGCTGGCACAGTTTCCCAGATTACTGCCTGGCATGCCCTTTGCACTCCCAGGGATGAATAGGSTGCCACTGGCCTCTAGCCCTGTGCCTCCTTCCCGTACTAGAGGGAGAGGCTCCTGCCTCTGGTTTTGGCTGGAGCTCTGAATTCCAGCGTTCAGTAGTGGTGGTAGAGGGTGGCTCTTATAAGTAGGGCCCTTATATTCCAAGAGTTTTGAAGAACCTAAATGGCTCATGTTTGTATACCTTGTGCAACCTGTTCGCACTTACTGAAAGCATTCCCAGCCCYGAAAATGTTGTGACTGAGCTCCTTGAAGTATCCCAAGATAAATACCAGCTCCGTGAGGTGGAATGTAGCAGTCCTCTGGCTGGCTGGTAGGAAGCTGGGTTTTCTGCAGACCTTCCCAAATTAGTCACTCCTCAGGTCTAGACTGGTATGACASAAGCAGAGAACTTCTGCCTTTGTTCCAACAATTCAGGTGGCTTAACTGCACTGGTGTGGTAGTCTTGTGTTCAGTTATGGTCATAAGGCACTGTTAAAGGAAAATGGAACCAGATGATTGCAGCACTTCTTGTTCTAGTTCAAGAAGTATGTAAAACCAACATTAAAACAGAAATCATGCCTGTAATTGGTGCTTTTTACTTTTTTTTAACCTTGTTTCTCTGCACAGGACATGCCCAAAGATTTCTGGATGTAACTTTGAACAACCAAGGCAAGCTGTTACTGTGAGGAGTAGGAGTGAATGGGAACCAGATTGAAAAGTTTATTYGCGAATACTGCTGTTAGGCAATGTTGGCCTTAAAAAGTTGCTGGAGTTCTGCTTTGAAATTCTGACAGATAGCAATGGTAGCCTGCTACTACAAATTTGTAGAGTAAGATCCCAGGTGAATTCTTTCTATCTGCGCAGAGAGTGAGGTCCTTTTTGTTTGTCTTGAACTGCATCCTTCTTTACTAAGATATGCTCTGTGACTGTGAGCAACTTTTTTTCTTGTCTCATCTTTTATCTTCTGTTCTTTGCTATTTTTTATGTTCTATCCTACAGCTTAAGTTGCAGCTTGGGTTTAGGATAGCCTGTAGTGCACTTAGGGATAGACTATAGTGCACTTAGTGGGAACAGGTAACACAAAAGAAAATAGTTCTTTCCTCTCTTTCTAACCTAATTGCTTGAAGTAGATAGCAGGCAAAGGACATTTACTTAATATGTTTGCTTTGCCTTTTCCTACTTTTTCTTCTCCAAAGACCCACCATGCATGTACATAAGCTGGTCAAAACCCAGCGTATGAAGTGCCTGGTACTCAGGAGTGCTTCTAGATGARACTTCTGTGAGGTTGAAATCACTTTTTTGCAGATTGCTTGCTTTTACTAGGTTGTTTTTAAGACGGTTGGCTGGATTGCAGTGCATGGGCTGTTCTTGGTTAAGTTAAAGAAGGTCGCGTATTCACGTTTCAAGTGCTTGATCTTGGGACTAATCAAGCGTTGTGTGCAARGGCTATCATTGCACCGAGTTCAGGGATTCTAATCTGCTGCTGGAATGGGAAAGGCTGGAGAACTTGCCTTTACACAGAGCTTCAAACCTGGCTGAGTGTTACTGAGTTGTGTGGGGAAGTGCTGTAAGCTCTGCTCACAGGGAGATCCTGTTGGATGCTGGAGTTTGTGGTGAATGTTTGTAACATACACGTGTGCTCACACAGAATGTCACGAAGGACTAAAAAGAAGGTGCCTCTGGAAGAGGCTTGTGTGGAGCTCCCCACAAGTGCAGTTGGCAGGTGAGGGCTGCGTGTGTGCCCGTGAGGGCTGTGCTGGAGCAGCTGGAGTGGYGCTGGTGCAGATGAAGAGCTGAAGGGCCTTGGAAGTGAGGGCAAGTTGATTGTTTGCTTTTTAGAGGGGACCAACAGGGGGGAGGCACAAGGCTGTGGAAATGTTTTTATTTTTCAAGCCTGGAGAAACAGGGCTTTGCTGCAGTTGGAGGTTTAATTTGATAAGCTAGTACTACAAGTAAGGAAAAATGTTCAAAAGGTCCCTGTGGTGCCACAGCAATTTGCCACTATAGCTATTTACTCCCTCCAGTGCACTGAAACTCCGCAAGCCACCGGAGTTAAAAATAACCAGGGAATGTTTTCACCCGGGATCAGTTACCCTGTCTGGTTCGCTGTGCAGCTCTGCAAACAACTTCATCTGGCAGTTGAGCTCATTTAACCAGACCTGCACCAGCTTCTCAGCTGTGAGCAGAAAGCAAAATGTAGTTTTTGGTGAATCCAGATAGGAATGAGTTCAGGCGATAGGAATGTATGCAGAAGGGCACTATTAAAGATAGCAGAAAGTACTGGCTGCTAGGACCAGCGTGCTTTAATAATTAACTAGATGTTAGCACTGACACATAAAAATGCTGCAGTTGAAGAAAAAGATTAGTGTAATGCTCATAAGCAAAGTACTCTACAAAGATCTTTATTCAGGGGACCTATGAGAAGCATTATTTCTCAGCAGATTGGCTGTGGGTACACACATTAATAACTATCAAATGTGTCACTTTCCTCAAGTCTTCTAAGCCAGAAAATAAACTTGAGCTTCTGCACAACTTACAAGCAAATTATTTTTCCAGTCCTGTTCAGAGTATTCTGTAATTGTAGTGATATAATATGTTGAGTCACGAGTTATATTTGCTAGGAAAAAAAAATTTAAAACTACTCTAGTTACCGTTTCGAGTTTTTCTGACCAAACTTACATGCCAAGCTCATATTGCAGAGCATCTTCGGTATTCCTCATTTAAGCAGACGTAAATCTATAAACCTGTAAGCAAATCTGAGTCTTTTGCTTCGTATGTGGTAAGTAGACCATGAAATGGTTGGATGCCAGTGATAAATCTGTGTGAAAAATCTGGCATCTTTGGGTAGAAAAGTGATCTGCTAAATTTCTTCTGTTATTAAGCTTGTTCTATGTAAGGAAAATAAGTGGGATTACAGTAATGTACTGCTTGAGGTAGGGAGTTTCTGAACTGTTTGTTCATAATGATATTTCTGTGTTTATCTCTCCTTTTAAGGAGGCGTTTTATAATCAGGTGTAAAAGGTAGCTGTTTATAATACACTTGCATATGTGCTACGAGCTCTAAAAAAGCATACAGTGTTCCCCTCTCCTAGCTCACACGAACAAGCCTTCATTAGCAAAACCCAATAAAGCAATGGTGATGTATTTAAATGGATTCTGGCTTTGCATGACCCAGTATTACTGAGAATGCAATAATGAGTGTATCTCAACTTTGTCTTGCAATTTCAGTTGCTGCTCAGGATTTTTTCCTAGCAGCTTGTCTTTGAAGTCCTTTAGAAACATAGTATCCTTGCTTTTGCATCCCATTCTCCTGCCTTCCCTCAGGCCCCAAACAATGTTACCTGAATCTTGACCACATCCTGGGTGAGATTTCCAAGACATGCATAGGGGCTGTATCACTTTGATTTTTCCTTTAACTGATGTTCCCCCTCCCTGTGAAGCAGGTTCGCACCCTGCTGGGAATTCTCAACTTGAGATGCTGCTTGGGGTCTCAGAATATCATGGATGGGGGTGATACTCTCCTGTGCTCAGCAGCACTCGTGCAGTGAATTCTGAAGACTTTGTCTGATGGGTGGATGCCGTGATATACATTTTCCAGACCCTCAAGTTTGAAAGTAAACCTGTGAAACCAAGATCTTCTTAGCACGTCTGCAAAGTTAAACCAACTATGCCATGTCTTACCATCTGAGAGTATTTAAATGAGAACCTTTAAACTGTGGAGATAATCTTATTTCTGTCTCTGTAGGGACTTTAAGAGGGATGTGTGTGGTGGGATTTCTTTTTGTTTCTAGAAATGAAGTGTCCTGCCTGTGGCACCGAGTGGACCAAGCACTTTGAATGTCCTGCCTTGCAGCTGTTATTGCTGGCTCTTAGCAGGTTGTCCCCAATCCACAGTGCTGTTGACTGCTTAGTGTGGAGGCTTGTGCTTCTAGCTGCTTTGAGTTGGTTTAACTACTTCTTTATCACTTCTCTACAACACATTATTTTGTGTTGTACAAGTGATACGACCAACTGAAGAAGTACTGAACCTTAAAGCTCTTGTCTTGTTTGATTGCTGCAATAACTAAACGTTGAAGCTGCGTACCATACCTGGGTTATGGGAAGTTTAGTCATCTGGGGGCACTCCAGAATCATCAAGAAATCATCAGAAGGGAATCGGGCTGCTCACTGTAACTTCTTGAGCATGATCTTAGCGTTAAATGTTAGACAAAAACCAGGCCTTCAGCAGTAAAGTAATTTAAGGTGCTTCTGCTTCTAGCAGTTACGTGATTTGTAACCTGCTCTGTCATATTGCGTCAGCCTGGGGGCTGATGCTGTAGAAAGGATCACAAACGTCCGGGTAGAATTCTCTGTAGCTCATGTGGACCAACACAGTTGTGGTGAGACCCTTGTGCAGGCAGGGTGGGTGGGTGGGGGAGGGATGGGACAGGCAGCCACTTCTGCAGTGGGTTAACCACAGAAGATGATGTGTGTACAACTGGCTGAAGCCTTGTGCAATGGGGGGGAAGTTAACCCGTTCCAGCTCTGCTCAGGGTGGAGACTGGGACTTGAGTAGTTGCTCTTATTGCACAGGGCACAAGGAGAGTTGGGAAATGCCTCCTGTGTGTAATCCTGATGAGCAAGTCCTGTTCTCTGAAAAGAGGGTGTCCAGCTGAACTCTCTCAGAATTCAGACTCTGTCAGATCAACTAATGGAGCAAGAGGTTTGATTTCTTTCAGGTTCAGCTTGTAACATCAAGGCAGCTCTTAAGTTTTTGAGCTGTTGTGATCTTCTGGCTGGTCCAGGTGCAGTAGGTGCCTGCACATCTCTGAGACCACTGAGAGTGCCTGTCAGTGGGTTTGTCCTTTGATCTGTCCTGAGAACATTACTTAAAGTGCACGGAGACATTTTAAACTGAGTGCTTTACTTTCATCAAGGATGTTTAAAACCTGAAACATTTCTGAATTCCTGTATCTGTGACCTAAATCTACTAACTACAGAAAATGTTTTGTCTCATACATATGAGTTTCTGCTTTGTTTCTGTCTTGCTGGAGCAGTACGCCCAAATATATAGCTGCAGACATCTCAACTTCTTTGAATTTAAAAAAAGACACGTGAAAGCTGAGCTTTTGAAGTAGCTAAAGACATGTTTTCCTTTTGCTGTCTAGAAGTTTTTGCACCCATTAGAATGGATATAGTGTCTATCAGGTAACTGAAGGGTTTGCCAAATTATTTTTGTCTGTTAAACTATTTTTAGTCATGTATATCCTATAAAAGTTGATAAAATCCACTAACTTGTAAATTTGAAATTGCCCAGTGTCTGTGTTGGTGGGACTGTGTGGGAAAAGAGCCTCAGATCTGAAGTAGTTGACTTCCTTGTCCCATTATCTGCCTTCTGCCGAGTAGGTTACATTCCACACATTTTTAATAGTGGCTTCCCCTCCTCCTTAGCTGCTTTGACTTGTTTTGTGGGAAGGCTTGAATATTTCAACTGACACACCAGAGGTCTTCTCCCAAAAAAGGAAAGTGATAATAAAATTATTCACTTAGAGCAGCATTTGAAAATAATCTGGTTTGTGCTGATCTGGGTGTTTACTGGTATTGTGACCTGTGGTTTTAAAATCCAGTTGAATTGGGGATTTTGCTTAAGGTTTGAGGTTTTGGGTTTTGTTGGTTTTTAGGGGTTTTTTTGTAGTTTAAGAGCTAAAATTACACCTTGAAATTCTGTCTTGTGTGCATTTCAATTTACAAATATTCTGAAGAAAATAAACAAAAGCCCTGCATCTCTTGAGCTGATCTCCTGAAGAAGACACTGGCTGCCTGCCTGCGTGAGGGAAGGTGGTGATCTGGAAGAATTTGTTCAGGGTGATTTCAGAAGATGAATAATTTAAACTGCAGCCACTTGCTTCAGACTAGATAATTGAGACTGGGTTTTCTAACAGCTGAACAGCTTATGTTAAAACTTAAAAAATTCCCTGCAGCACATGTACTTTAGGTAGCTGTTTTGTATGTGAGTAATCCCATGCCAGTTGAGTAGCCTGAGAAATTTAAAAGTATCTCAGCTTTTCCCCTGTGCTAGGAGTTGTTGTGAGATGCTACTGTGATTGCCTAGCTATTCACCTAGGTATTTATCACCTTTTTTGTAATTTCTTCCTTGGGCGGGTTAGGGTACCTCTGGTCTCTGCTCGATCTAGAAAACAGACGATGTATGTAGGGAAAGGACTCCTGCTACTTGATTCTCCTGGGCAAGACCCCGTGTGCACGGCAGTTCTGTTGCTGCTGCTGACTAAACATCTCCGAGCTGGAGCACTGCCTTTCTGTCAGCCTCCACACTGTGCTTTGAAGTGTGTGCTGCCGCAAATGAATGTCTGCCTGCTCTCCCAGCAGTGGGCTGTCACTGCGATTCCTGGGAAGATACCCGCGGATTTGTTTTTATGTCTTCAGGATCTGACGGTCACTTCCTAAACCTGAAGCATGTAGGCTGTCAGTGCCAAAACTTATTTGAAGAGGACTTTGTTATAACTCTGCTTCCCTTGTAAAAAAAAAAAAAAGTGTAAAAAACAGCAATGCATTAGTGGGCTTTGATTGTGTTCCACATGTTTGTAACACATACAGTCTCTCTAAGCAGCTTTGAGTTTTGGTCATTATGAAAGGTTGAGTTTAACACATGCACAGGAAATGAGTCTTCTAAGACTTATGATTTAAATTAAAATACTTTCTAATGCTGGAAGAAAGCTCAAAAGAGAAACTACTTGCCTTTAATTGGTAGCATCCACCCTGTCTTTGTAAATAACATCAGCTTTGCAGTGTGTTAAAAGCTGGCAGAGCTGTGTGGTGCTAATGCTGTGATCAGAGGTACGCTCACACTCTGCTACATCCAAGTTTAAGCAACAAGAAGATAAGGTTTTCTGAACGGTTTCTGCTTGTCACACTGATGGACTGCCTGTCCGGAGACTTCATCTGTGATTAGTGGAAATCTGAATAGTCCATTATTCTAAGTATGATGAAGTTGAAGAACCTGTTTCTAATCTATAAAAATGAGAGAAACTAATGTTCTTTTCTGTGGTTTTGGTGCAGAAGGCTGGGTGYCTGTGCATTCCACACTTTGTTTTCTCTTCACTGAATGCCTTAATCACAAGATCTCTACTTGGTAGAATATAGGAGCGGAAATAGCAGTAGGGTTTTTTTTTAAAAAAAGGAGAAAAACAAAAAAACCCCTTCTGATCAAACCCCATGCATTCTAAAGCTGCCTTCTGAAAGTAAACAAATTGAAGGTCTTTGCATACTGCTCTCATATTTTAAGATGGCATTTGCTGTACTGCTGCCTCTTATATCTTTAAATGAAACATTTGCAAAAGTTCTTTGCTCAAGAAAGTAATCAAATAGTGATATTCTGTACTTATTTGAGACGATTCTTTATTACGTGTGCCCATCAGACCAGGGAAGAATGTTGCACATTGCAATTTGAATTTAGATGTTGCTCTGTAGATCAATTTCTTAATGAAAATGAGTGAGCTTAGATGATGGAGTTATGTTCTTTCCTTCAGGGCAAGATGTTTTAAGCTGTCTTCCCTACTAGATGTATGGTAAAGCCACTTTTTTGARTGCTGCAGGTTAGCAGGGATTGGAGTTAGAGTTAGTAACAGTACAGGAGGACTGTGACATGTAGTGGGTTTGGCTAATTTGCTATGAGTTGCTTGCTTCTGTACATGTTCTGAATTGGGCTTGGGTAATTTATTTGTTAGCTACTCATTTCCTGTCAATGTGAACTTGCTTGCAGAGAGAACAACTTGAATTTTGTTTGTGGATTTTATAATTGCTGCATTTCATGCTACAGAAGCTCCTGGTTTGCCTTCTTTCTTCTTGCTGTTTGCATGAAGCAAGTTCTTCTGCTGTGCCTTCTGCATTTTAGAATCAGCCTCTGAAGGATTATGGCCTCCAGAAATGAAGCAAGGAAGGGAGGGATTGCTTTGGAGAGGACCAAAAAGCAAGTAAGAGCAGCAAAGAGTTACATTTCAGGAGTAATGGCTTCCCTYCTGGAAAGTCTTATGGGCCTTGTCAAGTTGAAAGTCTGTAAACTRGTGTAGTGTAGCTGATTGTGGCACGTAAGTATAATTTGGCATGTTAAGAGGATAAGCAAAAAGGACCTTCCTTGTAAGTTGGTTCTGGTTCTAGCCTGTGTAGAAATCTAATAATTTCTGCACTGTTTRTGGAATTCATACTAGCACCCTCTTTTCTGAGCTTGCTACATGCCTAAAGAATATTGGTGTAAGTAACTTGGTTTTTAAAGGCATAATATTTTAGTAATAAACAAATTCCTGAGTTACTTCTGTGGCAGTGGCTGTTCACAGGATCCGTCCTGAAGAAGGTAGCTTACTTCACTGAAGATTTGTTACAAGTTTGTAATCACAAAGTCAGAGAGATATTGCAGCTGGTAGGGGAACCAGCTTGTCTGAAGTGGAGAATTACAACTAACGTGATCAAGTTACTTTTCATCAGCCCTTGTCCTTCTTCCCTTTGATCATCCTTGTATGTGGGTTAGACAAGATGTTTACCAATGCTCTTTRTGACCTGTATTCATCTGATGTGCACCTCTGTTTTCCAGATAATGATGCTTTTCTCCTCAACTGATGTCTGTAARAGAATAACATGTAGGGAAGTCGGCCTGTATCTTCTAATGCAAATGAAGTAAAAATCATGTGGTCTGGCTGCTGTGTGTAGGCTGGCGGCAGCTCGTAAGTTTAGAAAACAAGTTTATTTGAGAATTTATGTAAATTCTTTGTAAGAATGARTGCACACGGTGCAGAAGGGAAATCACCTTGCTGGAAACCCCCGGARCAGATCTTGACTATATGCTGTACTGAACTGAAGTATCTGAATTTGAACCCTTAGTTTTTAAGTTCATACCTTTAACAACCTAAAAGTCCAAAAGCCTGCCAGCCTTCTKGAGGAGGGGATGATAAACTGGGCARTATGAGTATGATGTGAGAGAAAAACAAATTCTTTACAATTTTAATGATGTGCCTTCCTTATTTACCCTTAAAACTTGAAAGCCTGCTAAAAGACTGGATTGTTTTATTCAGAACAGGAGTAGCAGGAGAGAGAGAGGGGAATTTATTTCATTCAAGTGAAATTTGTTTAAAGAGTTGTTTTTTAAGGTTTGTGTGGATGTACGAGGGTGATTCCAAAGATTTAGCTGCGCTCCTCTTAAGAAATGGCAGCAGAAAACTAGGCTCAAATGTGTTTAAATAAGCACAGAAAGTTGCAGTTTTGCAAATGGATGAGAAAAATACTTTGTTTAACTGARTTGAGCTGAGATCTATTGTGTGGGGACTGCTTCTGCCCTCTTCTAGTTGGGATGAGGCATTTCCTTAAAGCAAAGCATGTGAAAGAGTAAGATCCTTCAGAAAGGTCTTTTCRTTTCTGTTGATGGTTGGTCTGCTAAGCTTTGAGACACCAGCAAAGGCCTTACTGGAGATACCCTCTTGTAAGGGTTTGTGTACCTGCAGCACAGATGGCTTGTGTTTACAAGCTTTAGATGACAGAACCAAGAGTGGAGAATGGCTGTCTCAGGGCTGTGCTATCAGAGCATGTGTGGCTGGGTCAGTATATGGAGCACTTGTGCTTCAAACACGGAATTCCAATACCCATTGTTTCATGAGAAAAGGTTCTCACTGGAGAGCTCAGGTTCTGCCTGAGCATCCAGGTCATGTTTAGGAAATTAGGCACTGTTTCCCTTCAGCAGTTCATGTGCTTCTGAATGAGAAGTGTTTGCTCTCAATTTGATCTTTAAACTCTTCTTCTCCTTGCAGGAGCTTCACTCACAAATGTTGGGTAGAGAACTGTTCTGGAACCTGCTGTAACGCACTGCTAAGTAGGATGTTGGAGAAGAAAATACTAAACCTAGATTTTCAGTGATCCTAAGGTCTGTGTGACTCTAGAAAATGCTTGTAGCTCAAACTGAATTCCCTAAACAACTATGGATTTCCTGTGGATGTGGTGTTTGGTGCAAATCGTGCTTTTAATCTGTTACCTAGAATCAGCTCTACCATGGGAAGTGATGGTGCTCGGTGTAAAACTGCTSCAATCTTTCATTTGCCTCCTTTACTGCTACCATAAATGGCCATACGGTAAAAACGCTTGTTGACTGTGTGTGGTGTTTGATTATGTAGCACCTCAGCTGAATGTTTGCTTGCAGTTTCTTGATGTGGTTCATCATAGATGTGGCTTTTTGAAATGTGAAAGTCAGTGTTTGCACATAAAACTAGTTTGTGGCATGAAGCAGATCTTAACATTAGCACAGATCTGCTAATGTGCATCTTGAGTGTATTGTCTCTGGGCTTTAATCAAATGAGGATGGTCTCTTACAGCAGTTGTTTGGCTTTTTTGCTTTAGTTATAGTAGCACATGGTTTGGGGTTAATTATATTCTCACTGAGGTAAAATAATCCTTGCTATTAAGATAATAAAGCTCTAAAAGTGCAAAAGCCAGGATTAACACCTAATTGCTTAGGTTCTCCAACTCAAAAGTCATGCGAAATATTCATCCAACAATCACAGAATCAGTTAAGTTGGAAAAGACCTCTGAGATCATGAAGTCCAGCCATTGACTGATCACCACCTTGTCAACTAGACCACGGCACAAAGTGCCACATCCAGTCTTTTCTTGAACATCATTAACATTAATGCCATGGATATTAAGTAATGTTAGTTATCTATGCCTTGCTCTATTCCATGTGGTGTCTGTGGTAATTCAAAGCAAAAAATAAACTCTGAGATTTCTACATGTTTCCCTGCCCTGTGAGTGGGGTGGTGCTGACTAAGAGTGGTACTACACCCACAGGTGCACGGGTGAAGGGGAAGAAACACTGTGGTTGGTTTTAGTACAACCAAATGTTTTGCTGGTAAATAAGCTTTTTTTAGATGGAAATTGTTGCTTGCTTAAATATGTAGACTGACTACTGAGGGCAAAAGCATTTTTAATACAATTTGAGAACATAAATATTTTTTCATTTGGCACTCTTTTGACTTTTTTAAATCTGAAGTKGCTGAGGCTGAAAATTCTGGCACTGCTAAGAGCATATTAATTGTGCTTACTGGGGCTTAAGGGTCTCTTCCCTTTCCCTGTAGATCAGCTAACAAGCAAATTTTCGCAAGACAGTGTTTATAACYGGTTCTGTGCTATGAAATCTTACTCACATGTCAGGATCAGCAACGGTAAAACCACTCAGTAGTTTCTGGTTCCTGGATTGTGACTCTGTGCACATTTCCCTGTAGRTAAGTTGCGACAATATTGGTCACATGGTGCTTTTAAAGTCTTGACTAATTGGGAGGATAATGCTACTCAAGAACTTGCCTCTGTCAGCCTCCCTAGTCAATATTCCTGTTGTGAATGATTTGGCTCCATGTGTGCCACGCTGCTGGGCTGTGCCTGTGTGTGGTGCTTGCTTGGTGGAAGAAAAGAGAAGGCCATTCGTGCATCCTCTGCCAGGAAAGCATCTTCTGCCAGGAAAGCATCTTCTGTCAGGAAAACATCTCCCCTTTGCTTGTTATGTGACTCTAATGTTTATGTGGCTTCCTGCACTCTGTAAAAATAATTTGGGTAAAAATAGGCACTGCCCTGTTTTGATGCTCTTCAGCTGAGCACAAGCGAGTATGGATTTGGGGGGAGGCRCACAGACAATGTTGGGTTGCACATAAACTTCATGTGTTACTCTGCAAATTTGCCGCTTTAAAAGTGAGCTCACCGGTTCTGAGTAACCTCGTGCCACTGAGGTGTGGGTGTCTGCGTCGCACAGGCGTGGGCACAGACCTTACAGAAATAAAATGCTGGGCCTGGAGATACTGCAGGAAGTATGTTTGGGTTGACACTGGGGACACTGGTCCAAAACATGGAGCCAAGCAGTAACTTCGAAGTCTTCCCGACCATGAGTCTGGTGGTTTGGGTTTCCTTGTTGTTTTTATTTATATTTAGGATAAAACTTTCTCTATTACCCCTAGTATTTCTTCTAGGAACTTCAGCTGTCTGTCTGTGATGTAGAAGTTCCAATACACATGGCTTTGCTTCTGAAAAGCCAGAAATGAAGTGCTACATATCCTATTGTAAACAGTCCTCGTGCGCTGTACTGTGCCTTAGCCGCTTGATGAGAAAACCAGGCYGAGTTACGCTGTTGTCAGATGGGAAGGAGTAATAACCTTTGATCTTGAAATCTGCTGCTGGTGGTAGCGAGAGAGGCTATGAAGACATTCTTCAAGGACRTTAAGATTTAACTTCTCTGCAAGCACTGATTAGGTTGGAAAGGAAAGCATTGTACTCCCCTGGTATCTGGTGATGGAAAATACTCAGTATTGGTTTTTTCAAAGCGATTTGTCCAGCTGAAACTTTGTTTCAGTTACAGAAGTTACACACTGCAGGCTCCTTGCGCTCCTTGTGCTTGATTTCTAAGCTTATGTTCTTCCAGAAACCTGGAATTTTGAAGATAGTGGTATTAATTACGAAGCAGTAGTGTCCACATCTGTGATACTAGCCTCTGATTAATATAGTTGTGCTTTCTGACAGGCATCATGCCTCATCGTGATCTCAGGTCAGCCTGCATCACTGAAATATCTGTGCTGGGCATCTGTCTGCTGAGATGGGRTAGGATTTCTCCATCTTGCTCCAAAGGTGGAGTAATTTACCACATTGCTTTGCTAAGTTTGGTTGACAGTGACCAAGTCTGGGTTCTTTTTCTTCCCATCTGTCGGAATCGGATCTGTCGAACACTGCCCAAGCGGTCGGACAAAACAAAGGCTTGTGTGCCAGGAAGGTCTGAACACACTGTCCCCAGTGTGAAAAGGCTTACGCAGCCTGCCCTGCCTTGGAAGAGATCCCCTTCCTTCCTTTTCACTCTCACAATTAGGTGGGTTAACCTGACACCTCACGTTAGAGGCACGATAAAAAATACTCTTAAGCTTTTTGTTGTTTGGCACTAAATCGCAAACTAAGGTTATGAGTGCTTCTCCTTGATGTGTCTGGATTAAAAATCTGATGCTGAAATTCAAATCTCTTGAAAAACTTCACTTGGCAGAGGGGACATTGAGGTTATGGAGCTTGTTGCTGGAGTGAGTAACRTGTAGGTGCTTTGTTCTCCTTACTGGTCCCCGTGGGAGCCCATGTGCTGGCCCAGCTCAGATCAGCCAAATCTGAAAGTACAGATCACATGGAAAAATAACACTTATTGACCAGTGCAAATTCTCCTTATTTCTGAGGCTTTGATGCTTAGTCACAAACTTCTGAGAAATGGTTTCAGGTGGTGGAAAGCACATTTTCATCGTAGAATACAGTGTGATTGATGACTGATATGGATGTGTAAAAAAAGCCTGGGTACTCCTGACTGCTGGGCCTGCAGCATGGGACGTGTGGACCTTGGGTTGATCAGCCTGGCTTGGTGTGGCTTTCGTGCCCTGTCACTGCCGTGTGTGGAAAACTTCAGAAGCTGATGTGTTGAAGTGTGTCCTTAGTATGTTATTGTTGTTGTAGTTTTTAGCAGGAATTTCTTGTTGATGGCTTGCCACCTGCAAGCTGTTCAGACACCCTTTTCTAAAGGGAGGTTACCCAGTATGTCTTCATTTTAATTGATTTTGCAGCACATTTTACCATTATAGTATATGCGCCATGCAGCTTCTGATGCTGGCACTCYTGAATGATTAACATACTTTGAAGGAGTCCATTATTTCATGGGTAGGCAACCAATTATTTCATTATCATTTAAAATTGTCATGCTCCAGGATAACTGCTATGTGTATTACTTAGTTGAGTGAGGATCTGAGGGTATGGCTTGTAATTATTAGCCTTGCTAATGAAAATAGATGGCTAAATAACACTTACACAGCTGTAATTTCAGCATTCCTGACACTTCTGGTTATGACACTTTCCAAACTTAAAGATAATARTAATTGTCTGTAGTCTGCAAAATTAGTCTAGACAGTCTAATCTAAGGCCAAAAGGTTGGAGTTGAATAAATATGTAATTTGGGCAGATAAAGCTATTAGAGCTGTGCTTATCTTCTTGACGCAATAGTTCTTATTAGATATAAGTGCTATTTTATAGCTTTTTCCTAAATAATTAGCTTCTAATGATCAGTCAACAAATCTTTGAAAAATAAAGCTCTCCAGACTTTGCTAATGAAACTGAATGTTTTTATGCTGGATATTGTCCAAGCTGGTGTTCAAAAATTCCACGGAATTTACTGGTAATAGAATAAAACCCCACAGGACAGGAACTGGTGTATTGCTATCAATGCCTACAATGATCTGGCAGTGTAAATAAGATGTGTTACTGGGTCTGGTTTCATTCTTTGGGTTCAGTCCCTGTTGGCACTTACATATTTAAGCAAATTGTATATTAAAAAAAGCAGTTATATAAATAAAAGTTGGGTGAAAAGGCATCTTTTAGTGACATCATATGAACTTTATTAAGGTGCCTGGATGTATAAATGTGGTTTGCATGGCTAGTATTTATTTGGTTGAGGGATTTTTTTAATTTTTAGCTGTCAGTTTGAACTTTCTGATCTCTTGATCATCTTGATGCCAGCAGGGAATTATAGTGGAATGTCAGGGCTGGGGATGATAAAACCTCCCTCTTGCACTAGCAGGAAGTTGCTGTAGTTTAATTGTATAGTGAAACACTAGCCTAGAAATATTTAATCTTAGCTTGACTCATTCTAGAAAACCGTAGGCTTTGGGTTTAGTGGGCTGGTCAACTTGATTGTATCTCCGTGTTTAACAAATGTTTTAAGAGGAAGAATGTGGAGAATTTACCTTCCTCAGGCTTTCTGCCTGGCTCTTTCTGATTAACTCATCAGCATAAGAAAGGTATTAACTTAGAAATTTTTGATCTTAGCTGGCTGTGGAGTCCCGGGGATCAAACATTTTCGGGTACTTAAAATGTGAAATGGGAGTKAGAGTTGCTGGAGTGCAGCTTTGTTTTAATGGCTTGCTGGCCCAGAAAAACTTCTTAGTGCATTAATGTAATTGTCTCGCTCCAAATGTGCATAACCTAAGCCAGACAATCTGAAAAGTCCAAGTTCATCAAGGAGTTATGAAGTGGCTTCTTTCTTCATAGACAGCAGATGCCCTAAACATGGGTCTCCTCAGAGCCACTAAGCTGCAGTCTGTTCCTGTGTTGTAGATAGGCTTAAGTTACTGAAGTGAAGACAGATTTAATTGACTGTAAGTCTTCTCCTGTTACTGTACCTCGTTTATAAACCAAAATCTCTTRCATAACACTGTATATCTGGAGGTGTTCTAGTGATTTATTGTGTATGAGAAAAGGTATTCTGGAACTTCTGTCTCACCAGGGGATTTTCTGAGCAACCTTACTTTCTTTTCTCTTACAGTCCCCATTATCTGGTTATACACAGTCCTAAAATCAGATATATACTTTTTAAAAATTATCACTGGCTTCTTGAGATAAAAGCTTGAGTTCATCATGAAGAGCTTGTGTGAGCTGCTGGTTTGAAAACTGTCTAAACTTTATGGGTGAAAAGATAGTATGTTGTGAATATTTTAAACATTCTTTGACTTACGAGTGGCTAAGATGAGGAAGGTGAAGTACCTGGTGTGTTCATAGTTCCTGCACATGTTTACTGTGAAGCAAAAATGAAATTAAATTAAAGCAAGGCTCAACTGTGCTTGCAGTATAGAATATGTTTTACAGTCAGACATGTTTCGGCTTGAGAAATTGCACAGCCACCTTCAAAGAATTTTGTAGGTGCTTACTGGCATTAAAGGGCATTAACTGAAGGCATTACAAAGAAGTCTTCTCAGACAGTGAAAGTGTACCTTCTCTGATCTTGAGTAATGAAAACTGCACCACCAGGAAGTACTSAAGAGGCCAAAGTTGAATGCACCTATTGCCTAAAACAGGTCTCTGTGTGAGTGTACTTGGTGTTTGGTGTGGTTTGATTTTGAGATGTTTGAGAATTATAAATTGGAGGGAAATGTTCACAGGCTGGTGAGCTGCTAACACAGAGTTGCTGTCCCGTGGGGAGAGCTGTAAGCTGGGAACTGAAAGGAGGCCTAAGTACAGTGCAGATTCAGTTTGAGTGTACAAGGTGAAAGCTGCTTTAAAAAAGTAACAGTCTGCCGGTTTTTAAGGAAGTTAATACTTTAAAAGATGTTCACATGCGTTGCAAAATATACATTAAAAGAAAACCCACTCTCATCAGTATTCACATTATGTTCATGTAACCAGTACCCACTCTGTCCATAATTAGAATCATAGAATCCTTTAGATTGGAAAAGACA
The DNA here is from genome assembly GCA_018881555.1 of Amblyornis subalaris. Lineage (NCBI taxonomy): Eukaryota > Metazoa > Chordata > Aves > Passeriformes > Ptilonorhynchidae > Amblyornis > Amblyornis subalaris. The sequence continues at coordinate 4,624,607 of JACAXG010000045.1, forward strand.
TTTAAGGTCATCAAGGTGAGGCTGTATTAGCACTTTCAAAGGGTTGCCCTAACTGTATGTTTGAGCTTGGCAGGATGTTAGCAAAAAGGCATGTAACTTTTCAGAAAAGGAGTTTTAATGATTATTCTTTAAACCTCTCTGCACTGAGAGGCTGCCTTAGTCAAAGTATCAAAGACACTTTCTTTTCCCCAAGCAAATCTACTCTCTCTGGGTTTGTTCCTTTTTTCCCCCCCACAATCTTTTAATTATCTATTTAGCAGTTACACGCTCCAGATTTCTACATGTAAACCCAAGCTATTTTGCCAGCCATGCCTTGGGTGCCAGATTTGAGGGAGAAAAAAAGGGTAGGGTTGGAGAAGGTAAAGCTGCTTTATTTTAAGTAGCAATTAGGGGAAGGACAAAAATTAGCAGACAGTTTTTTAGGCATGTTGAAAGGTATAAGAGCTGAAGGATATTCTCTGTCAGTGCACAAAAGTCAGTTTGGTTTCAGTCTTTCGTATTCCTGAGTCTTGGTGCACTGTGTGACCTATAGAGTAAGTTGCTCTTAAACATGGCTCTTAAATTTGTAACGCAAGTCAGTCCTGCTGAACTGGGGATGAAATCTGGAATTTCCTGGCATACAGCTGTCTGGAGAAACATCATTGGAAATGAGTGTGTTTATGGATACAAAGTCCAAGTGTTCATTTAGGAAATGCAGAAATTAAAGGTGCATAAATAAAATTAGATACACATGTTAGTCTTCAAACTGAAGGCACTTTTCCCTCCATACCCTTCCCCCTCTTTTCCCCCTATCCTAGCTCATAACCCTATCCCCACACCTGTAAGGGAAGCAGAACTAGTTTTGTTATTAGGTAGTCTGGGTAGTTAGCAGAACAAAGCCCATAAAGAAAAGAGGCGTGTTTAGCTATGTGCATTAAATATGCCCATGCACTGAACACAGTTTTCTTGGTAGTTTTCTTTTTCTGATGTGCTCACTCAGTGATCAGTGTCTGTGGAAGGACAGGGAGTGTGCAGAAGGAGAGACAGAAGAGTATGGGGACATGTAATAGGACTAACTCACACTTTCTTTAGTGTTTCCAGACCAAGCACAGCTTTTGACAATCCTTGCATTGCATAAAAAATTTAAGGGGAAGACTTGCCTATACTTAACCAAGTCAGGTGGTTTTTTTTGTATCATACTATCTCTTCTGTCTTTGAATTGTGTGTTGGCAGGGGAATAATCTAATGGATAGACTCTCAGGCTGCCATGGATTAAGCAAGAACTTTTGCATTTTCCATTATGATTTTCTTCTTTAATAGAACCATTAAGATTTGATTAACCATGTACTTAATAATAAAGTTCAGTATAATATCTTTGTATATATGTGTGTGTATTGCTAATTCTTCAGGAACAAATAACTGTTCAACTTGTGTCTGAATTTCCAAAGGGCTTAGCTTGTACATGGTTCATCTTTCTTTCACTATATCTTTCTTCGGTTTAATCCTCTTCTCTTTTGTGCCTCAGTTTTCACTGTTCATGAAATTAAGTATTTCACATCAGTGGGTAATGGCAGTAATTGAAGTTACAAGTGACATCTGTTTCCCTGGATAGCCATAACAATGCTGACAGTATACATTAGAACAGTGGGAAGTAGTGCAAATTGAGAGAGGCATCATTGATTACTTGCAAGCACTGACTATCTTTTAATTTTTATTTCTTGGAAGAAAGGAATGGGTGCTCTTATTGTTTGKATAATTAAAAGAAAGAACCTCTTAAAGACTTGTAGGAATATGGGGTGATAGGATGATGACACACTTGGCCTTCTGTAGCAGGAGCCAGTGTCGTAATCATTATTTCTTTAGTCTGRTCTTTATCAGGATAATTCTACAGCTTTGGTCTCCTATTCTGCCCAGTGTTCAACACCGGAACACTTGCCCTCATTCTGTAAAGTGTGACTGTTTATGCCAGCAAAGAATGCTGAATGCAGTCTTGAACATTTCCGTTTGCAATGATGCTGGGTTGCTGTGGGTATCTCCTGCAGTCCTTTCCTGACACTGGTTTGGGCTCTGCACAACGCCTTTGCAGAGGTGGCGCTTCCTGTCATCAACCCCAACGCCATCCACCTCCTGTTCACCCTGCACCAACCAATTAGAGCTGTCTGGAAATACCAGGTCCTAGTGAACCACCTGCTCTTGGTATATGTTAACTATTGGAACAAGCTTGTCCGAGACTCCCTGATTAGTGGTGTGCTTTTAGTTTGTTTGGTTTTTTCAGTGACCCAAGTATTTGGGACTCTGCAAAATGCTAAATTTGTGTGTTTTGCTGCGTCTGTTCCTTTATTCTGGAATGCAGTCTGGGTTTATGTTTGCTTCCAGAAGTCAGTTAGGGTTTTTTCCTGCATGTTTTCCTTGTTTTCTAGCCAGCCAACTCAAGTACTCTAAAGAAATGACTTCTCCTTTGTACTGTGAAAGGAGATTCTTTTAATCTCTCAAGTTGCTGAGGCCCAAGCTGCTGCTTTGCCTGATTACCACTTCTGCTGAGCCAGCATCGTGCTTGGGCAAGGTGACAGGTTACTGCCACCCATCCTCTAGGAACATGTCTCTGTGACACAGAACCTGTCTGCTTGATCCTCTAGGGCCAGGAATCTAGATTAAAACCCCTAGAAACTGTCTCTCATCTCCTCTGGAGGGCACAATGTGACACTGGGGTCACATTAGTATAGGCTTCGTTGCTGTGCCACTCTTAGGTAGAAGAGTTGAAGGTAGAGGCTGCAAGATTTCATGGATGGAAAAACATTGAAAGTTGCAAGCTGATTTTTGCAGTCAGTCATTTAGATCTTAATTCATAGTCTGAGAAAGCTTTTACGGTGTCCACTCATGGCCCTACTGCCTAGCCAGAATACTGGAATTCTGGTCTTAAACTATGGCACTGACTTTGTCTATGGCTTGGAAGGAATGCCAGAAATGCTCTTTTAAATGAAGAGAACTTGGTCAGGTTTCTGTATTTTTCTGCATTAAGATATTTCTGATGTGATCCACATGGTGTAGGGCTGTAGCTGATGCTGTTATTTGTTCCATGCCTGTGGTGAAGACCTGGCACTGCAGGTGATGAATTGGGCTTTACATTGGTTGAGTGGGTCAAGAGCAGGCACATTCTTGGTGAAGTGCAGGGGAAATGAGGTAAAACCTACAGAAGAGATAATACTGTAAAAGGTAGGCAAAGGAGAGACTGCCAAAAGAAATACCCTGTCAAATAGCGCTTACAGCCTAAGAGATGTCTTGGGATCATGTATTTCAGGTGTTTGGGAATGTACTCAAGTCTAAAGTGGAAGCTTTGGTTTGTAGAATTCACCAACATGTTTTAAGTTCTAGCATACAAATTATAGCTAGGGAGGATTTTTGGGCTATTTGCGATGCTCAAATTGTAGATGCTTATTTAAATCCAGAGCTGGTCTGTAACTTCAGCTGGAGGGTGGAAACCCTTCTATTTCCTTGCCTTCACTGGGTTCGAACCAAAAACTTAAAACATGTGGAAAAAATTTAAATAAGCAACCAGTGGCTGTTTGAAACGTTATGTGTGTGTTTAGTAAATACACATGGAGATTATAGAGACAGCAAGGGTGAATATATATTTTGGCATGTACCTCTCCTTTAACTTACTCATAGTGGTGTGCTCTCACTGTGCTGGGCTGCTTTTCATTGCATGGCCTTCAAGCTCAGTGTAAAGACAAAGGGAAGGATGTTTTGCACCCAGCCTCTGGACTGCAGCGTAGAGCAGCTTCCCATTGATAGCTTCCTATTTCTCTCCCACCCTAAATCATAAAAGTGTGAAATAATGTCATGGCTTTTCACTTTGTGGAGCGTTGATTACTTTATGAAGAGTGATATAAATGTGAAAAGCTGCATGAGAGCTGTGAATTGGCCCTGGGGTTTTCCATCGAAGGTGTCTTTACTTAGTTGCTTTTATTAATTCATGGAGTGGGACTTGAGCTTGTAAGCGAATGGAGGAATTTCTCTGTGTGTATTAAAGGCAGCATAAAAATAGGGGAAGATGATAAACTGAGAGCAGGTTTTCATATCTTCTTACTAAAAGACTTGAGTGATTGAAACAATGATGTAGGGATTGCTATTGCCTTTCAATAAAAACTGCTAGAGCAGTAGTGTGTATAGTAGTGTCGTTGTTTCTATGCACTGCGAGTAGAAACTCCTGTAAAGGTCAGGAGATTGTTTGAAATACATTTTAAGATGACAAGTTTGTGTATAGGAAGGGATTTTAGTGGTGGGTTTCCCAGTTTAAGTGATGTAGGTAGTGTGGGGGTGAGGTTTTTTTGTTGTTTTTTTCCCTCTGCAAAAGTCCTTGGCAGAGGGCTTTCCCGTCTCTGGACTGGATTGCCTCAGCAGTCTTAGAAAGAGAAAACCTAGAAAACCTGTTGCATAATATTTTGGGTAAATTGAATGGTTGATGAGACTACTGGGCTCAACTTCTCATTTCCCTTCTAGGAGATAGGTGGAGAGAGCTTTGATTTTGCTGGTGATTAGGGGAGTGGTGTAACAGAAGAGCAGGTTCAAGTTACTGTCCCCTTAGAAGGAATTTAGCTGCTTCTAATTATTTCCTGCAGGCAGCGGCCAACTGCAGTGGAGCCAGCTGAATGAGTTGTGGCTCCTCTGATTTGTCAGGGAAACTCAACTGCTCCTAGAAGAGCAAGATCTGACAACCTGGTCTGTAACAGGCCACCCTAGAGAGCGGTGCCGTGTGTTCTCTGCCAGCTCCCATCCCAGGCTCCTGCTGTAGCTTCCTGGTATTGCTGTAGTTCAGCAGGGTGACTGCTCTGAGGTGTTAGAACTTGCACACACAGCTTTCAGAAGGGGGACAGCAGTAGGCAGCCCTGGGTATTCCAACACTCTGCTGTGTGCTTGCTCCTCTAATTTGTCTAGACTTGGCGTCAGTTTGAAACCAGTAGGTTGTCAGTGGTTTGAGTCTGCTGGAATTGTGCTCCTGTTAGTCTTTTAAGCAGTTCTGCCACAAACTCGTTGACTTCTATAGAGTTATTTATGCTGGTGTATGGTCTTGGGCTTGCCAGGGCTGCAGGACGGCATTCAGGAGTAAAGGGATGGCCTCATGGAATGCTTCAGGCTCTGCCATGCCTTAATTCTTTAAACACTGCCTGAACAGCAGCAGGAGGGTCCATTTCTGCTCAAATTGATAAATACTGTGCCTGCTACATCTAATTTTTGTAAATTAGCCCTGGCTGAATAAGGCCTGCAAGCTGTGGTTGTCCTRTTTCCTGTGGCACGTGGTCCCAGAGCAATTTTGGAAGACTCCTTCAAAACCAGCAGCTGTTTCAGGCACATCAGTCTTGTCCAGTGCCTGGAAGTAAACCACAACACTAATTCCCTTGCAAACYTCTCCTGTGGTGGCTGTGACAGCAGATTTGGCAGAACAGCTCTATGGGAGGGAAGAAAATACTTGTAAAAGCARTTTTTAAATGGAGGAGTTCTGGCATGTGCTCATTCTGAATTTGACATGTGACTGATGCTGGATCAGGGCAATTTAATCTTGTTCCTTTTTTGAGGGAGGAACCATGTTTCATGTCCCTATACCTGTCCAACACTCTCGCTTTGTGTGTCGTTTTTGGGGTTTTTTTCCTCTTTAAAAAAAACTGAAAAGGGTGGAGGGAATCACAGAAATGCCCTGCAGATTACAGAACATGCTGTAGTTCTTGGCTCTTGCACAGATGAGAAAAATTAAAAGAATCCCTCTGAGATCATTATGGCTTTCTTTTTCTGAACTCTCTTAGTGAAAAATATTGCCCTTGTTGGATATAAACTTGCTACTTTAGGTGTTCTGCTAATACTGATTCATGAGAGTGAAATAAATTGATTCCAAATTCTCCCTCTTATTCAAAAGCTGCCATACTTTATCATTTTGTAGATGTAAAGGTTCAGACAGTAACTTTGAATTCTGCAGGGTGGAGAAATGAAAGCTGAAGCTGGAGAGGGATAGGAAGTAACTTCAGAGTGCATACTTTATCTTCCATGGTTTATTCACCTAATGCTTTTTTATAAATACCACTTTCTGCTTCCTTAATGAAACATGGGACTTAAATTCCCTTCCTTGTGATCATCCCTTTGAAGTCAGATTCTGTTAATGATTTTATTTATACATCTGTATGTTCACATAAGTTTCTCATCCATCTTTCAAGGTTTGTTAAAGGCCACAAAAGTATTGAGACCTTATTTATAGTTTGCATAAATTCATTCCTCAAAGTCTGTTCTTAAGCTCCTGGATAGCATTTTGAGTCATGGATACAGGCAAAAGAAAAGATGAGAACGGTTTTGAAGGCTGGATTTTTTCCTCTTTAAATCTTATGAGAAGCAAGGTAAAGGAACGGCTTGTAGTTGAAAGTTCTGTTCTGTTGTGAGTGTTCTGCTGTCTATAGATAGGCACTTCTGCTGGGAATCCTGAAGTTTGTGTGCTGTGTTTAGGATCCCAGGCCTGATGACTTACTGGAATTTTTTTCGGTGGTAGAGGGTTTGTTTGGGKTTTTTTTTTTATTTTGATTTGTGTGGGTGGGGTTGTGGGTGGGGTTGGAGCGTGGATGTTGTTTATCCTGRGTGCCATCGATGCAGAGATGCTGTGTGGGTGTATCCTGAGAGCACAGGTTACTGATGTCTACCTAAAATGCAAAGGAGCTGTTCAGTCTCTGCTCTGGGGGCCAGCAGTTTTTCAGTGTCGTGCCAGGTCTACGTGAACATGCTCCTCCTGTAGCCGACTGCACGATGGTTGTGGTACATGAGCAGAGGTTATATATAGCTTACACAGCTGGTCGAGTGTGCTACAACTGGTGATGTGTTTCTCCTGGTAAGGCAGCTGCAGCTCAGTTGATGAGCTCTGCTGAGGAACCCCTGTCCATGCTGCTGAACCAGAAGCCTGGCACGGACATGTCCAAATGGTGGGGTGCAGTCAGGACTCCAAACCCAGACTGGACAAGCACAGAYGCAGCCACATAAATTATCTGCAAAGAACAGGGTTAGTTGTATTCTGCACTGACAGTGATGTTGTCTGGAGGAGGTTAGTGGGCTTGTGCTGTGATTTCAGTTCTTCCTTTTTTGTTGTTTTGTTTTGTTTTGTTTTTCCAACCATGACATCTGTTAACTTGACTTTGGCAAGTGTAGAGGACCAGAGTGGTGTCTTGTTGATATCTTTGAATTTGTGTGATGGGAAAGGCATTTCAGTGAGGACTATGAATTTTGACATGAATAAGGAGATGCACCCTGGTTTTGGTGGTACGTTCTTAGTACAAGAACAAAGCCCTCTGTTTTTCTTCCTAGGAGCCAATATGTGGTTTCAAAATGTTCCTACTCCCTTACTGGTTTACAGAAGTGAAAAAATACACAGGTAGTACKCCTTCAGTTCTGCACAGTCAGGGTAGTGCACATCCCCAGTGCCTGTTGGGAGCACAGACGGGAAGGAATTTGATCAGGGCTCAAATTTGTTATGCCAGTGTCCTTTAGTTTTAGGTGAAGATACCTTTACTACGACTGCATGCCAGCTAAAAATTCATCCTTTGAAATCTAAACTTGTSTTCAAGATAGCGTTGTTAACCCAGTATTCGATACCAGATCACCCAGTCTCTAGAAAGAGGTGCCAGAACGTGCTTTGCTCTGCAGTTTGGGTGATAAGCAACAGCCTGGCAGTGTCTGATGGAGCCTTGTGCTTAGGCCATGGATGCCATGGGCATTTTGTGGCTTATTCTGCTTTCAGGGGTTGTCTCTCTGGAGGGTGTGAGTGCTTAAAGTCATTAAAACCAGGAGAGAAATGCTGGGAACAAGGCTGATCCCACAAACTTTATTCGGCTAACAAACTAAGTGCCTCTTGCGCTGTGTGGAGCTGTTGCTAGAAACTGTTATAAAACTGCTAGAGAACTTTAGAAACAGCTGGGAAAATCCTGGTACTTCCTAGAAATTGCTGTCTCTGGGAACGGGGAAGGAAATTTYGTAAACTTTTGACAATTTCAAAGAAGTTCTAAACCCTACTAAGATTTCTTGTAATTTCTCTGAACTTCTTGAAGTCCCTAGAAACTGAAAGTTTCCTGATAAATTCTAGGAGKTGCCAGCAATGTCTAGAAAATGTTAGAAATCCTCTGGGAATCCAGTTAACTCAGTGACTCTGCTAGTAATCTCTACAATTTATGAACATTTGCTGGGAATAGGAAAACCATTACCACTTATCTTTGGGTGAAGTGTCAAATGGCTGTCCATGGATAAACAGACTCAGCTTCCTTAAGCTGTTCAAGCATCCAGTTTTAGCATCTGCCTCGATGAGTGTCCTGTGTGTGCTTGTCTAAGACACAGACTTGTTTTCTTCTCTGCAGTCCTACTTTGTGACGGATTATGACCCAACCATCGAGGACTCCTACACCAAGCAATGTGTGATAGACGAGAGAGCCGCGCGCTTGGACAGTAAGTGGCCCGCCCATAGCGCCCACAAAACTTGGAGAATTTACGTTATTCCCAGCAGTCACCTGGGTGACGTGGTGGAATGAAAACCACGCCTCTTGGCTGTTCTGTGCTGCCTCTCCCAAGTGCAATATCAATGCTTTGCTTTAAGAATTTTAGTTCTCCCTTGTTAGTGATTTCTTTAAGGGCAAACCAACAACCCTCATCCCCCCCGTATCTCTAAGCATTTTCCAGCTGTTTCAGCTGGTCGTGAATTAGCAGAAGTCTTCAAGTGTTTTATTGGTCAGTTTGTTTGGTAGGTCTTGAATTGTTCAGTGCAAGAGCTTGTTGGGAGTATTAGCAAAAAATCCTGTAGTATCTGTGAAAAGTGGTTTCTGCTTAGCTGTGATGCACAGGAGAGGCTCTCCCAATATCTTATTAAGAACTACTTTTTTTCCTCAGTCTATCAGAAATGTAGTAATCCATGTTTCTGCTTGTGTTCAGTTCTGGATACAGCAGGACAAGAAGAATTTGGAGCCATGCGTGAGCAATACATGCGGACAGGGGAGGGTTTTCTGCTGGTTTTCTCAGTCACGGATAGAGGAAGGTAAGCCTGATGTCAAGGTATTAAACAAGTTTTAACTATTCTTAAATTGCAACTTGTCCTTAATTGAAATAATTTCCAACAGAAACATTAAGTATGTGTTCACTCTTAGGTTCAAGATGTGATWTTCTTTCAGCACTGATGAAAACCTGTTTTGAACCAATCACTTAGTGAAAGTATCTATTTCTTTCAATAGATGACTTGAAAGCATAGCTGGCTCTGGGTTTCTGAGTGGGTTTAGGGTATGTGTCTGCACCCTTCTGCAGRCAGTGCTCCCTCTGCTTACTCCCATGAATTGACTGAATGGCTGCAGAGTGGAGATGAAACACATCTTTTTAGAAGCTCGTGGAGAGCTGTGCTTAGTGGCATGTCTTCCTTCTAATTCACCTCTGGATGAGGTGTCTGGCTACCTAATTTTTTTAATGTGACTTTCTTACTGATTATTGTCTTGCTTTTAAATTTTRATTGGCAAATCTAAGTGTAAATGCCTTCAGACTATATGCCTGGAATTAAATATAGTGCCTGRGAAGACTCCAGAGGGTATGTGATTGTCTGCAAGTATCTGTGCTGAAGATCCTTATGTAGTGATGTAGCTTTAACAGTGTTTACTTGAAATCAGTGATTTATTTATTTATTCTCCAAAAATCCTTGTTTAGGCCAAAATTAGCTTGTTTAATATACTATCCTGGGAGAAGCTTTCTGCTTTGCTCACCTTTCTTTAAACACTGCTGGAATATTCCTTACTACTTGAACAGCATCAGTATGTCATATAACTTAGCTGGTAACTGGAAAACTTTCTGATCATTTAGCCCTGCCATTTTTCTGTTCTTGAAAAATAAAACTTCCAGCTTTGATAGCTTCCCCTGGAATTCTTAGAAGCAGCTATGAAGGTTGCCAGCTGAAATATTGATTACCAGGGTCTCTAGGCTGTAATTTCAATATTCTAACTAGAGCTGAACTCGAGTYGGTATTTGTACAATGGAGTGTTGTTACTTGATTTTCTCCAACACACTGGCCTCAGGTCCCTATGGACTGAGACATGGGAAGTGTTTTGCCCATCCTGCAGCCCCACCTCAGCCCAGTGCATATCATGCTGCTCACTTGAGGATTTTTTTAGTTTGAGTGTTGAATGGTTCTCTAACTGGTCATGCTGTGACTGAAGTGCCTGCAGCTGTCTGTGCTTGTGTGTCATGGCAGGGCAAGTCCAAAGAGGTGACTCATCATTTCTGAACTTTGCAGAACCTGAGAATCTATGAATTAGTCCACTGATGCTCTGCTTGTATTCTTTTACAGCTTTGAAGAAATCTATAAGTTTCAGCGACAGATTCTTAGAGTGAAAGATCGTGATGAGTTTCCTATGATTTTAGTTGGTAATAAAGCAGATCTGGACCACCAAAGACAGGTAATTAATTAGCTGTTAGTTACTGCTTACTTTCTTCCAGAAAATTTAATTTTCCTCCCAAAACCAGAGTGGGAACAAACAAATGAGAAAAGCCATATACAAACTTATTCCAATGCAAGAAACTACAGTCAGTTTTTGCACTTGAAGAACCTTAAGAGCAGGATGGCATTCCATATACAGCACATCTTCTGTCTGACTCAGTGGGGTTATGTTGAGACCAAATCTATTCACAGAGCAGAGAGCTTTCTGTCATGACTTGATTACTCAGGCATGAACGTGTCTAATTCCTCGGTGCTGTTACTCACCACTGAGCTGYGCCAGCAGAGTGCATTCCAGCACTGGCTCCAACAATCCTTAGTCTTCAGTGCTCTTACTTTTACCTTTCACTGCTTTTATGTATAAAGTAGTAGTTGTTCACTGTTTTCTCTTTGGCCACTCATCTTCTGCATAACTGACATAAGTCTTTAAAAGCTGGAAGTACTGCAACACAATTACTGTTGTATTTATGTATCTTAAAAAAGTTTTGAAACGAATAGATTTCAACCTCACCTCAAGACAACTTAGAATGATTTAAAGAAGGATCTTTAAATGTGTTTTCCCTATTTTCTGTTGATKTTTAATGAATCAAACTAATTTGAGCTGAAATGAAAATAATCTTACTACAGCAGTAGGAAAGGAACAGATGTCAAACTTGTATTTTCTTCAGCAGCTAATTTGAGAAGCTTAATATTTTCTTTTGAGACAATAAGATGACGTCTAAAGCTTGGTAGCAAACACATGATTTCTTTTTTCTGAGAGTAAGCTAAATATTACTAAAATTGCTTTAATTATTTTAAGAGTTTCACAAGAAAAACATAGCTTAAAGTGATGTTAAAGAGCTTGGTGGGTGAGTATGTGCATTGTTGAATTACAATTGCAGTGCGAGAAGTTCCTGTTGAGTATGGTCCCTTAACTGTTACAGCCTCTTTTTCCCAGAAGCTTTGTAGAAAGATCACGATAAAATTAAAATGCTGAAAGATGCTGCCTTAAAAGAAGTTTTCACAGAAGTAGCTCATCAGAAGTAACTACGTGTACCCACACATTCGCAGAACAGCCTGTCCCTGAGACAGACACAAAACTCTTCCATTCTTCAGTTACCATCACCCCCCCATCCAAATTCCCAGATTTAACCTTGCAGGTCCTGGAACATATGTACTTTATCTCCTGCRCAAATGTTGGCATGGAAACCACGTAGGTGAAACTGAACTATTCTGCTAATTGTAATTGCTGATGGACAAACACCCAGATGTTTTAGGAGGGAAATAACATCACTGCTGTCAGCCCCAGCTCTTGGGATACCTGCAGCTGTGGTTGGTAATCCCATRGAACCATTTCTAGAAACAGTTGTGAACTTTGTTCTCTGAGCTCCACCCTCCCAGTGTTATTACACCACTTCTGTTTCTCCCTTAAAGGCAGAGAGGTGCCTGTCACCTGTTCTGCTGGTCCCTCTGTACCTGTTCCAAGCTGCTTTTTCAGATGGTGGTGGGCTGGTACACATTCAGCTCAAAGCAGCTGTTTTCAAATTGCTTAACTTTGCATTTTTGCTGCTTATATCAAAGTCCCCAAAATCTCCTTTTGCTTTTCATGGCTATATTAATTGTMTGAATTGATTAGATGCTGATGAGCRTAACTTTTGGTGCTCTCTCTCACCATTTACATGCCAATTGGTGGACGTGTCACTCCCATCATAAGCTGGGGSTTAGGCAGATGTAGCTGAGAAAACACTTCTGGGTTTGCTGAAACAGCTACTTACGTGTTCTTAACTCTTCCCTGCCCCTTTCCCATCACTTGGTGTGTTTCAGTTGGCCTTAGGTCAGTGTGAAGGAATGGTTTAGGGATGCTGAGCTGACATAATTGGTCCCCAGAAGGGAGAGGCTCCCYTCCCTCTTGACTTCACATTCCCAGTCTTTCCTTTGCTGGCCCCAGATCTCACTGAAGCACTTTAGGAGTTGAATCATCTCTCTGGATGGGGAGGAGCAGGAATGGCTTCCTGGGACCTGTGTGAGCTAAATAAGCTTGCAGAAATACTCGAGTGTCAGTGCTGGAAGCATGGGAAGGGGTGRGACTGTGGCTTGGAGCAGATCAGGGAGGAGTTGGGGTGGGGGGAYGTGAGACCTCGCCTTTTGGCAGGAGCAAGCAGTGAGATGTTATCAGCTGGGTGTTAAACASTGGGGCTGTTTCTGCTCCATCATGTGAGCTTTCAATAAGGCATCCAGTCAGTGAGTGGGACCGGCTTGCTGATGTGGCTGAAGAATAGTCAACTAGTCCTACCACCASCTAGACCAACTAGTCCAAAAGTAAGGAAGAACTTCAGCCTGACAAGCAAGGTCATCCTGCTGCAGCAACAGGTTTCTTGCACAGGCACCTGTGAGGGGAGGTCTGAGGTCAAAGGTGAGAGTGCTCCCTCACCTTGGCTAGGAGTGCTGGGATGAGTRGGAGGTGTGGGGCATCCCCTGGCTGTAACTTGTGGGTTGAAATGTGAGAAGGGCAAGTCCTCTGCATTTTTACACTTTGTCTGCTGATGTGTCAGGCCTCACTTGGGCTACGCCAAAAACCTGCTAAGCCATGCTAGTGTCACACATCTTTTATTTAGCTGGTTCTTTCTCTCTTAGCTTGTTTAATCCCAAGTGTACATTTTTCAGCTTCAGAATTTAAGTAGCATTTTTAGAAATTCAGGAAGCTGGATATCAGTTTTGAAAGCAAAACTGCTTTTACTGGGCATCTGCCTGCTTTTTCCAAAAGGCATGAGGCAGRCTAGTGAAACAGATATGACCTCTGAAAGACTAAAACTAAGTTAAAGAAAGTAATTAGTGTGTGTTTGGATTGGCAAATGATATTCAATAGAACTAACAAATCTTCCCAGAACCCAAAAGAGTTAAACATGTACAAAAGTTCTGGGTGTCTCAAGGGTCTGACCACACCTTTATCTAAGTAACTGTGTGTTGAGGTTGAACAGAGTACAGAGTACTATCATTGTGACACCATAAATCTGGGAGCTAATGATGCATAGCTAATAATCCTTGTGTGCTGGCAACTGTTTCTCAGGAAATACATGAACTGGGTTGTAAAGCAAAAGTACACAAACAATTGCATGATCTTGATGAATTGTTGGGGTATAGTGTAAAATGGTGGTGGCTGTTATGTACCATAGACCAACTCACAAGTGTTTTTGGAAGACATGTGAAAGGGTAAGTTTGAAATAGTGATTTGCCGTGGTAATAACTGTATAGATAAATGGAGTTAAGCAGCCTTCCTGTGATTTTTGTCTCTCGATATCCACAGGTTAGGCTGAGAGAGAAAAAAGAATCATTAGAGGACAAGCAAGCATTAGTCTACAGAGTGTATGATAAGGAATGAAGCTGCCAGTATTTCCAAATTACCCAATCAGTCACAAATTTCTGTGAAACCAGAATTGAAGCAGCATCTCTCATTGCTGTTTCCTTAAAGTAAATGCTGTGTAGCAGTCTTTCTCTTAAATGGGTTAATTCCTTAGAACTCGACACTGGATGTTTGTACTGTAAGATAATTCAGTAGAGCACCAGATGTTTTAATAACAACCACTACTGATGGAGGAGTAGACTTGTCAGTGCAGGATATGTATGACTTTCTGTAGATAACTGCTGGCTTAAACTGGGTCAAGTCTGATCATTCCCCAGATGGCAGGGTTTCAAGGAAAATCCAAGTCGCAACAGGAAAGTGCTTGGGTTTCATTAAATACCATCTCTTGCTTTTGCATCATGGCTGAACTAACACAATGACCTAGTGCTGAGATCATCTCTGCTGCTACCTGTTACCTTTAAAGCAAGGTTTGAAAGAGAGGTCCGTGTGACTTAACTCTTAACTTACCACTTTCCTGTATGAAAGGGTGACAATAACGTCTTGGGGCCGTGTCCAGGGACACCTCTGTGCTCAGACAGATCCTGCCTTCTGCTCTTCCCGTGGCTTGTGTGATTTTGAGCTTTATAGACAAGGAGCAGTTGGGCATCTGATGCAGTGTCTGAGTGCAGTGAGCCACTCTGTCTGAAGATATGTCAGTGCTTCATAACCACRGTCTGCACATAGCAAACTACCTTTGAGATAAGAGCGTGGACAAACTGGAATCAGTGGATAGTGATCTACCCCTGCAGGAAAATCGGGATGACAGATGCACTCTTCAGGAGTGATGGAACTCTTGGCAGGAATGGGCAGTGTTTCTGTGCTGGGAGCACTGTAGGGTGGCTGTAGGGTAGAAGTAAATGTCTCTCAAACTTGAGGAAACACTTAATTGTTTCCTGCTGACAGGAATGTGTCCCTTAGTCTTGTGTAGGTGTCCAGGCAAAATACAGGTGCAGTGTTAGGTTAGGTAGCCTTGTAGTGTTGCTTTAGGTGGAGGAAAGCATGGAAACTTCAGAAATTAATGTATTTCTGACACAATAGTGAAGAGAGAGTGACATATGTTCACAGGATTGTTGTGCAGATACTCAAATGGAAACTGTTTCAGCAAGTAGAATGTTAACTTAAGGAAATGGGGAATAAGCTTTTCCATGTTTGACTTGCTCACTTACATCTTCTGTAACGGGTTTTAATTTGAGAGACTTTTACTGAATGTCTGAACAGCRTGACTGAGTGATATCCAGAAACAAACAGGAAAATATCCTGTAACAAGAAGGATGAGCATTATGAGTGATTCTCATTCGTWTTCAGCCTTAAGCTTGCTAAAACTGCAGAACCAACACTCACAGATGTACACACAGTTACTACCATAAAATCTGTGGTTCTCTTTACTTCTGTCAAAATAACATACAGTCTTCTTTGAAGAAAAATGATTTAGTTTTTATTTTGTTGGTGAAGCTGTCCCATCACACGTGCTGAAAAACCTGTCATGTTACAGGGTTGTCGTACTCGAGAAGGGATAACAAAAAGATGAAAATTCATGTTTTTRTTTTCATGTATTTCTATGTTTGTACTTAYATTTCCTTCAGCTTTGAAGATGGAACTGGTATGTTCTGGCCTCTAATTTACATCTCGGACACTGCAAATACTTCAATAGTGTTTCCAAACCAAATATTTTTTTTAACTGACTTTGAGGTCACTAAAATTGACCACAAGCTGCTTGACAATATACTTACAAGTCTGACAAAAAAGATTATTTTGGAATTAAGCAGTTACAGATACTCTAGTGAATACAACAAGGACTTTAATATATCTATAATATTTTAAATGCAGAATATTGTGGAAATGTAGCTTGGTTTTATTACAGTGTTAGTTTGACTTGTACCTGTAATGTGTTTTAGGTACAATAGTGAAGAAAGTGGTAACCACATATGTTTGAAGACTGAGTTCAGTTTCTCCTGAGGTCTATACATTCCTTGCCAATTATTTATTTTTATTAGACTTTAGCCTCTCACTTTCTGGGGCTAAAATAAAGTATGCAGGGATGAAGAAAAGTTAAAGGAGTTAATTTTGCAAAAAGTGCTATGTTGGTACTTTAACTTATTTGTCTGAGGCAGAGAGGAATAGAAGGTTCTGGAAGCTCTGATGCAAAATTTGGAGGATTCTACAGTGTCATTGATGTGCCAGAGAACAGCTACAAATATTTGTTGAAGTGCAGCCTTCATAAGCTTTGGAATTAGAATATTTCAACATCTTGGGTTAGAGTGGAGGGTTTGAAGTGGAATTCTTCTAGCTAGGGGAGCAGGAGTCTTCATTTTCATTCTGTTTTCAAACAGCAGCTGAGGACTGAAGGATTCCAGTCGTTCTCCTTATGTGCCCTGCAGTTAAAAAGGCAGCTCCAGCAGTTGATCTTGGGGTTGAGTTGGTTCTGAGGATTTGTTTTTTGGCTTTGGCTGGTGATGATAACACTGAAATAAATGTGGAGTTTCTGTGAGTGTTTGAGATCAGCAGCTGCATCCTGAGTTACTCCAGCTAAATGCACAGGGTGCTGGGGGCTCCTTGTAGAGCTTCACGAAGGTTTAGTGGGAGCAGCGCTCGTTTCAGCAGGAAATGGATGAATATAGTACCAGTGGGATGCTAAGGACAGAGGACTCAGACATGTGGAGATGCCATGCATGGAGGCTCTCAAACCACTGTGTAGCTGTTAGGAAACTGTTTTGCAAGCTGAAAAGGACTTCTAGATCCTGCACTGTGGTGAATGCTACCAGTGTTTTTCTCTTCCCATCTATTTCCATTTCTGTATAGCTTCTTAATCTAAGGGAATATTCTGAATTCTTTTCCAAAACTAATTTAAAAATAAATCCTCATTATTTTTGTTCCTGTATCAGTCCTCTACGTGCTGGTTTAATGTTTTTCTGTAAAAGCAGTGTCATCTTTGACATTTCTTCCACTAGGCATTGTCTTGGCAAGATGTGCTCTACTTCCTTTTATCCCTGAAAGCTGCCCTTTCCTCCGCGGCCCTGTGGGTGACCTTCCCATTGGAGGCTTGCATGCCTTGCTCCACTCGGGGCGGCCTTCTGTTCTCTGACCTCGCTGCTTTCCACTTCATCCGAAAGTACACAGTGATCCCCTCTGCTTTTGCCCTGTGCTCGACTTACTCCTCCTTCCTAGAATGGTCCACTGGCTTCCTGTCTTCTGCTTCATCGCATTAAGTTTTATACCAACTTGTTATGATGCTCATTGTTTCCTCTTTGTCTCCTTTTCCCCTGTCATCCCAAGGAGTCAATACGTAGACAGGGTTTCTTTAATATTTCTGGATTGCCTGAAGGCTTCATGGATTTTTAGAGCTCTGTTAATTTAAGCTACGTTTGAAACTCACTGTATTCATATTTTGCTATGTCATAAATAGATTTTTTAATGACTTTTATAAAGACCTAGAAGATAAACAGCAGTTATTGTTTTAAAAGTAGTCTGATTTTTTTTTATTATTATTTCTCTAGATTTAGCTGAGACAGTGAGAAGGTGAATTTAGCAATAGTATTCAAAATTCTGTTAGTAATCCAGCAGATGTTGATTGAAGCACTTGCTTTGAGGAGGAGTGAGGGGCTCATGTCTGCCAGTGAAGGAAAACTTGGTCTTATGCAGAACTGAAGACAAGGCAGCTGGAGTGAGGGAAATTTCTTGGAGGGTCAGTCTTTGTCTATTGCAGAAAGTTACTTTAAAAGAAGTCTGTTTCCCAGTTGTATCATGTGGACAGGGTGAAAACTATGCTGTGCCCAAACAAGCATTATTGTTTGAGGGAAATGGATCCTAAACGAGAACATGCTGTGTCTGCTGATACACACCTGCTTGTAGAACCCTTGAGCTTAATGCCTGATGTCTGTTACAGGTGACACAAGAGGAAGGCCAGCAGCTGGCACGGCAACTTAAAGTAACCTACATGGAAGCCTCAGCAAAAATCAGATTGAATGTAGACCAAGCTTTTCATGAACTTGTCAGAGTTATAAGGTATGGTAACCTGAGACCAGATAATTAATGTCCCTGTATTAATGGGTAGCTACAGCAAATGTGTTGAAATGCAGTGGGAAATCCCCAGGAAGATTCTGCCTGCTGTTACCTCTAAACTTTGACCAGTGCTCTCCATTATAAAATACTCCTGTGTATTAGGAAAAAATGTTGAAGTGAATTTAA
Organism: Amblyornis subalaris; assembly: GCA_018881555.1. NCBI lineage: Eukaryota > Metazoa > Chordata > Aves > Passeriformes > Ptilonorhynchidae > Amblyornis > Amblyornis subalaris. Next base: position 4,642,633 of record JACAXG010000045.1, read on the forward strand.
TATGTATTTGAAAGAGAATTTTGTTGACTTAATCTCTCAAATTTTATTGATCACCTAGTYGGTAAATGTGACACATCTGAGGTTGGCCTTCTGTAAAAAATTTTCTTAAAAAAACCCCAAAACTCAAAAACTATCACTTATTTAATCAGTAATTTGGATGTACAAAGGAAGTGCATTCCCTAAGAAAGCATAAAAAGAAAGTGTTGAATACAGTAGTTATGTTTATTTACCTGAAAATGATTCTATGAATTTAATTTGAAATACCTATTTCCAGGAAATTTCAGGAACAAGAGTGCCCTCCTTCACCAGAGCCAACACGGAAAGAAAAAGACAAGAAAGGCTGCCATTGTGTTATTTTCTGAGAATCCCAAGAACCAAGCTATCAACTGCCAGATTATTTTTTTTCTTTCCATCATTTTACATCACTTCTGGTATTGGTCTAGCCTTATATGTGCATGTCCTAAAAGTGGTCACCAGAATAGCCTTAGTCCAAGAAGCTGGCAGAATAGTTCTTGAAGAAGACTCGGTCATCCTGGGGCAGACTTCAAACCAAAACACTAAGGCTGCTTCTCTAATACCACACTTCCTTCCTTCTCTCCCTTCAGAGCTTGCACCTTGTGGAGTTTTATTCGCAAAGGAGATGAAACAAAACCGTGTAGGACAAGGTGTTGAAGTCATGCATAAGTTGTCTCTTGTGAATTAATTTATTTTTACTTCTGACATTTCATTAGCTATTACAGAGACCTATATTGGAGTATAGAGAATACTTTTTAAAAAAGGGGTGGATTGGCTTTTTTTGTTTTGTTTTTGCCCTCAGTTAAATTAGACTTGAGTATTCAGCTAGCCTTAAGAAACCTACACTGAATTTCATTGTCAGCAAAAATTTTCATCTCTCATTTATGCTGCAGTTTTATTTCGGTGGCCAAAACATTCTACTGTATTTATTTTATGAATCCAGAACAGCTACGGGATGATTACTACTACTATTAGGATATGGCCAAATACCTGAGCTCATTCTGGATTGAGGCATTTCAGCTTATTAAGAAATTTCACATTATGTTTGAGAGCAAATTGTGTCTTCCTTTGTATTTCTGGGTAAGGGATTAAGGAAAACTAAAATTGTAGCTGTTTTTGTTTCGTGTGATATAAAAATGAATTTGATCTTTCCATTGTCAGAGATGATTAAATGTTTTTGCTATATACTTTTATACATTATTTTCTTATCAAACTAGTTAACAAGTATTTTTATATGTTTGTAAGCAAATATGCTTTCACAGCATAACTTGTGTATATGTAAAGATGAGTATTTAATTCTCACAGTTCACTTTTAACTGACAAAATGTGGGATTTGCCAAACTGTGGTAAATTTCTCCTTACTCTCCCGGTTATACCCAAGAATGGCCAATTATGTGCCTGCCCAGCACACCTATAGAGTAAAATCTAGTGTTGTGTTTTAATGAATTTCAGTATCCCTTACTAAAGACTGACCATTATGTGAATTATTAAACTGTAAGACTTTTAACTGATTGTTTAGTTAAACTGTGGATGGTTGTTTAATTTTGAGTTCCGTGGATTGTGTTTAAACAATTCAAGAGTATGGTCCCTGATATTGAAATACTGAGTGGTATTGCACAGTTGTCACCTTAACTGAATGTGTCCAACAGTTCTTTGAAACTTGATTATTAAGCAAACCCTTGTATAACTTCAGGTGCTAGAATTAAAGATGATCTAACCATTATCGGGGGGTAAGCACACTGCCTCTTTCTGAAYCTCTTCCAAAACCTGCATTTTTGGGGGGTGGGGGGAGTGATGGAACCTGGCTAGGGAATAGCAATGCGTGTCTGCACAACATTTTCTTCAAGCTTGGAAGTAAAGGAAAGCCATTTCAGCTTAAGTCATGACAGATGATAAAGGCTGATGTTTGCTTTGGCTTGAAGTATTAAGTCAGTGGTCCAATCAGCAACCCTTGTGTTTTCAGGCTATGCTCACTGTCAGGTGCTCTGCCATAAATCTGCAAATGTCTCCTGAGAAAACAGGGCTTAAACAAGTTCCAGGTACCTTTACAGCAGCAAGGCATTAAACCTTGAAGTAATTCTAGTGCAGGCATTGCAGAGGAATTTAAGGTTTTTTAATGTAATTTAGATTAGCTTGCGTAATGCCGTTTTGAGAGAGTGGGGAGCTTCCCCTCCCCCGATGGATTTATTGGTTGATGAAAGGCTGCTTAGCAGGAATGTGTAGAAGATTCAAACAAGAAGTTACAGTGGAAACACATTTGGGAGATGTATTGCATTTTTCAAGTCAAATGTAAGAAATTACAGCCTGTAGCAAACACCACGTGTTTTCTTAATTGTGTAAAGCTCTCCAGAGTTAAATCACTGAATATGTGGCGTTAGAATGAGTTAAGACAGCAGATTACAGCATGTGTGTTGAGGCTGAACTTGTGAGGTGCAAATATCTTCAGGTTTTTTGATTTTTTTCCTTTTTTCTTTTAACCTTTGACTCATGGTAGAATGGCTTTAAATAGTAGAGTGTTATATAGATAAGTCTTTTAACATGTAACTCCTTGTGACTGAAAGGAGAAGGTGGTAGAGCTCCACATGGAGAGATGGATAACTTGGAGGTGGTTGATGCTAAGCAACCTACACCTGCTAAGCTACGTTGCAAACATGRTGAGCTTTACAAAGGAGATGAAACAACACTGGGACCACCAACAGCTGCTGTGCAAGTCTGTGTTAAGTTTATTAATAAGGCATGTGCATGTGCTTTTTAAGGCATCTGTTGGAGAAAGTGTGCAGAGAAATCTCAGTGTAATGTTATGGTCTCTTTTTGAGACTGGTTCCTATGTGGCACTTTAAGATGTGAGATGTAGGCATTTTAATCCTACTCTTCAGACTTGAAGTAAATATTTAGAAAAGTAGTAAAGATTTTTGGCCAGTAATGGTGATCTAGGTGGTCGTGAGTTCAAAATAGCTGAAGTTACTTCATTATTTGCTCTTCTAATTGTTGTAGCTCAAGGTAATGGTGAAAAATGATACTTCTGGCCCTAGTGTGGCACTTGAAAAAATATCATAGGGACCTTGTCAGTCTTTTCAAAAGTAGTTGTGGATCAGTTGTAAATTTACAACATTGCTGCCTTCCTGTAGAGTTTAGCTGACAACCCAAGATTTTCTTTCGACTTTTGCTGGCAGAAGAAATGCTTTAAGATTTGTCACTTGTGTTTGTAGTTACTGCAGTTCAAGGCCGCATCCATAAATCTATTAAACTTACAGTTCAGGAATCTGGGGTGTTTAAAATGTACCCAGAAATGACCTCCTGCTCTTCCTAGAGCACAGAGTAAGGTTTAGATCTCTCTTTGTGTTTCAAAGCATAAAATAACTCCTCTTTCTGCCATCTCACGCTGCTGAACCTGCTACTCCACTGGATGAGAAGAGGGATTGACATCCTCATAGCAAAAGCCTTTTTATACAATTGGCCAAGTTTTTAGGTGGTCTGGAATCGGGGAAGAATCACTTCCATGTGAGTCCTCTAATTCCTTATGGCTGCTGTGGTTAATGTATTTGCATCCTCTGACCTGGCAGCTATTCTCCATCAGTACTTGCATGCAAACTAACATTCAAGTGGAGAGGAGAATTTCCAAAAGTATTWCATGAGCTCCTCTAAAATCGGCTATGTTTTGTGGCATGGCCCGATGAGGAGCAGTAGAGCCACTGATAGTGCAGTGCACCCTGGCCATGCCCCCTCTCTTCCTGCAGAGGGGAGGCTCCTGGCTCCCCCTCCTTGCACTGGCAAGCATTGGCCCTGTAGAAGTGCTGGGTGTTGGCTGTCAGGCAAGAGGTGATCAGATAATGCCTCAAGTGAGCCTGGCTAGGCCAGCGTGCGAGCATGAGCTGAGCTGTTGTGAAAGGGTTCATAAAGCAAAATATATTTGGAAAGTGTTAGCTCCCACTAATGCCAAGGAAAACTCTGACTTTAATGCGTGGCCTTGTGGTTAGTCATCATTGATAAAGCTCAAGTCTGGATTCAGACAAAAATATTGACGAATGTTCTTCTGCCATCGTTTGTGTGACAAGATTTCGCCCRTGGCCTAGCTGTAGTTGTTCACTGGCCTTGCCATGTAATCTTGTTACAAGACTTTGATGAACTTACTCCAAACAGGAGATTCTTGAAGTCAGTCACCACAAGCCCAGCACTGCCAAAAATTATCTGCACTTATTCTTTAGAAGTTTATTGCTGGGAAAGGGTCAGGCATCTACCAAACAGAATGCATTTTCACTTGATTTAGGCATAGATGGTGATGTTGATTACCCTCATGTGTCAAAACCATGATAAAACACTCAAGCAGAATTTAGGAAAACAAACAAGCTGGAAATGTGGGGGTACAGAGGTGTTTCCCATGTTGCTTCATGTTCCCATGAAGGCTTAAAATTGTAAAGATAGGCTCTTGCTTGGAGCATCCCGGTTGGTAAATTCACTGCTCATCACTTCGTAAATGTGGCTTTTTCTGCCTTTTTTTCCTGGGTGTATTGTAAAGTCAAGTTAAAATTGTAGGCTTGAAGCAAGTTCTGGGTTTTGCATGGGGGTAAGTAGAGCTGTGTTCAAGGTCTTAATCCCAATGTTATGTGCACATGTTGTACGGCCAGAAAACTTCAGAATATTCTCAATACTCAAATATTATTGTAGAGCTCTGACCATGGAAACACTTGCRTGCAATGGATGTGGTGCAGAAATGAGGATGGGTAGTAGTCAGAGCAGCCTTTAGCTAGGAAGATAAAGAGCTTTAAATGAGAAACCACAAATGTGAAAAGGCAGTGGATTAAACTACAAGGGGAGCTTAATGCTCAGAAACAACATTGTGAATATGTGCTAGGCCTGCTTTCTGCTTGCTGTTCTAGACTTTTAACACTGCAGTTATTTTGGAGAGTTTGAGAGACTCTTGTGGATTAAATATAAAGAAAAAATGWTGTCCTACACAAAAGCTAAATTTCATTAATGCAGATAAAATTTGTCAAGTTCCTCAGTGAGCCAGTAGTACGTAGAATTAAATGCAGTGCCTTGCTGCTGGAAAGCAAATACTGGTCTGTTCAGCTTCTGGTTCAGCTGGATCATGTTGTATTAAGATACACAGTGTTTGGTACTCATTAATTTGTAGTGACATCAGCACTTCTGAAATTACTACACTTTTAAAAAATGCTTCTGACATGGAAATATTGTAGAGGGAGAAGTTAGCAAACAAAGTGCAAACACCAAAAATGCAAGTAGAGGCAGTGATGAAACCTCATAGTTCCCTGTCTCTTAGTCCAAGGCGTGGATCAGGGCGTACTAAAACCAGTTTTCACATCAGTTAAACTGAACTGAAGAGCAATAGAACACAACTACTTCTCTAAATGCCCCGGGATCTCCTATGGACCACCACGAGGTGGCACCAGGGGCAGCCCTATGTGCACTTGGGAAGCGCTGCTTTCACCGGGATCCCTGAACAGAATTAAAGTGCCTGTTTCTACAAGCAGGGTAGGAATGAACGGCGAGAACCATAACAAAGCTGTTGATCTATAATTAAACGGGGCCATGTGTCAGGGCTACTTCAGAGTAATTCTTTTCCATGAACTCTGTAAGATCCGGATGGTCAGTAGCTGGTGAAAAAACAGGGATTTATAAATAGTGGTTCTGGAGAAATTGATGTGGAAAGCAGGAAGGATGCTTGCAGTCTAAAACATTAGATGCATGATAATTAAAACATTGTACAAATTCTTAATTTCTTCCGAGTTTGCCAACTTTTATATTTGACAGCTGTGTCAGGAATATAGGAGACAAAGCAAAAATGAGTAATATTTATGTACAATTTGCAGTCAGAAGGTTATGTATAAACACTTCATGTTCAGCTAAATAACACATCCATGATGATTACTGTTAGCACGAGAAAAATGTGGTCCCTCTTGTCTAGGCACCAGTGCTGGCATTTCCCTAAGGAGGGGGGAAATCTCTTGACCATGGTGCTGGCCTTTGAAAGTGAATCAGCACTGTAATRCTCTTCTCCTTCCTACTGCAATTTTCAGGCAACACCTGCCATGATTTAAACAGAGTAAAAGTTTGTGTATGCTCCAGTRTTCCTCCTGCAAACTCTAAAATCTGCCCGTCCTTCATTGCCTCTCAGAAGAATATCTGCTCATGTGACTGTGAAAGGCATTCTCTCCTCTCTTGCCTTGTGAGACTGAGCTGTCCTGTGTCTTGGGATGATTTTTATTATTTCCAAATCATCAAGTGCCTTAATGCAAGTATGGAGTGCCACACTGGCACTGTGAGCTGATGGTTCTGCTCGCGCAACTGCCCCTCGCATGCAGAAGGCTGATTTTTGGTCATTCTGAGAGCTACAGTTTCAAGGCTTTGGAAAGCACCACRTGTTCGCTGTAACTTTCTGTTCCTCCCTAGCACCGCTTTCAAAGTATCCATTCAGCCATTTGTGTTTCTGGGAAGTGGAAGGGGGAATACCTTGTGAATTCTGAATGTTTTGGGGGGTTTTTTGGTCTTGTGGATTCCTAGTGTGCAAGCTGTGCAGTGAAGTTGCTCACACCTCTACTCCAGCTTCTAGCTGCCTTTCAGAACTGGTCATCTTGAATTTTTTTGGTTTTTATTTYTTTTTGGCTATTAAAAGGCAGTGAGACCTCTCCTGTTTATCTCAGTCTTGAACAACCACCTTGAAACCATTCAGCTCCTCATGACAACAGTCAGCTTCCTGATGGTGTTGGCACCTGCCAGGGTCTAATACCACATTTTGTTATTTTTTATCGGATATCTGGGAAGGCATCTGTCACTGCCAGGTTCTAAGGTCTGGGCTCTTCCATTGCTGCCAGGAGCTGCTTTGTGATGACTTCTTCCCAGCGCTGTTACTTGTAATGCCTTTGAAGGGCTCTGGATGTGCAAAYAGGGAATAACACGCCTGTTTCCCACTTGCAGCACTAGAGTAATCCCATAGAACTCCTATTTGACTTCATASTGCTAGGACTGAATCTGACATATACCTCAGATTATTCCCCTCTGTTGGTCTTTCAAGAGTGCTGGACAAGGAAGGCAGGGAACTGTTGCTGRGTGAGTTRGTGACAATAGACACAGTACCCAGARCCTTCATTGCCCCTTGACCAACCAGCTTTCCCAGGTCCATGTGAGAAGGTAGAATCAGGAGAAGAGCCAGGAGCAGTGAATAAGGATCGAGGCAGGGGTTACTTTGGAGACCTCAACACATACAAATTCACAGGACCTGATGGACCCCATCCAAGATGGAGAGAGAACCTGCTGATGCCCTCACAAGGCTGCTGGGACATCTTTCATGACCATCTTTAATGGAGAGCAGGGAAATTCCTGGTSGCTGGAGGAAAGCAAGTGTTGCACCCCTCTTCAAGCAAGGCCTGGAAAGCAATGTAGGGAACTGCAGGGAGTCAGCCTCGCTTCTGTGTCTGGAAGGTCACACAGAGTCCTCCAGGAACTTGTCTCTGGGCACATGAAAGAGAACAGGTTGGGAACGGTCTGCATGGATGTACAAATTTACTGGAGTCACACCTGACTACCAGAATTGCCTTCTGTGATAAAGTGACTGAATTTGTGGAATAGGAGAGAGCAGTGTGTATTTTTTACCTCAGCTCAGCAAGGCTTTCACCACTTTCTCCCACCATAATTTTRTATAAGTTTAGGATGTTGTGGCATGGATTGATGGACAAGCAGCTGGGTAAAGCACTGGCTGGTGGATTGGGCCCAGAGGGTCGTGGTTGGCCTCCGTGGGTAACTAACAGGCTGACGTCCAGGTAGTCTGGTGACAACAGGAATGCTGCTGGGATCCCACCTGCCATCTTGAACATTTGGTCAGTGACCCAAAGGAGACAACTTGGTAYGCTCTTAGCATGTTTGCAAGTRACACAAAGTTGGGGAGAACCATCTRGTAAACTAGGGCATGGAGCTGCTGGAGGAATTGATCAGCAGGCGCCCATGGAATTTTACAAGGAAAAAAGCAAAGACCTTTTTAAAATCAGAGTTTTTAGTTGAAGCCGCTTAGAGCTCCAGCAGAGCTGAGTGCCTGTGACAGGCCATTGGGGGTCAGGCTTGCACTCATGCGTGCCAGGAAGGTTGCACTGGACCATGGCGGCTGCCCAGGGCATGCAAGGCTTGCATTGCTGGTTCCAGTTCATCACAGATCTGGAAAGAAGAAACAGAAGAAGTGGCTTGTGCAGCTGATGTGTTTTAGGGGAATAATCAGATACCTCTGTTATACTCTTGAAAGGGTTAAGTGCTGCTTCCGCTTACAGAGAAGTTGGTGGTTTCTGGGCAAGAAGTAGCTTGGCAAGTGGGGTGGCAAGGAGACAAATGGTGAAGTCTTGCAGTTCAGGCTCAGATGTTTTAAGTGAACCATGGCATGGGTATTATACCTTGTGTGTGGAAGGACAGGGTGTTTTGGTGTTTAATTACAGGCTGCTGCCTATGAATGAGAAATCAATATGTTACAAGGCTTCTGCGGTTTAGTTTCCAGTTTGGTCACCTGCCAAAAGATTCTGCTGCTTTTAATATCCATATTTGGATCCTCTGAAATAATGACCTGCGCAAGAGCAGATCTCTGCTGTGGTTTTACAGTCTAGTGAAGGATTTTATAATTCAAACCTTTTCTCAGCCAGAGCAGGATCAAGTGACTTTTTTCCATATCTGGAAATTATATTATTCATTACAGAACAACATGAAAAAGCTGGAAAGTGTAACTGGGGTGTATATGTGTTCCAGGGTGAAATCTGTCACTGTTTCTCACAAACCTGAGATGTGATAGGGCTGACAGCTGCAGGGAGATTTGTTGGTGCTTTTTTGCCTGCTCTACTGAAAATGAAAGGGTTTTTTGCCCTTTGAGCTGTGGTGGCCGCCTCATTTTTGGCTTATGTCACTACGGAGGTGACAAAGTTTCCACTTTCCAGTAGAAGGGACAGCCTGAAGTATGTGGGCTTGCCTCTGGATTTCATTGTAAAATCTCAAATTCACTCTTGGATATTTTTATGTACATCATGATCTGTTTTCCTAGAGTAATCTGAATTTCTCATGACATTCGAACAATGCTAACTTATTTTGTTAGCTTTAAAAATTATTTTTTAAAGGAGTAAATTGACTTAACTAGAACAGGTTGCCCAGAGAAGCTGTGGATGCCCCATCTCTGGCAGTGTTCAAGGCCGGGTTGGATGGGGCTCTGAGCAACCTGGTCCAGTGGAAGATGTCCCTGTCCATGGCAGGGGTTGGAACCGGATGGTCTTTGATGTCACTTCCAACCCAAACCATTCTAGGATTCAAAATCCCAAAGTTAGAAGCCGGTCAGTCTCAGTCCTGGTTATTGCACAGCTCTAAGGACAGGGCTGCCTAGCTGGCTACTTATCCAGGGAATCTGGGAATGTCAGTATTGCGTTTGAGGACACAACCAAACGAGACATTAACAGTCTCCTTCTGAATGCTGAAGCCAGCAGGAACCATGGAGGAACAGGAATGGGAACAACACACATAGTGCAGGGCAGGGATTTAAAACACCTTTCGTAAGACCTGGTTCTGTTTCCAGGGCCGATGGTGTCGCTCCTGCAGGACCCTGCATAAATTAGGGGAAAAAGCAACTATTGTGGTTTTGTTGAACCTGAATTTCTGTTGGTAAAGCTCAGAACTTCTTTCACAGATAGGGGGATGCCAATCCAGAGGGATGAATGCAATATAAAAATCCCCAGCAGATGGGGACTGGGATTTCCCAAAGAGCGGCGCTGCCAGTTGGCTCCTGAGGGGCTTCAGGACTGACATGAGCATCCTGAGGGAAACGTTGGGAGGCTGCTGCTGTCCCAAAGGAGGGGAACGTGGTGGAATGGGGCATCAGTGTCCAGAGCTGCTTTGTGCCGCCTTTAACACAAGGGAAATTCCAAATGGTCAAATTCTGTATTTCAGTTTTTTGTTTTTATTGATTAACAGAACAATACCTCACAGAAGGCTACTATGTCCATCCATTGGCACAGTCTTGTGTTTTATGTACCACCTTTTCTGTACATGTGGGAAATCAGGAGATGTTTCAGAGACGAGTAGGGGATGAAAAGAGCTAATGAGTTACTAAGAGATTGCCTTAGCAGTTAGCACTGTACAGATGGATGAAACCACCATGCTGTCCTCACAGCAATATGATCCCTGAGGAAGACTGAGCCTGCTAAAAAAGACAGATCAGCMCCCACGCTGCTGTGGACTTCCTCTGCTTTAGTAATTATAGTATTTTTTATAGAGCAGATATAGCATGCACATCATATATACATAGTAAATATAGTATTTTCTGATTGCTTAAAAAGAAGTTGAGCTCTCATGAGTGCGGTGCCAGTTCCTTATATTTGTAAAGAGAGGGACTTTAAAACCACTATGAACGGCACAGTCAGGTTTCTAAACATTTCCAGGCAGGAGATCATCAGAGGGTTGGGTCATCCTGTGGCTGTGCAGGACTCGGGGGCATTGCAGTGTGTGGGCTGCAGGGACAGTGTGGCTGTCTCCATGGAAGGCTATGCTGCTTCAGGTTCCTTTCTGCAAGATGTGAATAGTGATGCTGGCTTCTTTGCAAAATGCCTGGAGCCTGGCAAATGAAGTTGTTTATTATATCAGGAGCAGCGTAAAATCATAATGGCTCTTGGAGGGAATTTTTAGAAGCTGCATTATCCTTTGAAAGGAAGATGAAATACAGAATTATGCCAGATGCTCTTAAGGACGTATATACCCTCTTTTCAGACAAAATCGTTAGCCCAACTTTCACCAGCTTTACTTTGGCAGGGCAATATGAGGGAAGGTGGAAAAGCAAACAGGCGCATTCCTCCTTCCCTAATTCCACTGCATGAAGCATTATGTCATCCAAGGCACTGGCTTAGGAGTCCCCAACACAAATGCTGGGTGTCCTGGAGGTGCCACTGCTTGTCCCACTGACATGTGCTTCTCCTCATTATAACCAGCTGCTCCACAAGCCTTCTGTGCTGTTGTCTTCCTTTCTGAATTTTAAAATTACAGTGTTTTTTCACAGACATCTCATGCTTCTTGTAAGGCAGCAGAGCTCCTGTGAGGATTCAGGCTCCGAGGTGCTGTTCCTGCATCCGTGGGCCCAGATCTCTTCCTCAGTGAGGCCCAGATGTTTGTTCTGCAGGGGAATGCTCTGTCCAGGTGTGAAAGGGTTTGTAACTGATTTTTCTGGAGATTTTCCTGTAGCTGTCTTAGAACCTCTCTGGTTATTGAATGAGAACACGCGTGTTTTGTTCAAGCCAGCCTGATTCTGGAGCTGACATCGGGCTGGGTTACAATGGTCTCCTGCTGGTATCTCATAAATGTCACCCTGGCACTGTCCCCAGCTGGGGGCCGTGGTTGTCTCACGTCGCGTGAAGGTGATTTTCCAAAAAAGCCTCCTCTTATAGTGCTTAGGAGACCAGATCTTCTCAGTTCTTACTCTCCCCTCATCTCCTCCTCACCTGCAGACCCGGTTTGAACCAGGGCAGCCCCTCGGGAGGAGGAGGGGAGAAACTTTTTTGTCAAAGCAGCGGCGAAAGGGCATTAATGCAGGTCCCTGTCGCAAGGCACCGCCTGCAGACCCGGGAGCATCCGCCCCTCCGGGCAGCAGCCCCGAGGGCTTGGAGAAATCCGTGCTTGCGTAAGCACTAATTAGCACTGCTGAAGGACTCGTAATCTCATCGAGCAACTGTTTGGGGTGGCGGCTGGAAAACGGCCTGAGCTGTGCTGCTGGGCCAGCTTCGGTCCTGTGGATACGAAGGGAGATCCTGGCGATTGATCCACCGAGCGCGTCCACGCTGGTGCTGAGGTTTTGGAGCAGGAAAGCCGATGCCATAGTCTGCCCTGGCCAGACGCAGGGACCTGTCTGTGTCTCGACAGAGCTCTCCTCTGGGCTGTGACAAAGGGGCAGGTTCTGCAGCCGCAGACATCTCATGATAAGAGAGATGGTTGGTCACAGACACGGTGTTTTGCTGGGAAAATTACTGTCTGGGCATGCCCAAAATGCACACTTAAACCTCGGAGTATTTCTAGAGTATCTAATCTGGAGCTGTTCTATGCCGAGTTCTTGACTTTCCACCGTTAAACCTGTGAGGCTCCAACCAGTGACTCAGCAGCTCCTTTGCCATTTGCAGCAGGGAAATGCAGGAACAGCCTGTTTGCTTCAGCCCTGCTGCCGGTTCGATTTCTGTGCTATTTCAACAGATCAAGCCAGTATTCCAGGTCACATTTACGTGGCTTATAAGGTCATTTGCCRTATTCTAAACACCTGAAAAATACGGAGGGTTTGTGTCTTCTCAGTGCTCAGTTCTAATCTTTCCCCCCAGATGGCACTGGGATGGGCACTCTGTGGGGCAGCTTCTCAACACTTTGAAGAAGAACTGAAATTTTGTTCCTGCTCCAGCATTCATATGCTGTAACCCAGAAACCCAGCCCCTTGCTCCCCCCRGATTAAACATGCTTGCTTTGAGATGTCCCTGTATCTGCAGTGGTCGGAGGGAATCTCTGGAAACAGGGAGCAGACGTGACTCATTTCGGGTGTGTGTGGACGCGGCCGTGCACGAACACATGGTGACACGTGCCCTGCGGCACTGGGAGCAGAAGGAATGGCAAGGAAACCATTTCTCTCTGACTGAATTCCAGCATGGATCTCATTTGTGTCGGTGCCCCTTGCATGAGCTCATGAGTGCCCCAGCTTCCCCGCCAATGGCTTTTTGAGAATTTCAGCTTTGAAGTAATGTTGTCAGCAGTGCAGGGTGTAGGGTCAGAGAGCAGGAGGGGAGCTGGGACACCTGCAAAAGAAAGCCACAGCCCAGCAGCAGGAGCTGGAGGTGCTCACAGTTGGACACAGGCAAAGGCTACACTGTCAGTCATTAGTGTTTGTTTTGAATTAGTGAAACAAGAATGGAGAAACTCCTGGGCAGGASGGTTGGGAGATTTTTGCATTCAGGGATCTTGTCATACACAGGCAGGAAGCAGGGAGACACTTGTGTTCTGGGAGGCTAAATCTGCCACCCAGAGTATTTTTCTGAGGAGTCTCAAACCGTTGTTTACCTGCAGCAGAGCAGTGGAGACCACACTGGSTTCTACTCTGGAGCAACACTTCTGTGAAGATGTGGGGGGGGGGGACCCCTGAGGCAGGCACAGGCAAGTTCTCCAAGCACTGCTCTGCTGAAATTTGTATGTGGGGTTTTTGTTTTGATGTGTTACCCACGTGGAGAGGCTGTGCTTGCCCTGAGGTTCAGCAGGGTCAACCCAAAATCTTCACAGCCCACCTGCCTCATCCTGCCGGGACAACTCTGGGTGTATGGCTGTGCTTGCCCTGTCTCAGAATGAACAACCATGGTTGGCATTCTCCTGCTCCATGTTTTGGTCCAGGATGAGTGAGAAGGAGCCTGAGGTGCCAGCAGGCTAYGCTTCAGATGAGGCATGTGAAGAGGAGAGCCCATATTCCAGCAGCCAACCTGTGCTCCTTGCTTTTATGGATTGATGTGCCTTGAGGGTTTATTTCTGACAGAGGCTTCTCTGAGTTGCATGGGCTCATCAGGGTGATTTTCAGCTGCTCCTGTGAGGAAAATGTCAGCCTGAGTAATCCCACAGACAAGTGAATGGTTTCAGTTTGCCCATTTCCAATGGCCTCGGTGTGAGCAGAGCAGGGAGGTGGAGGAGATGGGCTGTGAGTAACTCTGCCTTCCAGATGGTCCATTTCATCCAGGTCACTYGGTGYGGATTATAAATGAGATAAATGGGAATGCACTGTCTATACATAGCATCAACAGCAACATCTGTGACAGGATGTTATCAGGATGACAAACTCACAGGGTATATGCAGTTACAAGGAGCAAGGTTCAGGTCTGGGCATTTTAATTGCCATTCCTAGGAAACCTGGTTGATGTTTTCCCTGTTTCAAAGAAGTATGGACAGTTACCACCCATATTCAGGAAAGGTTTGAGTTGGGTTAAAACTGGTCCATGAAAAAAGCTCTTAGGTCAGTTCTGCCTATCATGATGTGCAGGGATTGAGGGTTTGCCCCATTCACCCCTGAAAATAAAGACTGTAAATTAAAAGGTTGATGGAAGGTATTAATTTACTTGAACTAAAGGAACTGAATGGTGCAAGAACAATTGGCTAACTGATATCCATGAATACCTTTGAGCTAGGCATGGATTGCCAGGGTGGAGCTCTGGGAGTTGCACCTGCCTTCTGGAGCTCTAGGAGCTCTTGGCTACCAGCCTCCCGAGCTTCAGCCTGAAACCACTCATCAGGTACAGCTGATTGTGAGATGAGTGACTGGTCCTGATTGACCCAAGTCCCTTCCAGTCCCTATTTATGTATCCCTGGGATTTTTAGTCATTTCTTCTGAGAGATCTTACACGTAAGAGCAGGGCTGGGCACCTGGCTGGCCGAGCAGCAAGGGAAAGGGCCAGAAGATGTTAGCACAGGCCCAAGAGCCGAGACTGTCTGGGAAAGGTTTGGGAGCAGTCCCCCCATCCCGTCTGTGTGTGTATAGATATCCTGGGTCACCCTGAGGGCTGTGTGCTGACGTGGCACTGCTTCTGGTAGCATTTCCCTTGGTCAAGTGATGGTCAGATCCTCTGGGCAACCCCATGAGCCTGTGGTGTTACAGGAGATGGGGTCATGCTCCAGCTCTCTCTGTGCCTGACACTGCACAGCCACACCTCAGCAGCCAAACCTCACATTTGTGTGACATTGGGAAGCAAGATCTGATTCCCACTGGTGGGCGGGTCTGGGCACCTGGGAGCATCACAGCTCCTGTGCTGCCTGCAGCTGGTGGAGGTGAGAAACGAGAGCCCCACAAGCCCTGGCACTGGACACTGCTGGATCCCCCCAGGGATGCGTGAGCAGGAGCCATGGAGGGTGGTTTAGCTCTCTGTCCTGTGCCCGAGCCCTGCATTCAGGAAGTCACGTCGGGGCTGGAGGGGTCTCACGTCCCTGCCCTGGGGCGAGCACTGTGCAAAACCAGTGACAGAAACGGGGCGTGCAGAGCGTTTTTCCCGGACTCCCAGTGCCGCTTGGAGCAGCCTGTCCCCCCACCCGCCGGTGCAGGGGCTGCAGGGGCGGAGCGGCCGGGCAGTGTCCCTGAGCGGGGGATGGTCCCGCCTGCCCGCGGGCAGGGATGCGATCCGCGTGTGCCCGGGGGATCGCGCCGGCGAGCCCCGGGGACCGGCGGTGGGTGGGAGGGGCTGATGTCAGCGCGATGGACCCGTATCTGTGGCAACCAGGATAAATAAATAAATAAGGCGCGTGTGCCGGAGCAGGAGGCGCACAAGGCGCTGCGCTGCCCGGCACGGCCCCGCTGAAGATCTCTTAAGCGGCTTAGCGCCCTTGCTCCAGTTTATTACCTGAGCGTCTCCGTGCCTGCCGGCTGGCTGGGAGCATCCAGCCCCCTCGCTGGGGACCCCAGGAGCCTCCCCCTCTCTCCATCCCTCCCTCCCTCCCTCCCTCCCTCTCTCCCTGCTCCCTCCCCGGCGCTGGCAGTGGTTCGCTCCGAGCATCCGGAGCTCCATGCGAAGCCGCTGCTCCGCGGTGGATTCGGGTCCAGCCGCGCCAGGCCGGAGCCGCCCGCCCTCATCCCCGCGGGCAGGTGTGTGACTTCCCGGTGCCTGCGGGAGACGAGCGATGCTGGAAGCGCTGTAGCCGAGCTGGAGATGGATGGTGTCAGCAGCAACAGGAACATGTCTTACAGTAGATGGAGTTACAACAGGTATCGTCTGTCTTGGTTTGGTTTGCTGGTTCCTTTTTTTCTTTTTTCTTTCCTGATATTGTAAACCCACTGTGCTGTTTATGTAAACCGAGATGGGGAGCCCTCTTCAGGGAAGCAAAACCCTTTACTGACGCTGCTTTTCCAGCCTGAAAGACACTTGGGACACCCTGGGTTCCCAGCAACTCGAGCAGCGGTCTCTGGTGATGTTTAGCAGGTGTTTGTCTGGAAACCAGGCTGGGAGTTTCACCCTGGGGTGGCCAGACTGGGAGTGCTCCCGGCCCCGAATGCAAATGTTTTCCAGGCTCTCTCCTCTGAGCAAGGCTCGGAGATGCAGTGATCACCTCAGCAGTCATCCAGACTTCCAAAAGGTGGTTTGAGGGAACTGCTGCTCAAAGCTGGCACTGACACATTTCCAACAAATATGAACTAAAGCTTGGGAAATGAAGGTGGCAGGGAGCCAGGATGTGGCTGAAGAGTGATGTTTTCAAGTAAACACTGTGTACAGCCCGGGTACCACAGAGCTGAGAGGGCTGAATTTGGTGTCTCACCGAGGTGGTTGAAGCATTCCCAGCGTGTTTCATATCAGCATGTATGTTTTTCCTCTTCCGGGAAACAGAAATTTATTGTAGCATTACCTTTGTTTTTATGTGATTCACAGCTGTGATTGATAGGTTCTGCAAACCTGGATTTAAAAAAAAGGTACAAACTTTATGCTCTTTCTTTTTTTTTTTCTTTTTTTGTCCGAGTAAATGTTAGATCTGAAATGCTAAGAATATGAGCATCTCACTGATTCACTATCACAAACTATCATGATATTCTGAAGGAATAGCCCTTGGAAGTGTTTTTCAGTGCTTAAAGAGGTATTCGGTGTTGCCCACGCTCCCTGGATGCGTGGGTACGTATGTTTTATACGTGCATCTAGAGAGTTTCACTCATTTTCGGTGCATTCCTACTGCCTCAGCAGAAAATATATAGATACAGTGGTGCCAATGGAACGCTGTCTCCTTTTGAAAAAAAAAAAGTGTATGTTTATGTGTATGTAAAACTGAGTTATACAACAAGCTGTGATTTTCTGCGTGTGTTGTCCTACGCAGAAGATTCTTTCCATCTGATGCCACGTCCTCAAAGAGCAGCAGTGAGACCCCGTAGTGCTCAGTCTGTCCCAACTTGCAGCCCAAGTTTACAGCAGTTCCGATATTCCGATTGTTTACCCCACAGTAAACAATCCAGACATTTCACACAAACTCCTCTTGGATGTTTTCTCCCAGTGCTGTTCCACTGTGATCTAACCTTGTGTATTGCTTGCAATCTATTTCTCCAGTTTTCAGTCTGCCTGACCCTGACAGAGAAGTCACTGATGACTCTTCATCAGCCTTCACCCGGGAACATTCTGCTCTTGTGCGTGCGCCCTGCTTGGCTCTCCTGCTTTGTCTGGGGGCAGGAATGCAACATTTCAGTGCCCAGGCTGTATTTTTGGTGGCCACTTTCCAGACTTTGAGATTTTTCCTAATAAATCAAACTGATGCCTGTGTACTTCATATATACATATATATATACACACACACACACATATATATATATTTCAGTGCTGAGAGGATGAGGAGTGAATCACAGATTTTACTAAGAGTCTCCTTCTGAAAACCAGTGCAAAGTTGTTCTCTCACACTGATCTGCCCTCCCACACCCCTCTCGTGCCCAGGCCCATGGCAGGAGAAGGCGCTAGCTCTCTTGTACCCCAAGCCCTGGTGGCTGATGTTTGCATTTGGAGCATGTCCCAGCTTTGGTCTCACTCCCCAGTGGCCACAGAAGTCCCAGCTGCTCTCGGGCTGGCAGCTCTGTGGCAGAGTGTTTCAGGTAGAGATGTGTGGGACAGCCCTGCGAACAGCCGAGCACCGTGTGAAGGCCAACAACTGCTTCTTGGGATGCACACCCAGGTACTCCTCTTGGTGTTGGAATCCATGAGTCAGCATTGCAGGAATAGAGGGACAGGGCCAAAGGAGCAGGTGCTGCTTTCTATATACACAATTTTCTATAATTAAAAAACCCCTGCGCATGGATTTTTCCCCATGGAAATGAGGGGAGGTGCTATGTCCCTTCTAGATGGCCCAAGCAGGGGTTTTTCTAGTGGGGTTTATCTGACATTTGTTGTGTATCTCATCATTTGGCCCTGTGATTGTGGTCTTCTCTTAGAGTTGCTGCCCAGGATATCCACAGGTTGTTCCTGCAGATAATTTGTGCAACAAAGAGCAAGTCAAAGAGCCCTGACTCGAGGTGAGGGAACCCCATGCAGCAAAATTCAGCACAGTTCTCCTCAGCTGGTCTCTTAACCAAAGGAAAGCTTCCCCCCATTCCCTCCCCCAACCTAGACCAGAGTGTGTGTGAAAAAGAAACAGGTACAATTTGGAAAGGCTCTTGATGTTCACATGTGGGATTTCCACACCTGGCACGTTGGCCTGCCTAAAAGGCAAGCTTTACCTTGTGCACATCTTTGCCTTCCTCTCATTTCACTGCTGTGGTAATTTCCTGGTCACTCTGAACATTGCCAGTTGAAAATAGAGGCTAGGCAGCAATTTAAACAAAAACTGGGGATATTTTGGTGATCCGAGAAACACTTGGTAATTCCGGGTTCAAATGGCTGAGTTTTAGAGTCAAATAATGCTTCTCTTCCGCCTTCTGCCCTTGGTGATTAGCTGTTTTCTGAACAGTTTATGTTCCATTTCTGTTTGGTTTCTTCTTCTCTTGGGCATCCCGCTACCTGCTCACCATGCCTGTGGTGCCTGGCTGTGCAGAAATGCTCCTCTTCCAGGGCAGAGCCAAACCTGCTCCTTTCCATGGTCTCAGTGTTCGGTGCTGGTGCAGGTTTGGCAGCTGGGCTGCTGCCCAGCAGCACTCTTGCTGCCTCCTCCCAGCTTTCTCCAGGAGCCATTCAGGGCCTCGCTCTTGGAGACGCTTGAAACCTCCTCATGCTGCTGCTCTCTGCACACAGAGCTGGCAGGTGAGGGTTTTACATAGAGCTTCCCATCGTTCCCAGGGAAAGCTAAGGGAGAAGAGTCGTTTATAAGATAGGAAGGTGAAAATGGAGAACAGGTTTTGGCTGTTGTTAGACTGAAGAGCCATTCTCGAGAGTTGAAACACCTGAGTCCTTCCAGCACCCACAGCAGCTGCAGATCAGATCAGCAAATAACTAAGCCTCAACAACACCACCCAAATTTGACCACTGATGGTCAAAATGGTGCTCCTGAGGGCTTGAGGGAGCTCTGGGAAGGCACAATTTAGGAAAGTGTGCAGAATTCAGTCAACCCATGGGCAYAGGAGACCAGTTTGAAATCAGCTATATGGGCAAGTACTTCAGACTGGGAATCTGCAGTCCAGGTTTGGAAAAACTCAAGGAAGCAGTGGTTCTGTGTGATTTTGTAAGGTTTTTCATGTGTCACTGGCCTATGCATAGCTCTTATGAGGAGGGTCACAACTGAATGGGTAGTCCAGAAAGATTTCTTCAGGAGCAGTAGGAAGTTTTGCAGCAGAAGGAATGGGTAACCTGCACATTATATATATGCATGAACAAAGACGGTGGTGGTGCTTTTTTTTTACAAAACCCCAACAAACCAGCAGGCCCCAACAAAATACCAGGTGTAGAGTCATCTCTCCTTTCTCACATTTCTTCCTCAGACCAACACATCCATAGTTTTTCTCCCCTATCATCTTGGTTTCACCTCCATACTTACTTTCTATTTCTGTCCTGGAGGGCTTTTGTGCAGCCATACCAGCTTCACTAATTATCACATTGTGAATGATACAGGTTTTCTCCATCAGCATTTGGAAGTATATTTTGGGAAACTTGCTCTCAGGATATGTTAACTGTTGGAGACAGCTTGAAACTTTTTTCTATTGATCTGTATCTTTGGTCTATTCTGGATACCAGTTTGGTTTTGACTTCGTTTTGAAGCTGCTATTTCTGTTTTTGTCTTTTTTTATCCTGTGTTGAAAAGCTGTGGCAGTGTATTTGGGTCATGGTGTTGGAGGGTTTTGATCTTAGATCTTTGTTTTTGAAGGTTTTTAAACATCTCTGCTTGATTTTTCTGGGACATGCTTTCGTCAGTGAGTAAACAGGGGCTGTCCTCCAAACTTCATCCAAAAAAGTCATCTTAGGGAAACTTTACTTTCTTTTTTCTTCTCTTCCTTGAACTAGCATCTGTGAAATCCTGAAACATATACAGGTCTTGCCTTCCTAGGCTTGCTGCAGCGAGCACACTTTGACGACACCAAAGAGAAGCTCCTTTCTCCATTTGCAGCCAATCCACCCTTCCCTCCTCTGCCCTCCTATGTCTTCAGGTGTTTCCTCCTGGATGAGGTGCCTTTGTAGCTGTAGTCATAGGAGAAAGCATCTGGGGGGACAAGGAGTGGAAGTTGTTCTATGGGACAAAAGGAGAGGTAGAATCAGCCAACYCTCAAGTGAAGCCAGCACAAAACATTCATGTAACAGATATATCAGTCCTTACAAGCTTATCAGTGTTGTGCATTTAGTTTGCTGAAATTAGTCTCTTTATTTTTCTTTCATGATAAAGCATCTTAATTTCAATGACATAGGAGAACCTAGAGTTTGGGAGTGATGTTTCCTTCCTCGAGTCAAGGCACTGAGAATGACCTGCAGATGTGCTCATGTGCATCCTCCCACGCTCGGGATGAACGTTTTGTGTTGGTTGGCAGCACACCCTTGGGGTGTGTGAATTCTCCAGAGACTTGTGACAGCCTTGCAGAGAGGTGTGGGAGAGGAAACTTCAGCTCCCCCTTCCCTGAAAAAGAAAATTTAAAGCTTCTTAAACAAAATTAGCCTGAGAAAGTATTTTAAACTYACTTGGCTCATGTACAGCATTACAGTCCTAACAAATGTAAGAATTTCTTCACTGAAAGGGTGTCAAGCGCTGCAACAGGCTGCCCAGGGAAGTGGCTGTCACCATCCCAGGAGAGATTTAAAAGCCATGCTGACGTGACACTTAGGGACATGGTTTAGTGGTGGAGTTGGCAGTATTGGGTTACTGGTTGGACTCGATCTTTGAGGTCATTTCCAACCTAAATGATTCTGTGGTTGGTGTTTGGAGCAGTAAATATCACAGCCAGCAGCTCAATAGTGAGAGTAAGTTTTTAAAGGAAAGCCAGTGTTACAGCTGGTCTTCAGTTTATCCATAGTAGCATTATATATCCAGGTAACATTAGTTAAGAATTTTCGGTAAGAAAGAGAGACTCACTTGAGGCTTAGCTTGCAAAAAAAAATCTACACAAAATATACACATATTTTGTCAGTATGGTTATAGATCTCTGTAAAAGTTCCAAGGCCTCTGTAAAGCTTTGTGCTTAAGTCCTGCCTTCAGGTTGTCTCTTGAACCATAAAGACATCTCTAGCATTTCTTCAGGATAGAAGGAGGAAACCAACAAAACTGGCCGTGAAGAGAATGGCATGTGATGTACCACAAGAAATGCTGCTCTGGGTCTCTTGTTAGCACTTTCCTCTTCCCGTGTTCTGTGGGAATGCCTTTTGTTACCTTGTCTAAAAGACACACTAAGTGCCTCGTCTGCCGTGCTGGGGCATGGAATTGTCAGGCTCTGCCGTGCCTGAATCCGTGCACGACGCAGGGAGGATCGAACACTGCAGCTCTGAGCCATCAGATGCTCTTTGTGCTCTCTGCTGCAGCTCTCAGCATTAGATTATATCTTAAAGAAAAATCAACCGTGTCACTCACACTCTGCATTATCATAAAAGGAAAACCTTTTCTCTCTCCAGTACATAATTTAAATGTAAATGTCACTACTAATGGAAGTCCGAGGAATGATGTCCATGCCTGAACATAAACAGAGAGGGGTTTCCTCTTCAGAAATGAATCAGGACAGAAGAGTCCTCCCTGCTGTTGACACAGTGGCCTTTGAGATGACCAGGCTGAGGTCAGCCAGCAGCCACCTGTATTTGCAGAAGAGAGGGATGTTAGTCAATGCTTGGATATATCTGCAATGCTTGAATGCTGAGGTCAAGAACAGGGGAAGATTCCAAGAGCTTGTATGAAAACAAAGATGCTCCTGGAGGAGTGCAGGTCTTTGAACTGTCAATTGTCAACAAATCAGCTCAAAATCAATTTCACAAGTATTTTTAAAGCTGCAATTTGTCTCTAGAAGTCTACTACATAGATGATCAGACAGGTAAATCACCTTGCCTGAAAAAAATGATATTATTTCCTTCTTTTTATAAGTTTGCTGTGTTGTGTTTGATTCCTTTTATCCTACTAGTGTTGTGGTGTGTTCTGGTCGTGTTACTCTGACAAACTGCCACACTGTGTCAAACCTCCAATTACCTACTTACCTGTCGGGTAAACGTGTCCGTTCAAATGCTTCCACCAATTTGTGGGTCCTTAGGGAGATAAGATCATGCCTAAATGCTGTAATTCCAGAGACAGTGCTCTTCTGTTCCGGAAACAGTCCACTTTGTTTCAAAGTTTCACTGTTTCATGCACCACCACCAGCACCCTCCTCTTCCATGCTGTGCATTTCTGCTGCCTGTGAACACAAGGGGCTGTTTGGAAGATGGAACWGTCACTCCTAGCCCATCCAGGCACTGCTATTTATGTCAAACTATTGATCTGTTCTTGAGYAGCTGTGTGCAAGCTCACCTAGATTCACTCTTGTGTTCGCAGAGTTTGCTGGCAATCCTGTAAAACMCATTTCTTGAAGTCAAACTTTCCGGCTTTAAAATCCTTCTCGAAAATCCTGCTCAAATATCTTCTGCTGGGACTCCCGAAGTATCAAAGCCAATTCCTTAATGTGGCTTTTCTATGTGTGCTCTCGCAGGTTGTTTTGCAGAGCTGCAACCTAAAATCCTACCAAAACTCAGGGAATTTGCCTGGTTGGTGACAGATGCTCCCAGAGAGCTTTCTGAGGAAGGCTGTGTCAGGCAGTGATCCAGAGGGACTCGACAGGAGCTATCAATCAGAGTCAGTCCAGGAGAGGCTGGCTCCACAGAGACTGTTTTGCCTGTCTGCAGGATGCTCAGATTTCTAGTGATAAAGCCACATTTTTGCTTTATTCCTCCCTTGAATTTTGTACTTTTTTAATGCAGTGCTATTGAAGTTTCAGTTAAAGTTAGCTTATCCCTCCATCGTATTTCTTTACATCTTAGGTGGAACTAATGAAGTGCTCTGCTTTTTGACTTAATTTGGCTGGTTTTGGGAAGAATAATGAAACTTAGGCTTTGTAACAGGGTCTAGCAAATTTGAACCAGTTTTCAGAATGAAGTTATCATTTACATTGTGAAACAATGCACTCAGACCTCAGAAGATTTTTCGGTAGGAAGGTGCAGATAAATCAGAAGGAGGAAGTGAAGGGCCAGTAGGGACACTGGGAACTGTTCATTATTGGACACTGCAGAGCAGGTGAGTTGATTTTTATGTGCATGCAAAGCAATGTTGGCAGCCAAGAATGATGTGTGTGATCAGTGGATTTGGTTGGTTTTAGTTAGGTGGTTTTGAGTAAATCTCAGAAGAGCTGACTTGCATGGTGCAGATTTCTGGAGGGAAAAAAAAATGCAGCATTCTAAATAATGAAYAACTTATAGCCTTGTCTTGCTAGCAACAAGTAAGCAACAGGTAAATGCTGAGAGGGAGCTGGGAATTGGCGGGATTGGARTGAGACTCCAGCGTACTGTGTGAACAGAAGCTTTGAATATATTGGCAGTAGCTTTCCTTCCATGACATTCTGTGCTTCAGCAGGCCTAAAATCCAGACATTGATAGGCAAGTGTCACCTTCTTTTAGAAGCTGTGATTTTGCCTGGGATGCTGAAGGCTGCTGTGTGCTGTTCGGTGTGCACGGACACCCTGCCTCGTTTTTCCAGTGACTGCATCACCCACATCAACACCATCCCAAATTTCACTCCTTTCACCTCCAGCATGTGCCATATAAACTTCTTTTTCTCTCTGGCCCGTTTTATTCTTCTTCTCACCTTCCTAGAAATCCCTTGAATGTATTTAATTAGTGAGGATTTTGAAACTGAGTTGGGGCCACTCACGCMAGAAGCAGAGGAGCCAGCCTGGGCTATGAACCCTGGCTGAGGCCAAAGCCCACTTAAGTCCCTCCCTACAACCCTTCTGTTCTTTTGCTAATCACAGTAAGAGGATTAGCTCCAGGAGTATGGGATGTTGGACACTACAGTCAAAGATGTTCCTATCAGACTCTGGGCTATTTGCATTCATCCTTTTGCAAATGTAAAATGATTCCTGAAGCAATGGGTGCACTGAGATCCAAGGCGATTTACTTGTGCTTGGAATACAGGTGTATGGATAGCCAGACAAGAAGCTTTGAACTAAAAAATAAGAACTAGCCTTAGATCAGAGCTGAGAATTAATCTTCCAGACTTGTGGAAAACCAGAGGCTTTGTTCTCGCTGTTCAGTCATATTTAGTAGTTGTATCACACAGGTGTCATTTGCTCTCTCTTATGAAAAATAATGAGCAAGCACACATTGTACTGCTTTTCTTGATGTCTGAATTATACCTGAGGTGAAGGTGCACTCCTCCCATCAGCTCCAGGTGCGGGTGGGCTGCTCTTTGCAAGAGAGCTGGGGCTAAGCCACAGCTATTTTTGTTTGTAATTTTTGGAGCTCGCAGAGTGGAGCTTCAGTCTGACTACAGGGATTATTAAACACACCATCTCAAATATGGTATCATTAAGTGCAAATACACTGCTTTTTGCCCATGAAGCTRGGAAGGAAGGTGGGGATATTTTCCTGATATTTGCAGTCTCCCCTGGGCATCAGCTCTTGGCTGCCAATAAGGCAAGAGACCTCACTGTCTGCAGCTCCACTCTTGTGCTCCTGAAGGAAGTGAAGCCAAGATTTGTCCACCAGGCATCCTCCTGGACAGGCTGAAACTGCATGCATCCCAAATGTGCCCGGGAGGGCAACTGAAGCTCAAATGTGGGGAACTCTGTTTTGTTCACTGTAATATCTCTGTGATACCTTATATACATTTGATTCATTCACTGGGAAATCTGCATGGAATAATAGGTTGTTTTAAAATGTAATTCTGCTAAAATGTCTGCAAAAGCAGAAGCATCTGTTTTGCTTATCCCTTGCAGTGAGGTTTTCCTGTTGTCTTGGCTGTGCTGTAGATTTGTTAGCATAAACCAATGAGTTGCTGAGTTGAGTCAAACAAAATGTTGCTCTCAGGGTGGGAGACAAGGGTCTGTTTCATCTTGGTACACAAAAATGCACCTGTTTAGGTGCAAGCTTTCATTGTTATTTGACAAGTATGAACGTTCTGCTGTGCTTCTCTGATCATCCCATATGGAGCACTCCTACCTACCCTGGGGAAGCTGTGCGGTGGGAACAGCCCTGAATTATGGGTGCAGGGTGAGGCCCAGTGCAGTTCCCGGTGTGCTAAACTCTCTTGGTAGAGGAAGCTATGCATTTATCTTTGACTGAGCTTGAATTTTTTGGTATTGATGATTATCTTTCTGTTAAAAATCTCTCTTTGCTTTCACTTTTTCCGAGTCCAACTGTGGGACCGTCTGTCTGCTTTGAAATACGTGCCTAAAGCCCTTTCCTGTGGTTCTTATGAATCACACCGAGAACAACACTGCAAAGAATATTGATTTACATCTTATCATTTAGCTTCCTGGCTGGTTGTTTGGTCCAGACTTTGCYTCAAAGATCAGCTGCTGGTAGTTTTATGCATTAATTCTTCCTGTGTGCTGAGCAGCATAAAAGTGCCTGTGGCTCCAGGAGCGGTGTGATGCTCCAGCAGGGGCATGAGGCTCTGAGTGTGTTTGCAAGTCTGGCTTCCTTACCAGTGATTGCTCTTTTTCTACAGCTGTAATGTCCAAGTTCGCCTTTTTGATGTCATCTCAATCACAGTGCAGCACAGTACAGCTGAATTCAAAAATTCTGAATTCTGTGTACAGTAAATTAAATAATGTACGTCAATGTTGGAAATATAGAGAATCTATTTTTTTTTTTTTTGCTAAGTTTCTCTTCACCACTCTTGTGTAGGTAGTTGGCAAGTCAGGTAGGTGACTTGGATAAGAATAGGCACGGAGAGAGGGAGTAATAAAACGGATTATTTAGCAGAGAACAATACTAGAGCCCTTTAATGAGCCTTTTCTGAAGTATCTCAGATTCAGTCTTTTAATATAGTGCAGAAATTATGCAAAAAGTTTTCTAATGTTACTTGGATTCTGTCCACAAGTACTTTGTCAACTTTCTCCATGCGCAAGTTACTGGAGGTCTGTAAGTTACAACTTATGCACTGTCAAGTTTTTCTGTGCATAAGGTACAGCAGGTTTATAAGTTTTTTTTTTTTTTGAGGGGAGACAACTGAAAACCCCATCCCTGTGTAACAAACTATTCAAATATGTACTCAGATCCTGCTGACTGTGGTATGGGGAGACTGCTCTTAAATACTTGTGAGTCTGACTTAAAATTCCCCTTTGCCTGGATGCTGTGCATGAGGGCAGCCTTGCTGCCTGGCTTGGCTGGAYGAAGGGAAAAGAGCACAGGGACCATGGGAAGATCTTGCTGAAGCGACACTGTTTAAATTTGAGTTCAGCTTTGTTTTTGTTACAGCCTTGTGGGCTGACATTTAACTACAGCCTCCTGTTCTCCACCTTGGCTCCAGACGGCCTTATGAGTACTCTGGTCTATGGATTTAAAAAGAAAAATAATCTAGAATAGAAGACAMAGAATGCTGCTGAGGAAACAGGAAGTGTTATCTAGCATGTTTTAGGGAATTGGATTGCTGACAYCAACCAGCCACTCTCCAGCTTTTGCTCACCCATGTGTAGGAGGAGGCATGTTTCTTATGGGATGTTGGAAGATGTGAAGTCTCTAGAATTGGATGTTTACAGGGAAGTTCGCTCCATGACACTCCCTGAGAGCTGCCAGTGTGCTCCTTGCTCTGCCATCTCGTTTGTCCTGTGACTGGGAACTTTACCTTTCCTTTGATGCTTTTCAGACACACTCTGGATATATTAAGAGACTTTTAGGGCCACTAGATGAGCTTTGTTTTAACCAAATCCACTTTCTTGTCCTGCAGTCTGGAAAGGTGTTGGTGCAGGAAACACCCCTTTAAAAATACAGGAAGCTTAGGAAGACAGTTTGGTTATTCCCATCTCTTTCAAGTCCTCTCCTTTGTATTCCTTTTTTCCTCTGCTTTACTGTCGTGTCTTTTCCTTCCAGTGTTACTCCAGTTTACACCATCCTGGTGATGGATAATCATAAAAAAACCCCCAATAGGTATTATTTTTGACACACCTTAGCAGTGGACAAGGCTGGAGAAGATGAGGGTGGATTTTCACAGCTGTTCACTTGCCTGAGCTGTGGCATGAAGTATTCAATTGCCTCCTGAATTAAATCTCTGCTGTCTTGATAGTGTATTATCTGACAGTTGGCCAGAGAAATACAAGCTGTTATTGTGAGGTATCAATCATGTTCTGAAACAGGATTACAGTGTGGTGGTTGTGCAATGAGTACAACTTGGCAGTGCTGAAAGCTGGGAGTCTTGCATGTGCAGTGCTGGGTTTGCAGCCAGGCACCCCTGTAGGACAGGAGATTTACATCATGACTGACCTTCTTTTGGTTGTTTGGGGGTTTTTGTTTTCAATACTTCTCGATTAGTTAGCAACAAAAATAATCCTTTTATTCTTTCAAGTAGGACTCTTCTGTAGAAGGGCAAAGCAAATTAGTTTAATTTCAGAAATAAGCCCTGTTTCATAAGGCTGGAGATGTAGTTTGTAAAGCCAGGCTCCCTCACTTGCCTTGGCCTGGGCTAGATGAGGAGCAGGAGGAAGAGTACTGTCTCAACCAGCAGCCCAACGCCACAGGCAGCAGTAACTGGGAATGTCAGGGAATGCCAGGACCTGCTCCAGGTGAACACCACAAAACACCTATCCAGCAGGAGACTCTTTATGTCAGAGTGCATGGGAGAGAGGATTCCTTGATGTCTCCCCAAGATACCCAGAACTAGGCACCACTGGAAATGCCAGATGGGCATGCCTTTCTTAAAGTTTAATCTGAAACGATGTAATTTCTATGAAGGGAGTGATGTGGATGGCATGTGATGGTGCTGGTGGGTCGCACCGACTCCCCCCAGAATGCCTGTGTTTGGTGGAAATGCCTCTTAGGGCTTGACCCCACTCTTTGCTGCAAGCAGGAGTGCAGGTGCTGCCAGCAAACCTGACTCCAGAAGCTGGAACAGGCTCAACTCATTCCAAATTCCCTCTTGTCCTTATGTGCAGAGCTGCGAACTGCTCTCTGCTCCCGAGTGTGTCCCTTGCCATGGAATCTGTCTGGATGGGAGTGCTGACTGCATCCTGAGTGCCTCTTTCAAAAGAAATACAAAGCAGAGTCTGGATGAACAGATCCAGAGCAGCCCTGCTGAGAAGGACTTGGGGGTGCTGGTGGACGAAAGGCTGGACATGACCTAGCAATGTGCACTCATATCCCAGAAACCCAAACGTGTCCTGGGCTGCATCCAAAGGAGCAGGGTGAGGGAGCAGATTCTGCTTCTCTGCTATGCTAAGACCTCACCTGCRGTGCTGCATCCAGCCCTGTGGCCCCAGCACAGGAAGGACACGGACCTGTTGGAGCCAGTCCAGAGGAGGCCAAAAAGTTAACTAGAGGGCTGGACCACCTCTTCTGTGAGGAAAGGCTGAGAGAATTGGGATTGTTCAGCCTGGAAAAGAGAGGGCTCTGGGTGACCTCATTGTGGTCTTCCAGTGCTTGAAGGGAGTCTATAAGAAAGATGGAGAGGGACAAGGGCATGTAGTGACAGGACACAGGGGAATGGCTTTAAACTAAAAGAGAGTTGGTTTAGAT
The DNA here is from genome assembly GCA_018881555.1 of Amblyornis subalaris. Lineage (NCBI taxonomy): Eukaryota > Metazoa > Chordata > Aves > Passeriformes > Ptilonorhynchidae > Amblyornis > Amblyornis subalaris. The sequence goes on from JACAXG010000045.1 coordinate 4,671,225, forward strand.
TGGATATTAGGAATAAAGCTTTTACTGTGAGGGTGGCRGGGCACTGGCACAGGTTGCCCAGAGAATCTGTGGATGCCTCATCCCTGGCAGTGTTCAAGGACAGGTTGGATGGAGCTCTGAGCAACCTGCTCTAGTGGAAGGTGTCCCTGCTCACGGCAGGTGGGTTGGAACGAGATGATCTTTAAGGTCCCTTCCAAACCAAACCATTCTGTTGATTCTGTGATTCCCCATAGAGGAAATGACATTGGCAGAGGTGTTGATGTCCTGCCTTTACTCTCCTCCACTCTTAAAATGCCTGTTACCAAAGGATAGAGGGAATGGGGAACCCTCCTCCCATACCTGCATCAAACTCCTGCTTGTGAGTTCATCCGTGCCAAGCTCAGGTGGTTCCCCTGCCTCAAACCCTGCACACTCATTCTTTTTTCCCCTTCTGCCTGTCAGCATATATCATATTCACGTGCCTTGCTCAGTGTTGCAAGACGTAATTCCTTCCCATTTTTTAATTAAATCGATTCCAAAGTTCTACTTAACTGGATGAACGCGTCTTATTTCTACTTGCTGACTTAAGGTGCTGATCACAAACAACATTTTCATCTGGAAGTGAGGTCTCTTCCCTGCAGTTTGCATCGTGAAAAATAGTGTCAGTGGTGTCAGTGGCCCCATGGATTAGAAGACAGGCAGCCCAGCTTTGGGACATGTCACAGCCATTGCTCGAGGTGCTCAGCACTCTTTGAGGCAGAGCTGCCTGCAAAGTTAGGGAACGTGTCTACAGAAAACAGACTATCCTTTACCCTCCAGCTGTTGTGAAGCTTTGTGGAAGCCAGTCTTGGGCAGTTTTCCTGCACATTTTGCCCCATTTGGGGCTTGTTTTATGAGCAAGCCCCCATGCAGCTGCTTGGTTCCCAAGAAGTGTTACTCTAGAGTGCTCAGTCACTCAGCACTGAGCCCCTGTGGCAAAAAATAGCTTTATGTAGATTGCAGGAGGTACTGAGAGGAAGCCGAATCCCCTGAGGCTCTTGTAGGAGGGGGAATGAAAAGGCTTTTTTGTCCAACTATGTCATTCTCATGCAGTCATGCCAAAGCGCAGTGGTGCATCGCTCCTGCTTTTCAGAGGCCTCTGGATGAATTGTTTGTCTCCAAAAACAAGATACCTGGAAGACACAGTGATTAATGACAGAGCAGGCTTTCCTTCCTCCCTGCAGGTCAAGTCTTCACAAACAAGAATGAGAAGGCTTCTAACATGGGGCTGGGATTTCTTCCTGAGACCTGCCAGATCCAAACTTCTTTTCCTGTCACTCAATGCATTTTTTCCAATAATAGAAACTGTCATCTGTAATTGAGACTATCACACTGAAAAGTGAGAATGGTGCAGAARTGCATGTAATTTAACTAATTCTGAGCCTGCTCATTCCTCTTGCTAGAACAGACAACATTTTTATTAACCCTATCCAGTCCTTTCCAGCCAGCTGCATGTTTTTCTACAAAAACAAGGCAAGCCTCCACCACTTAAAGTGCAAGACAGAGGAAGGATTGTGGAGACTGGGTTGTCTCCTTCAGCTTGGGCTATGTCTGTTGTCCTTAGCGGTCATGGAGATTTGCCTTTTTTTTTTAAGCACACCAGACCAGTGACAGTGCAGGTGGGTGATGCTGCATCTCAATGCTGCATAGTGGCAGTGGCCCCAGCACAAATTATGATTCTTTAACGCTTTTTTTAAAGTGTTGTTACATAATCTGGGGCTTGTGTCCAGTGAGTTGAAGGTGGAGTTTGGATAAGCAGTTTAATAGACATGTTGCTGTATGTCACTGCATCTGATTTGGCTGAGTGATGTTGGTAAAATGCCWTGCCTTTCTTCCACCATGCACTAAAGAACTGAACAGATAAAAGACCTGAACCAACAATTTTWCATGGGTTTTTTACCACTCTGGTATTTATGGCCCGGCAGTTGGGTTTTTTTATACTGCCACAGGATGCAGATTTAACAAAGTACCATTTCCTTGGTTGAGGTTTCAGTATATTTTAGATTTCCAAGATGTGGTCTTCAAACTCCAGTTTGGCACTGGATGCTTAAAGTTGTTTGTTACTAAGTCATCAGAAAGAGGTTGAATATAACTCACACACATTCATCTTGTAATACCTTTTGATTTTGTACATGCAAAAGGCAGAAAACTTGGAGCAGAGAGAAGGAGCATGGCTTTGTCTTCAAGGCTTGGAGGCATTCACAAAAATGCTATTTTTACCAGTCACAAAATCATTGAGATACTTCTGAAATATTTTTTCAGCTCTTAGATTCTTATGTGTTGAATGTGAAATGGCTCCTGTTATCAGCAGTTCTCTTTTGTCATAAATATATCTCTCAACTCACCTAGAGCTCTTTGCCAGAAATACACGATAATGCTTTCTTTGCTCTCTAATAGCAAACTGATGAGATGCTCATTACTTCATTGTCACTAATTGAGTAATTACTTCATCTGGGAGATATATTGCTCTTTTTTTAGATGCTTGATTTTTTCAGGTGAGTTGAATTTAAACCCAGGGCACTTGAGTTTACTTTTTTTAACCATGGTTGAGTTAACAAGTTTGCAGGTATTGGTCCTTTTTTACATGACAAATTTCCCGTCCTGTTCTGACTGAGCTGTGATTTAGGCAGAGCATCAGCCTGCTAAAGGAATCCAGCTATGTTTCTCATATTGTAACCATGGCATATTGTCTGCAAGCTTAGTTGATCAATCTTCATAATTCTTGATATAAAAAGCCCATTTAGGATTAAAAAGCCCCCCAAAACATAAGTGAATAAGAGATCTAGCATTTTAGAAGTGTAGTAAATTGGTAACATTTTGGCTGAAGGCTGAAAAAATCCCAATCTGTTTAGAGAAGCACTGAAATTCCTTGATCTCCTGAAATTACTGCATGCAGCTCTTCATCCCTGTGTCATTCCCGATCCTCTGATGAAGAAAACATAAGCCTTGTACTYGCACACACGGGTTAGAAGGGAGGAATATGAAAATAGGCACAGGTCCTCATGGAGAATTGAGAACATAACAATTCCTCTGACCTGTGACATGCAGGACAAGGGATGTGGCTGATGCTGTGCTTTGTGGCCTGTGGATCGTGATGTTGGTCGGTGAGATATCTTGCTTTATATAGCTGGCTCTTGTACCCCACTGGACAACAAAATAGACAAGAAAATTATTGTATAAGAACCCCCCAATTCCTTGTAAGAGAATATCTGAGCCCCGACAGCCCTGCTGCTTCATCTTGTAAAGGACTTTGGAGCAATTAAAAGTGACTTAAATAGGACCCCGGCACCCAAATAATGATAAGCAATAAGAAAAATTGTGGTAAGTGAAGCTAGACTAGAGTGTGTCAGCATTCCCTAATTCCATAGGAAAATGTTTCACAAAGCAGCCTCTTGCTCACATTAAAAACACAGAGAACACCAGAAGTTTCAGTGAGTTTGTGCAGTCCCTCAACAAATGAGAAAATTTCAATCCAAAATCTCCCTTATAGCAGAATAGATCTATATGAAAGAGCAAAATAACTTTTTCTTTAGGGCACTTTTAAGCAGGGACATGGTGGAATTTAACAAAACTTGTCAGAAGTTTGTGAGAGAGCAGAATAAACCAAAAGCCTTAGCCCCAGCTCCAACCCAAATAATCCAGACCCTTAAAACAGTTAAAATACACTTCAAAATGCAGAGAGATGGTCAAATAGAATAAATGGGTATTTTATTTAATTATGATTGCACTGCTTGAAATACATTGGGAAAGTGAATAATTAATATCTCATAAGACTGGCTAAATTTGGAGGGGAAAAAAGCTCAAATATTTTCAAGGGCCTATAAATTAGTTTAAATAAAAGATGACTCCATACGACTGTGATTTTCCTTCCCTCTCCCCACTCATCCTTCAATACATTTTGGGCATGTATTTTCTTAAAGTGCAAATATGCTAACAGAAAACGCAGTGGAAGAAATGTTTAAAATTGGAAATAAACACAAGTGCCTTGCTCCGTCAAGAAATGGAGAGCGAATTCTACATGAGCAACACGGTGAACTTCCTCCCACATTAATTACATCAGTGATATCCCCCGAAAGATGGTGACAGTGTAAATAGAGGATGCTGTGTACAAACCATGGAAGAGCTGTACGTACCAATTTTATATGGATACATATTATGCTAAAGAGAGGATTATTTCCTTTGCCAAAAAGTTAAAAATATTTTGCTTTCCTTATGTGGACTAACTGTACTCAGCTCTCTGATGACTGCAAATTGTCCTTGGCTTAGCAAACAGATACCCTGGTGGAAGCTTTTACCTTTTTAACTTGAATTTTTTGGGTGTGGCCTGCCATGTCTGCTGGCTGGTTTAGCACATCCCCAGGTATGGCCAGAGATTGTTGCCCTGACAATTCACTGCTGGTGAGTCAGACACGTTGTCTAGGCAACGGCCTTCAGCTTCAGCTGGAAAACCAGGAGTTAAAGAGCAGGATCTTTACAGTGTGAGGTCTCCAAGGGTGGCCTCATTGACACTTAGGGCTCTTCTAAACCTTAACCTTTCTAGGCATGTTCTGTAAAGATGCAGTCCGAGGGCATGAAGGGGAACATGGCATCAACAAGAGCTGATGGATGATTTGCTGCAGTGGAGAGCTGCTGCCTCCTCCACAGTGCAGGGAGGAGGGGGYGGATCTGATTCCTGGGCACCGGCTCCAGATCCCCACGGGAGGATGCAGCAGGTGGAGTGGGAACACCGAGTGCCCTCTTGTGCCCTGCGGATGTCTGCCATTTCACTAAATGATATAAAATGTCAAAACCTTTCCTGTCTCTTAAAATTTCTGTGCTGGGCAGAGCAGCCTTTTATAAGGTCCAGCACGGACAAGGGAGACTGCTTGCCAACAGCGGGGCCTGACCCATGGCAGTGCTGCCATCTACTCTCCAGGACTATAAAAGGGAGGGAGAGTGACTTTTTACATGGCCTGATAGTGATAGGAAAAGGGGAGAACAGTTTTAAACTAAAAGAGGAGAGATTTAGATTAGATATCGGGAAGAAGTTCTTTACTGTGAGGGTGGTGAGGCACTGGCACAGGTTGCCCAGAGAAGCAGTGGCTGACTCATCGCTGGAAGCCTTCAAGGCCAGGTTGGATGGAGCTATGAGAAAACTTGTCTGGTGGGCATCCCTGCCCATGCCAGGGGCTTGGAATTAGATGATCTTTAAGGTCGCTTCCGACCTAAGCTTTTCTAGGATTGCCAGCACAGTTCTCAAAAGGAAAGCAAAGAAAATGCTGTTTCTGGCTCCTGAGTGCAGATGCAGGCAGTGCCCTACCTCTGCGCAGTGCTTGAYGGTGGGTTCCAGTCCCAGTCTTGGGGCCACCCTGGTGTGAGGGAAGATGACAGAGGACACAAATAGGTTTCCTTGCACTTCTTTGATGCACACATCTTCAAAAAAGGTCTCAAATAGGCTGCTTCTAACACATTGGTGGCGAAGTTGCTCCTTCAGAATCACAAGAAATAGGCTCTGACATGAGAGCCTCATCGCGCACGGTTCTGAACGCGCAGCTGGGCAGCTGTTAAATGGCATGAACCAGGAATTTCGAACCTGGAAAATTTACAGGGAGTGACTGTGTGTTTATGCTGATCTTAGATAATTCTGGTTTTACACTACGTACCGATATGCTGAACTGGCAAATTAATCATTTCGGGAGTTCCTGTAAGTGATAAAAAATATTACTTCCCTCKCCTGAGCCTGTGGCTGTGCTGAGGGTGTCTGTTTCTAGACTTGTGCTTTACCTGTAAGGATGCAACTGTGGGAATGGCAGGTGGTCTSTACCAGGGAATTCATGGGATGATGGCATAAAACAGAGGTGCTGGGGCAGAGAAGATGGGTGAAGCCAGCAGGGTAAGGAGCGAAATAYAGGAAGATGGGCAAGCAAGAACCAAAAAAACTCCCCCAGCTTCCTCTCCAAGGCAGCTCCATGCATAGCCTATCTCCAGGGCCTCAACTCTTTACTTCTGCCCCTTGTAAGCATCACTGGAAATAATGAAAATATCTTTTTTAAGAACCTGAGCTGCCTATTGAGTGGAACTTCCAAGCTTCCACGATGCTTTGTCCCAGTAAGTGTGAAGTATCTGTCTGTATTTATGAGAGCTGCCAAATGTCTGTCTTCTACATTTGTGCTGAAAATCTGTGCGGCCAGACAGGCGCTGTAGTATGAGCCTGAAAAGGGAAGTAATAAAAATGTAGGAAAGAATAGTCTTTCACAATAGAATCATAAAATCACAGAATAGTTTGRGTTGGAAGAGATCTTTTAAAGGTCATCTAGTCCAAGCCCCCTGCAATGAGCAGGGACATCTTCAACCATCTTCAATGCTCAGAGCCCCATTCAACCTGGCCTTGAATGCTTCCAGGGATGGGGCATCCACCACCTGCTAAAATACCATCAAAATGGTTTGAGTTTGGTTTTCTAGTCAAGCAAAGACCATTGCTTCTGTCAAGTTTTCCTTGGAAGTCTCTGAAACCTGCATACATGAGGGTTACAGGTGCTAACATAACTACAAAAATTATCTGGAGCTTCTTCCCTTACAATGTGGAATTTTACAGGCTGGTGTATGTAATATAAAAAGTAACCACAACTTACCGCAGTAACAAATTACGTGTGTCGATGCAGACAGATGAAACACTTTCTGTATAAACACCTAGMAATGGTTGCCTGAGACCTCTGAGACAGGACAGGTTTTGTTGCARTGCTTCTACCAGAGCCGTCAACCATCTTGGCAGTTCTAGTTTCCTGCCGATATTGAAATGTTTTGTGGGGATTGATTAATTACTGCTAATAATCTTGACAGAATGCTGTCAAAACATGTTTTTTTGATTTCTACGGAATACAGAAGGCAAGTCAAAACGAATCACTGCTGCTTGAAACAGCATGCTTTGGCATTTTAAATTTAGCGTTCTCAATCCTTCATTAGAACGAGTTCTCAGCAAAAAGACTTGGAAATCCTGATGTGAAAAATTTTTCCCAGTTGATTCCTGCTCATAGCTTTCTTTCCTTTTCAGCTTATATTTTAACCAAATATAACCAAGGCATATAAAACTGATTCTTAAAATGGTGATTTTTGATGTGTGTAAAATCTTTATATGAATGTACTATTAGAACCAGATTTAAAGCCTAAAAATATATTGGATATTTTAATTGATACTGAGGATCAACATAGCATGTTTATTACATTTTTTGGGGAAAAAAGAATCGTCCTTTATTTTATCACATCTCCTGAAATTTTGGAGCCCTGCCTAGGAATGTGCTATGCCTGAGATGCTGAGAAAGACTGGAAATGTGTGTTTAAAGTGCAAGGGAACAGCTCAGGACATGCACCCACAGTCACTCGGGGTCTGGCACTTTTCAGACAAATCCAGGCAACAGCAGCACTTAAGTCCAGCTCTTAAAAGTTTGGTTCTTCCTTTGAACTCAGGAAGTTCAGGCTCCCTTTGCTGTTTTTTGAAATTTCTTCCCCTTTTGGGCTCTTGYGATAAATATTCTCCTGGCCTGAGCAGCTGTGCTCAGTGCCAAATTTCAGCAAAGCCCTGGAAGTGCAACAGGGGGGTCTGTCTTTCAGAATCTCCTGTGTTTAACAGTAAAAGATATTTCACTTTTTGGAACAGTGCGTGCGTTACACAGACATGAAAAAATATCGGATTTTTCGAAACAGAAAGTGAAAAAGGAAATGGTTTGGTTCATTCATCTGAGCTGAAGTCCATGGAAGAAKGTTGTTTACTCCTCTGGGCATGATGAAGCATTTTGTGCTGATTTGCTTTAGGCTCCTGAACAAAAATGACAGAACCACCTGGGTATTACTTTTTTTRAAAGAAATCTCCATGAGAAAGAAGAATAATTTATGGCAGCATTTAATTGTAACTATAAACAAGATTTATTCAGCAGCTTTAGAGCCATTTGCCTTTTTAAGTCTTATTTTTTTGTATCTGTAAACATCTCAATCTGTTTCTGTGAACCGTGAAGCTCACACAGCACTCCCAGACATCTCAAGAAGGGCAGATGAAGAAGCCAAGCACAAATATATTTAAAATATCACTGTGGCTCGTGCAGGAAATCTGCAAGCCTGGCAGGGCAGGTATGTTATCAACATGCTGCCTGGTACTTAGTATGCAGACAAATGCATCCAAACTCGCTTTCTRCTGGCGTTAAATGGGTGAGGGAGCTATTTTGGGCCATATTAACAAATACTCTGACACTTTGCCTGTTGTACCAAGGATTAGCATAGTGCTAGTTGTTACAATCATAGCAGCCATTATTATTTACATTCTGGAATTGATTTTCCCAGTTTCACTTCATTGCTTTATAGCTTTATTTACTTTCTACCCTCCCTGTGTTGTTTTCTAGAGATGTAATGAGAATTGTGATTTTCTTGGTTAGTGTCAGTGTGAATTATTCTAGGTTATATGAAGAAAACTTCATATGTACGGAAAAGTTAGGTGCAGAAGCATAACTTGTTGGATGTTGTAGGCTATCAACTAAGTCACCATCTTACAAGGTGAGATGCAGGAAACTTGCTGTACGTACAGCGRGAGGAGGAAATGTTCTAAAATCCAGCCTACACTTTAAAACAACTCTGTGTTTTGTGCACATACCTCATGCAAGACTTTTAGCAGCCAATGTACCATGGAATGCAATCTGCATTCCTTTAAAAATGAAGATGTTAACATCTCTATTAATAGGGCAGAAAATGAGATGCCATATTGAWATACATCAAACATTTATTATCCGTATTTTGAATCTCCTTATGTCCCCAAACCCTCCTGCAGTGCTCCAACTGCAGAAAAACTCACTTATTGTTCTAASTGAAATAAACAGCACTTGTCGTTATAGACAGAGAGGGTTTTTAGCTGGAGCATTTGCCATTTTTTCTAGCCAACTTTGGTTTCATGACACAGTCAAGAGGTGGTTGAGGCAGCAAGTAAGCAATCAGGCAGCCTGGCACTTACCAGTTTATGGTAGACCTGAAAATGCCATCGAGCTGACRCCCACGCTTCTGGTGTGGAGAGAGGAGGAGGGAAAGGGAGGAAGGAAGGAAGGGATGCTGTGGGGTCAAAAAGTGTCACTCTTGTCAGCTGCAGTGCGTCCAGATCCTAGCATCTGGAAGGGGGGTGTAAGGGGCTACTTGCTTTATTTGGGATTCYGGGCAATAATCCTGAATATTAAAAAAACCCTTTCTTTGTGTCTGACACTGTTAAAAGCAACATTTTGTGCAAACCTSGGCTCGAGTAATTGAAGGGGGATTTCCCCCGCATTGTTTTCCCTTGGTATTTTAAGAAAGCATAATATTTGTGTATAAATACTTGCTCTCRGAGGATTTGTGGTGTTTGCCAAGGTCTGTTTTCCTCTCTTATTCGGGGAGAAAAAAATAAAAAAGGGAGAGAGCCTTACCTATGACGAGTTTTTCCTTTCCTCCCAGTTTAGTGTGTCCTTAAGCCTCAAACTGTTTTATAGTACAAGAACTAGGAGTCAGAGCAAACCAAGCTAGTGGGAGACATGATCAAAACAAGGAAAAGGAAGTGAGATTTCACACAGCAGGCAGCAGACAGGGAGCTGCTTGCCAGAGAAAGCTGTGGATGCAAAAGTTTGTCATACGGATTCAGGAAATGCCCTGAACTGAAAATGCTTGAAAGCTGGAAAGAGAAGGATCCTTTTTTAAATTTTTTTTTTAATTGTTATTAAGACGTATCCTTTCCTTATTAACTTTTTCCCCGGTGCGTCCACATTTGCCCGTGCTGCTTGCAGGATGCTGAGCCCGGCAGCCCCTCGGTCTGAGCCTGCACTGCGCTCTGCCGCTCTCCCTGGATTTCACACTTCGCACTGTTAGTGTTTCCATGGCTTTTATGGAAACAGAATAACACCCCGGAGGTAGCGGCATGCCAGCATGTGCTGATGTAATGCCTCTGAGATGAAAGGAGCTCCTTAAGTAAACACGAAGTCATGTTCTAACCTAGCACTTCTGATGAGACACTGCAATGATTTACAGACCAATAAATGCTAATGACTCGCAGCTTGCAGCTTTCTTGCAGCTATCTACGCTTCGAGCAAACAGGTATTGTTCTCTATAGCTCATAAACTGCCACTGAAATAATAATTGAAAGTGATAAGACTCTTACCTGGAAACCTCTGTGTGGACAATAAGAGGTGCTCATTCTCCAGACATAAAGAAAGAGCTGTTCAACTTGTCAAAGTTTGGGAAGTAACACAAACAACACCGACAGAGAGGGATTCTGTAATGCTGGGTAATCCATCTCCTTTCTAGATCCTTGGGGATTTTTTTAAGTGCCTCCCTGTGCTCCTTTTCTTCCACCTGATTATTCCAGTGTCAGCAAGAAATAGCCATGAGGTGGAGGTACAACTTTTCTCTCTCTTGCCCCCTTGGCTTGCAGTCTGGCTTCAGACCAGAAAGATGCTCAATATGTAGTTCAGGGCAATTCCAGTGGACTTTGATTGCCCTGTATTTGGAGAGAAAGGAATTACAGCACTGCCCAGGGCCCAGCAGGACCAAGTCTGCAAGACACTGCTCCCCCATTCGTGGTTATTTCCCGCTCATCCAAACAGTTGCCAACGAAGTACTTCTGTCTTAAATCTCTGTGGTTAACTGCATGGGCCATATACAGATAAAATGAGTTTATGATTGCATGTAGCCTGACTTTGCTTTCCTTTCTCCTCCATGTAAATAGGGATGAGTGCAAGGAGGCCAGAAATAGGAGCTGTTCCCTCRTCCTGAGCTTACATTGTGGCCCATAAGTACCCAGGCACCTCTTTGACCACAGTCTGCTTTGGGCTTGAGCTCTTAGTGATATTTAATCAAACAGGTGTGTTTGCCTGACAAAGAATGAGCAAACTCYATGCACAAATTGCTTTTCCATAAAACAGGTTACGAGCTATGTTGACCCTGCCAGTGGGACCCACTCTGAGCATAAAAGAAAAAAATTAGGGAATCCATCACAGTGTGGGTGGGTTGCTTGTTTATGTCAGATGTTTCTCTTTATGGACTGCTCATGGAGGAAGACCAAATTCTGCTCTCTTCAAAGGGGTAGGTGGAATTCATGGTCTGTTATTCTTGCTTCCCTGGTGTGGAAGGATGCATCCTGAGGAGATATGGAAAACTCCAATATTAATCACTAGCTAAGGATGCTGAAAATTGTGTATTAAAATAGAAAGTGGAACAGACACATGTTTAAAATAGTGCACAGAAGAAGTATGAGAGGTGAAAGAGAAGCAGCTCAAAAAGGTAAGAATACCTGGCAACTCTTCCGGAGACTGAAGCATGGGTAATATCTCACTTACTCCATCACAGAGATTAATCCTCAAATAAAAGGGAGAAGGGTGGGAACCAAGCCTCAGAAATGCAAAGGYGAATTGTCTTTCTCTGTGTTTAAAAGCCAAGAGGAAATTAGTATAATATTTCCCCTCCTGTTCCACTGCGATTGGAGTTCTTCAAAATGCTTCTCTTATTTAGTGGGCAGGAAAATACCAGGAAATGTCTAATAATAACAAAACTTCCATACCCAGCTGTTCCCAGCCTAGACTTATATGCACTAGTTTTAACAGAGCTTTTATCTATGCTGTTGTTATTTCTTGTAGGGACAAGAAATCTCAGCTCTGGGGTTGGGTGCTGTTGCCCTCCACACTGTAAGAACATCCAAGCACAAGGGTTTCTCTAACAGATCCATGCTCTGGGGAGAGGAACAGAAAATAAAAATTGCAAAGTCACATGAGCACAGCCTGCATGTTTGCAGGTCCTGATGAGAACATCAGMAAAATATCTGCATTTATTTCTTTTGTCGCTGCACAGCCCTTGTATCGGAGACCAGCAAATTAATGAACATCTGAATCTTGGTCCACGGGTCCTTCCCTTCTTGTCTCTGACACAGGAAGGCAGAAAGCTTAACCCAATAATATGAATAAGCTCTCTGGTGCTTACTGCAGCTAGTGCAGGAGAGGAGGTTTCTTCCTACAGGTGGACAGTGTTGTTGGAGAATCTCTGCCACCATTTAGCTCATATGCCTGTCTTAGGAATAATAAAAACCTGAAAGCTGTGAGGCCAATAGGATGGTGAGTAGACATCTTGCCTTCTTCAGCATGTGAGGGCATTTTCCTTGTGCTGCTAAAAGCTGACAAAAGGCAAAAGCTTAATTTTTGGAAGGCCACCCAGTCATGTAAAGTTGCCTGCTTTTGCTTTTGTATTTCAACACTAATTTTTCTTTGGTAAGGTTTCATTTGCTGTTTTCAAACGCTACCTATACCTCAAGTGCACCAGTGATCTGAGTAACTTGCTGGAAAAATACCATGGCATTGATCAAATTTGTGATATATTAATGTTGCAATTGGGTGCATTCAGGTATGGCTGGGAAGAAATTGAATACCTCCTATGTTATTAGTTGTAAGAGCCTACTCTGCTGGCATTAAAAAAAATCTAATTCCCAAACTGTCTTTGCCAGCCTTTAATGCTGTTATTGATTTAGTTCCTGGAGACTGGATTATTTTTATCTTGAGAGTGGGGAAGGGGGATTTGTTATCTAAAACTGCTTTTGAAATTAAAGTGTTGGATAGATCTCATTAYGTCAGCAGAGAGAGCTGAGAGTTATTTTGTAGAATACACCAAAATTTCGCCTTTTTTAATGGAGTCATATAGATATGTAKGTATGCTCTCATAGAAATAATCTTTCACTGTCTTGATGGCATCCAATGAATCTTCATTYAAAATCTAGGCAAAGCTCTGAGTCTCATGTGTTTTGAATCCTGCCTACGCCTGGCTGAGAGAACTCTGAGCAGATGGGGGAGATTAGGGAGGCTCTTCTCTGATGGGGAACCACTGAAGAATGTGGGTCCTGGCACAAAGATGTAATAAAATGCAGTGTTTCCATAATGGCAAAGCTGGGAGGGTGTACCCAGTGTCCCAGAACAGCTGTTGGCATGGACACAGCTGCGAGCTGGTTCCTGACCAGCCACCCCWGCTTTGTGTCTCTCAAATTCAGCTCGAATAACTGCCCGTGCAAGCATGAGCATTCGGGTGGTTGAGTTCCCCTGTCAGCTCTGCGAGCTTAAATAAACACATAAACATGTTCAGGGGCACAGCAATCCTCTGCTGTGTTCTGTTAGGGACAGGGCGGTGCTTTTGTTTACAGGTGCATTGTTGGTTACTGTCTGTTGTTGGTGAAATTTAGCTCATTTTCTCCACATAGCAACTCGCGTGTGCTACTTCGTTTGCATTAAGCCTTGCAGACAACCGTGGAAAAATGGCTTTTTTTAATTTGCTAGTCAAGATCAATAAACCTAAGCTGGCAAAACACCTGCTCTGGTGTGATAGCAGTGAGAATTTTACAAATTCAACAGCAAAGTTATCCCAGCACTTTTCCCTTGGTTATAAACCAGATGCATTTGGGCATTTGCTAGTAGAGAGAAGCGTGAGGAGCTGAAGCATAGCTGTCCGTGGTCAAACCACGGCTGCAAATCAGGAACAACAATTTCTGTACACAGCTGGTGTCACCAGGCAGTTGATGGAAAGAGGCTTCAATGTTGTAGCAGGCAAAGATGTAGGACCAGCTCACCACAGGAAGCAAATGTGTTTCTGACCTGGTAGACCTTAAAGCAGGTGATTCAGGGTGTTCCTAAATCAGGGTCAAAAGACATAAAATGCCCCAATGTCACTGATCTTGACCAAATAACCAACAATCAGGCTTCTGGTGTGTTTCAGCCCTGATTTCAGTGTTTTCTAGGCAAAGGCAATATAAAGCAGCTGAGTACCTGCCTCTTCTCCTTGTTCTGKGGTAACACAGATGTTTATTGCAGGGCTATCCTGCAGCCAAATGCTCTTAGAGCTGACCATGCTTTGTCATGCTCCTTAAATTAATCCCAGCTGAACCGGTCAAGGCCAATACTATTTCTTGGAAGCAGCTGGGTTGGGGAGCCTTTCTTTACCTGAAGAGGAAGAAGAAAACGTGCATCTGCTCTGTAAGTAAACGTTTATTTCAGCTTGGGGATATAAATCTTTTGTTTGAGTTTTGGCCTGACCAGAGTCACTTTGTATCACTGATCAGATAGGCATGGGTACTTCATAAGTGAAACTTATACGGCTGAGAAATGTTTACAGAAAAATATGGAAAGGAAACTTTTACAAGAAAATGGATCTGGGTAACTCTTTTATCCTGTGTTCTGTGAGGGTGCTGTGATGTTGAATAATACTTTTAATGCAGGTAGGTTGGTGTGTAAGTTGCAAGTTGGGCAACTTGCAGTAAGTGTACTCCTCAAAAAGTGGGGGAGTGGGGAATTGGCTGTGGGGATGAACAGTTTTATAGAACAGCTCATATTTTCAGAATGGCTGCACTCTTTGGCTGCATCCTATTTCAGAAATTGTGTGCAATCTCTTGGGGAACACAAACACAAAAAAGAAATATTGTCTTATACAGTACTATTGTTTGGAAAAATACTTTAGCAGCAAAAGCTGTTGAAGAAAACAGATGATTTTGCCAGACAAGGTATTGCTGTACTTGGATGTTCCAGGTTTGCATGGACTTATCGCTTATGTCTTTTAGAGACTGATTTATCTAAAGAAGCTCCCTCCTCCTTCTCTTATCTTAATTTCATGATATAAACTGAGTGAAGAGAAGCTATTTTTGTTTCACTGTGAAATAAATTTATTCAGTTCAGATCTATATTTTTATCAAAGACTGGAGTTGGTAAACAAGCACAGGCAGCTTGCAAGCAATTTCTATTTCTGGTTATCTAACAGGTATTGCTTAACTGAGGTGGAAAAACACTGTTAAGAGGAAGGTACTTCAGAGATTAAAGAGTGTTTGGACCTTTTATCAGAGATGTGGTCAGCTCTGTGTGTTTCRGTGCTTTCTATTTGTTGAGCTGTACGAAGCACAGAAAAATCCTCTAGCTGTTGAGTGTTGCAACGCTGGTGCTTATRAATCAGCAGCGGGGTTTTGTGCTGTGCACTCGTGTGGCAAAAAGCCTGTAGTGAGGTCTACAAGAGCTGAACTTGTGGATTAATGGCTCTCGCAACTCGAGCAGCATTGCGGACGACATTACAAAAGCAGGGCAATGCTGCAGGCAGGTGCTGTAGTGTGTCAGGAACCAGCATAGCAAACAGCATTTTCTCATCCAGTGTTGAAAGCACTGGAAAAACAGCCCTTAGCAGGAGGGTGGAAGGTTGGGAATACCTGCTACAGTGTGATGCTTTGCATCCCTGAGGCAGGAGAGAATTTTCCAGAAAAGCTGGCAGGTCTTGATTTTTTTTGAAAATGTACTTTCTTAAATTTTGTGGCTTTGAAACTCTAGCTATGAATATATGCAACACTTCAGGGTGTTTTTATAGCTGCTCATCGGAGAAACATCTGGTTTTTTAAGGCATTCTCATCCTCTAGCCTGTGGTCATTATCAAGTGGCACTTTGCACAGTGTGATGTTGGCACAGAAAGCTTGCTCTTGGAGGTTTCAACCTTCTGTTACCTGCCCAGCAGCGAGGCTGTGGGAGAATAAAAAATAATTTATCCCCGCTGCACCTGGTGGTTGCAGAAAGAACTGGAGGTGGCTGCTGCCTTGTGCAGGTCTCTAGTTGGATGGAGAGGAAAGAGGCAGGAGAACCTGTCACCAACTGATGGGAAAATGAGAATGGGTATTTCGCATCTCTGAGTTTTTCTGACAATAGAATTATGGTGAATTACACAGAAGGATGAGGCAGGAATGGGAGTAAAGGGGACAGGGAGAGGATGATAAATAGCTGAAGACAGGCAAGAAAAATGGAAATGCTGAAATAAAGAGGGAGAGATAAAATTAAAACCATTTATTTACAGGTATTGCCTGGTGTCTTCTCGGTTATGTTTATTTGGTTGGTTTGCTTTGGTTTTTTAACCTGCAGAAGCTGAATAGACCTTGTTCCCTGTCTGATCAGTGGTGTCTCATGCTCCCACATGTCCCCAGGCACAGAYCCTGTCCTGCCCCTTCCCCAGCCCTTGTCTAACTCCTGTCGGAGTGACACCACCGGTTCCAAAATTGCACCTGGGAAGTAGGGTCACATTTGAAAAGAGAGAAAAGGTGTGTGGGAGTCGGTCACTTTAGAACATTTAAATGTTACTTAAAATTCTCATGACAGAGTCATCCATTGCAGGAATGGTCAAAACAGTCTTCAGCTCAGTATATCTTCTGCAGTTTGAATATAAGGTTTTTTTTGATAGTCAGTCCAAAGTGAAAACTTGCCCAATCCAGATATACATACTTTGTCTATCTTCTTAGTACCAGACTCCTATAAACATGATATTTTTGCTGATGTTTGCTGATCTCTTCTCTTAAAWAATCAAATTTGCTAATTATTTCCTCAACTATCGGAGCCTATTTTCAGCATCAGAAGTTTAGATCAGAAATATTATTGTCTCTGTCAATATTACTAGGTCAAGAAAGAAGTTATTCTTTTTATCTTGTCTCTTTGATTTGGGATATAAATGTAAAATAGGTTGTCAGGGTTTTTTTTCAGATTATAAAATCTTTGGCTCTGATGAATCAAAAATACACTGTTTTAAAGTTRCATCTGTCTCAAGAGATTTGAAATTATACATTGAGGTCAGATTTCAGTATTTAGTGAAACTTTGATTTTATTTTCTGTAAACACCAGTGGTGTTTTTCTTAGAACAGAGCTGCAGCTCACAGGTATTTGCAGTAATTTTCCTTCTAGTCCTTTAATGCCAATAAGGCAATTGAAATTCTTTCTTCCTTCTTTAGTTTGAAAATATTTTCATTAACACAAATGCCTGTTCTGCTGAGGTGTTGTTTTTTTTTTTTTATCAGAGATGTGTCCCGATCCTGATTTGATCCGGATAAGCATCAACAATTACAATATTAATCTTACAATCTAGTGTCTTTAATAAAGATAAGTAGCATTATCTGTGTTGCTGTTTATTTCCTCCCTGTGAGAAGAGAAAGTTGGGGTTTGTTTTTCAAATTCAGATGCAGCTGGAGCGTGAATGTGAACATGGAGCTACGGGGGACGCTCCAGGTTGCTTTCATTCTTGTGTCTGACTCAATGTCCTTTTCTTTTTGGTCTAGTTGCCTTACACTGGATGTAACTAAATGCCATTTAGATTCTGCCCTGTTTCTCAGGGTCTTTACAAAGATCTAAGCCATTGCAGAGGGTAAACAACCCCATACAAATAACACCTTACAGTTCACAGTCATTTCTGTGTGAGCTACTGAGCCAACAGGAAGGAGAATGCTCTCCCAAACACCCAGGGAAGCCGCTTCATCCAAACTGCCCGTGCACAAAGGAAGCCAGGCACACACATGGGAGGGAAACAAACGTCATTCCCGGTGGAAACAACATGAATTTGTAGGCAAACGGGACTTAACGTGGCCATGTACTTTTTACTACCTCTGAAAGACCTTGGGAGCGTTAATGTCTGGGAAGAGACTGAAAGGTGTACTATATAAAATGTTAATGATAACAGGGGAGCAGATGTTTTTTCTCTCTCAGTAATTCATAATTAATGTTTTCAAGGTTGGAGAATGTAGGGGGGTTTTGTTTGGGGTGTTTTTTTCCCTCTCTTTTTAACTTGGGCAATTTTAGAGCACAGCAAACAATGGGTTTTCCATTCCAGTGAACAAGCTGTTCTGGGCTCTGTAGCTTTTAGCCCATTAGGATGAATTCTGTTGGAGTGATGGATGCTGCAGCCACCATTCAGTTGGCAGCCTGGTGTGCCTCCATGCTTAATTAGTCAGGGAAATCAGCTTGAAAGGCAGCAGTTGCCTTGACAGAAGCACTGAGAGAGGTTGGTTGTCATGCGTTGGGGTTTTCATGCAGTAAATGTTTGGCTCCCGGCAGGTGACAGTTGGCTGGAGCCTGGAGCAGAGGAGGTGGAAGGGAGAGTAAGCACTTAGCCAAGAGGTGTGGGAAATCCTTGTAGTAAAGAGCAAACAGGATTTGGTTCTGTTGGCACAAGCTACCAACCTTAGGGCAGGATTTCATGAGCATCTTGGAGCTGGGCAAGTTGAACCCTGGCCTTGTGTTCTGAGCAGCTGAGTGCCCACCTCACCCCAGCAAAGYAGCTGTGAGATAACACTGAAATTGCACAAGAAGATGATTTTTAATATTCTCTGTACACTCCTGGGCCAAACACCAACTCGTGCTGGTGGTTTGGCTACATGGGGAACAGGTTCAAATCATGAATCATTTGGAGAAGGCCGTATCCTGTGCCCACCTACTCCATGGCTGTTTTCCAGAAAAGACTGGTCTGTCCCAGCCTGTGTAAGCTGAATATTGGCTCTGATGACAAGAAGCTATGCTAGCAGTATGCTCACCTTGCAGATAAGGCAGGCTCTGATCTGGGCTGCATTAGAAGGAATGTACCCAAGCAGAGCAGGGGAGGTGTTTATCCCCACCTATTTGGCCCTGGCCAGGCAGGACCAGGGTGCTGGATCCTGTTCTAAGGAGGTGATTCCTCACCAGCTGCCTCTGGCTGTGACTGCAGGCTCTCTGCCTTTGTGTGCTTTGCAGTGSCCATTGCTGCTCACACTGGGCTGGAGAAGGATGAGATTGATTTGCAGGGCGTGTAAAGGGCTCTGTTTTCTCTCTAGCTGTTGTTTTTTTGATCTTCRTTCCTTACCTGTCTCCATTTCAAGCCTTCCATAGAGACTTTCAGCAAACCCCACAGGGCTCAAGCTCAGCTGGTGTAAATTGTGGCACCCGTGCTTTGGTTTAACAAACAAAACCACCTTCCTGATCCCTGTCACTGTGTGGAGTCCTCGCTGTTAGATACTGGGTGGCAGGAGGCACATCTGCAGCATAAGCAAAGCAACAGATTTAACAATCACACTAATTAATGTGACTCTTCCAATTATGTCTGTCTAAATTGCACTCTCGGGTACCTGACTCTTGAGTGTTATTATATTTTTTTTCCATAGCATCTTCTCAAATAGAGAACTTCCTTCTGCCCAAGTTTTTCGAGAATAATATTCTCATGGCTTGGCAGAAATGGTTTTTGTCCGCGTTCTAACAGAAAATTCCCTGTTATTAATCAAGTTTGGGATGCTTAGCAGCTGTTGGACTGGTCTCCAGCAGCATCTTCACACACCAGAGCATGGCTACTTTGTAAGAGCACCTTGCCTGTGAGCTGTGCTCTGAAGAGACAAGTGTGTTATGACTGAACTAACAAAGCTTCTGTCTTTTGGGTTCTTTGTCTTGATCCTCGATTTTTATCAGGTCCTAGCCCCAAGTGTCCCTTTCCAGCGGGGTTTTGCTGCATTGCAAACATACTTCAGCTGCTTGCTTCGGGCTGTTCACAGACATGTTATTAAGAGCAATGTGCTGAAACCTTAGGCAAAAGCCTCTTTAGCTAAGGCAAGCTCCTAAATTCCTCAGGACCTAAAGGCAATTTTACTAATTGGTGCTAGAAACACTCAAGTGAAGGCAGAGAGCCTGACACCTTCTGCCAGAAAACATCTGAATAATACCACACATGAATAGACCCGAAAGGCTGTGCGGTGCAGCACACTGTTTTGAAACAAGGAAAATGGCTTGTGGCAATGCCAGACTTGAGCTAAGAAAAGCTGTGAAACTGTCACRGGCAACAAAAGATGGTCAGGCAGCGGACTTCCTTGAGAACGTGCCTTGTAAAGGCTGCTGGAAGTGACAGCTATAAAGCCACACTGTTCAGTGGCAGCTTGAGTAAATTTTGTTTGCTTCTCGTGCAAAAGGTGGCCTTGTCACAGTTATAAAAGTTGACACAAGCAGTTCACAGGGAATCAGCAGGACTGCTGCAAACAGAGCAACTGCAAAAAGTATCCAGAGTAGCAGGGGAGGCAATTCCTTTAGACAGCATTTGATAGGGTGGCCCCTCATGCAGGGGGCAGGAACAACCTGACAGACAGCAGGTTTGTAAACAGACTTTGGTAACTCCAAAATCATAAATTTCCAGCATGTCGATTCTGCTTAATCAGCTCCTGGAGAAAAGCTTTCTGTGTCTCCTATGCCCAAAACTAACTGCTTAAGTGTTCATTGCTCACAGTAGGAGCTGCCTGAAAGTGATGCTTTCAAATAAAACTAATTCTTTTGTATCTCTTGTGTATAAATTTGACTCATAATCTTATGGTTTGCATGCAGATGTTGCAGACCACAGCCTCTCACTATTGTCATCCTTTGTCAGTGCAAGCCTTTTAAGCACAAATGAAAACTCTCACTGTAAAGAACTCATCTGCCCCATAAAACTCTTCAGCTTTAGCTTGCCTGTGGCTTGGAGGGCTTCACAGGAACAGTCCTGTCCTCCCCGATATAATAATAATATTTTTTTCCTCAATACCCAATAATTTCTGCAACCTTCTGTGTTATAGAAATGCTGAACTCCTGCAAAAAACTACGTTTCTATAGAACCAGAACAAAAGTGCTCTTTTAACATAACACATCATGTTATATTTTAGAGCATTCGTGAATTTGATTTCCTTTGCTGCTATTTAAAGAAAATTCAGGAATGGGACGGTATTTGTTTGATGGGTTTGGGTGCGTGCTGTGCTCCTAAGGCATGTGAAAGGCAAAGGCTTTCCAGCTTTCTTCTCGAGGTTTGGCAGAGGAGTTCCAAAATCCAAGCAAAGTCCTGCACAGCATCATGGAGAGAGGGAAAGGAGATTTTGGTAAGAATTTACGTTTTGTTCATGTGCACCCTACGGGAAGCACGGAAGGCACCAAAACCCTTTGGTTCAGTGTTTATTCAAAATCAAATCTTAAATGAACATTGGTAGCAGTCGTTGTCCTGGGTTTGAAGTGGTCACGTAGTGTTCAGATATTCAGTAAATTTGGGGATTTTTGTTTACTTTGTTTGGGTTTTTCTTGGTTTAGTTTTTTAAATTGGAACAGAATGTCTATTTTCAGATTTTTGTGGATTTACTCTGCATATATTTCTAAGTAAGGAAAAGTATCTAATGTGGTTGTCTTATTATTGTTATTATTATTGTTGGTTTTTGTTCTGTGAATCATTTTCAGTATGATAAACAAAGGCCTAGGGGATGGAATTGCCAAAAAAAAAATATATTGGCTTTTTGGACTTGAGATTATGAGGTGAAAACAAACATTTCGGAAAGCTCTCAGTAATTAGAAATAACATGACTTTCTCGTTGAAATTCACTTTTATTTTACTCTAAGGTGCGAGACATGATAATGGCAGCTAAGAGCCTTTATCAGAGGGGGGGTATACAGAAATTTCTGGGAGGCAGCTACACCCTAATGTGCTCAAAGACAGACAAATTCCTCTTTGCCTTAAGAATGAAGGACCATGCTCCCTTCAGTAATCCCAGCTGTCAGCCCAGCCTCCAAAAGGGGACAAATATCGCCATCTTGAGGTTATTGTCCTGTATGGAACGGTAAGGAAAGGCGAGAAATATTCAGCTGCAGCTCATTAAAAATGAAATACCTTGAATTCTGCTTGACAGGCTCTGACGGAACGCAAAAATAAAGTTGTTGCAATAGATAAAACCTGATTTCTCTGTTGCTGTTCCCTTTTCTTATAAAGAAGAAAACATGGATGAATAGCATTTGTCAGGCTGTCAGAATCCTATTGAAATAGTGTTCTTTTGTTAAATAAAAGGAAAAAAGTCCAAGCGATATTTTAGACTTACTTCTTAATTTTAAGACAGCCTAACTACCACTTTTGCCTTCCTCTAAAAATGCTGCATTCATTTTTACAGGTATTAGCACCACAGTAGATTCAGGTTCTCAGCAATTGCTAACATGTCGTTTGGTGCGTTTTGACAATACAAGATGATTCTCCTTTGAGAGTTGTAATTCTGTGTAAATCTACTATGCCAAAGCCAAACACACACACAAAAAAATTAGTTGTGATTCTATTTTTTTATCACCCTGACACTGATCTATTATATACATGTAGGGACTGTTTGYTGAAGGTCTAAGCTGCAAGGACAGAGGAATGTGGCCTGAAATATACTCCCAATTCTTTAATTCACTGATTTAAATGATCCAAGATCTAGGAGACCAGATTGAAAACAAATGTTTCGTTCTAGCACTCACATTGCTTGTGATTTCAGCACAATGTTTGTGGGGCTGAAGTCCAAAAGGATTTCACAATTCCTCGAAGGCAAGCTTCCAGTGCTTGTTTCCAGAAGAAACCAAAAGATCACCTGGGAGATATTTTATAACTCTTTCTTACGTTCTTGACCTGGTCTCTGGCTTTCTGATTAACTCTGAGCCTGTTGCTTAGTGCCTGTGTTCTCCCTCCTTTGCCCATAAGTGATTTGCTGCCTGAAATGCATAAATGAGAGGAGGTACATGGTGTGTGCTGAACGCAGAAACTGGTGGATTTTACGATGGAACCGCTTCTCTCCTTCCCTCTGTTCTGCATTCCTCATACTCGATAACTACTGTGKTTTTTTTATTTTTTTAAATGGGGAATGAATTTCTTCAATATCCCACTTAGTAATCATTATTTCTGTTTTAAAAAAAAAAAAGGTGGGAGGGGAAGATAGTACTCAAAATAGAAGCCTTAGGAATCCTGCCTTCTAAAGGTTTGGGGCTGTTTCAGGTCACAGTAGAGGTCTGACTAGTCCACTGATTTTTTCTGACAGCCACWGGTAGAAGATATTTTTCCACTCAGATTATCAAGTCTACTAATAAAAGAGCAATGCAGATGTATTCACGTATTTATATTCACATGCACGAATCTTTGGTTAAAGAAATAGCTCAGCCACGCCAAGAATCAATGTCATGGCACAGAATTTAAAGAAAAACCCCAGTGCTTAATGGCAGGTGACTGTRAATGTGAATGCCAMAAAARRTYAGTGCTGTCTGGGCTGTGGCACCCMGTGGTTCTGGGGCACACTGGCATTTCCCTGTGTGTTCTAGATTAACCCAGTAGGCAGCTAAATGCCACAGCCATTCGCAGTGCGTGGGGGAGACAAGTGGGGGGAAAACAGATAGAACTTATGGTTTGAGATAAAGACAGCCTAATAGGACAGAAAAGGAAGGGAAAATCATAATTAAAGGAATGCACAAAGAAGTGATGCATGGTGCAATTCCACACTGCCAAGTGACCAATGCCCAGGCAGACCCTGAGCGTTGTGCTGCCACCCTCCTGTTCAACTCTCCCCAGATTTATTGTTCAGCATGATGTCATAAGGTATGGAATATCCCTTTGGCCAGTTTGGGCCAGCTGTGCCCCCTCCCAGCTCCTTGTGCCCCCCAGCTTCCTTGCTGGCAGGGCAGTTTGAGAAGCTGGAAAGTCCTYGACTTGGTGTAAGCACTGCTCAGCAACAGCTCAAACATCAGTGTGTTATCAGCATTATCCTCATCCTAAACCCAAACCACCACTGTACCAGCTGTGAGGAAAATTAACTATCTCAGCCTAAACCAGGACACCATGGTCCACGGCAGAGCTCTCTTTATCTCAAAGTGTGTGAAGGGCAACCCTGGCAGAGTTCAAAAGCTGTGTGCACGTGGCATTTGGGGATATGGTTTAGTGGCGAGCATGGCAGTGCTGGGTTAATGGTTGGACTCCACTATCTTGGGGGTCTTTTCCATCCTCAGTGATTTTGTGATTCTTTGAGAGTGCCTGGAAACRGAATGGAGCAACTTCTGAGTGAAAGCCATGCCTTTTGAGCTTGTCATCCCAGCTATGACCAAGTCTCTGTGACTGTTTGTTTCAGGAGACACACGGCTAAGACTAGAGACGTTCCTGTGAAGATGTGACTCAGTTCTCTCTTATAATCCCCCCTTTTGCTCCTGGAACTCAGAGTGAAACAGAACTGGCTCAGGGTAATGAAGTAACACAAATCTCTTGTAGCCTATAAGAAAATAAACCAAACRGATCTGGCCCTTTGGTTTCTACGTTCTTGCTTTCTGTCCTGTCAGGCGAAATTGAGCCCATAACTGTTCTTGGACTGTGCCCTCTAGATGGCAAACACCGTGATTTAGTGCTAAACTGGTGGGTCTGAGAATTTATATATTGACAGAAAGGATTTAAAAAAAAACCAACCCTGAGTTTAAAAATTAATTTAGATACTTTATTTTGTTCCAAGATTTTCGAACATTTTAAGGTCATCATTTTCAAGCTTGCTTTCATAAACCTGGCAGCAGAATATTTTATAGCAAAGTGGATCTTCTCAACCAGAAGCCCTTATTTAAGGAAAAAGGTTAAGCATCCTGAGAATCTGGATAAATATGTTGTTGTCCAAGCTTGTTATTTTTTATGAGCTTCCTCTTTTCCCTTTAAAGGAAATGACACATACTCCTCAGAACAACTCTGCTCTAGTTAGAGCTGACTCTGCTTTTAGATGTGTTTCCATGTTCTTGGTTCCCCTGGTCAGCTCGAAGACTGCAGGAGCTGAAGGGACTGTACTGAGGGTCAGAAGGTTTGGCTCAAGCCTGTGGTCTGTTCCAGACCTCCCTGCTGCCTTGGTCGAGTCCTTTAAATGCTTGGTCAGGCTCAGTGGGGAGCCATGCAGATGCACTAATGGTGCCCTGAGCAAAGCTTCATTGCTGAGTAAGGAGGTCTTTCCATACCGTGGTACCTCACGCCTTGGTCTGAGACTCCTGCTCCCGCTTTCTGGTAAACCAGGTGGGGCTGAGCTCTGCCTTTGTGGTTGAGATTTCTAGCCCAGAGGGGTTTTCTTCCTGACAGGTGGCTGGAATTACAGCTTGCTTGCAAAAGACTCCTGGCCTCATGGGATCATCAGCTGTGCACAGAGGCGGGAGGGGAGGAAGGGAGCTGAGTGTGCAGTGCTAYTGGAACTCGTTCCAAGCCACTCACTTTGCATTTTCTCTTTTTCTTGCCAAATTATAGATCAAAGTACAGGCCTGAATATGCATGTTAGGAAAAAGCACTCAGATAACTTCTCCTTAATTACGTTAGAGCCCGTTACTGCATTAAGACATAATTGTCAATTTCATTAGAGTTAATTGTTGCAATTTTAATGTCACTATCAAAGTGAAGTATCCTGGCTGTAAGAAGCAGCACATCATCTCCTTTTGTGTAAAGACCCACRTGCTACCACACGCCTGAGATCAAGGCTTGGCTGTCTTTCTGAAAGACAGATTTGATTTTAGCAACAAACCATCGGGTGATGCTCAGAGTCTCTTCAGGCAGGAGGTCAGGGTGGCTCTCCAGGGCCAACCTGCCTGATTGTGGCGAAGCTGAGATACCTGTGGTTCTTTTTGTACTGCTGTTCCACTATTTTTTTTCTTTAAAGAGAAGCCACTTAGCTGCCCTGCGGTGTTRTCAAACAGTTAGGCAAGCAGCTCCCAAGTCTTTCCACGGATATTGAATTGCTTCGGTTTTGTGTTCCCATGAGATGCGTTGGGACCGCTTTGTTTTAGGATAGCACCTAAATACGCTCAGATACACTCCTGAGCAGGAGGTGCACTCCCTGAAGTGTCTTCCACCAGAAGCTGTCTGTGGCTGGGTCGTGTGGAATAAGCAGCGATTTGGTGCTTTGGATCAGGACAGGGTTTTGAGTGATGAAAAACAAGCCGTGGTAGAGATGAAAGCAAGTATTATTTAGACAGGTCAGTTCATTGTATTATGTAACCTTATAATTATTTTTAGCGCTGTTGACTCTCTACAAAAGACAGAATAATTAGATGATTATCTTTGTTTAAGTACAGTGTGCTGCTGCTTCGGCTTCTGAACTGGGAACAAAAGATGCTAAATATGATTTAGGAGGTACTTAAAATTGTATAGCAAAGCTGCTCTTAGGGAGAACTGTGATAAAACAATCACTTAAGGCTAAAATTAACTGGTTTGTCTCAATAAGCACCACGATTTTCTCTTCTAATGGCTTTTAGCTCCTATTTCCTTCTCAACTAGGCAGAGAGGCAATACAGTGGGACTGGAAAGTCTGTCCAATTGAAAGAGTCAGCCAGATGTTACTGGGAAGATGTAGCAAGGCTTGTGGTAGACTTATTTTCCTTTATTTTCTCCTCATTATCTGCTTTGGGAACCTACTGCTGAGGTGTTCCCCCATCAGTAAAGTCCCAGGAAGGATGCCTGTGTGAGAGGGAAGGAGCACTTGGGACTTCTGCATCCCCAGGGAAGCATCTCCTGGGCTTTAGTGGGCACCAAGCTGGTGAGTTTTCCTGCAGTGCTGTTTGTTTCTCTATTAATTTCGGATTTCTTCAGGCACAGTCTTTCTTTGAAATAACTAGTCTAAAGACAACAGCAAAACATAGGGAAAAGCATAAAATATTGCCAAGAGAATGCAGCTCCTSTGGGGTGGGATACTTTCCTGTGGGCCTGGGTGCTTGCTTCATTCCTTGCTCCAAATTAAACCAAGCACCAGACCAAGGCTGGGGTTTTTTAAATGTTGTTCCTTTGTCGAAAGGCTGAATTAAGACAGCACGGTTTGGCAGAGGCAGGAGGTGGCCTTCCAGAGCGAGCCCTGGCTTGTAGCCAGCCAAAGTCCCGATGTCTGTGCAGCCCCCGCAGCCGGAGAGGCAGAGCAGAGCCAGGTGATGCCTTGAGCCCTGGCAGGCTGTCTCAGGAAGTCAGTGCTACTCACAGGGAGGCAAAGCTGCCTCCTCCTGCGAAGTGGGGAAGTCCGTAAGTGCCTTCGTAGCAAATCACGTCAGTAACTGGCAGCGATTGTCGCCAGCCCAGCCAGCCGTGCCTTTGCAGCACCTCTTTGCACCCTGCGGTTCCCTTCCCTCAGGGTGTCACTCGCTCCCGAGGCTGCTCTGCCAGCAGSCACACCGCGCCTGGGGATGCCAGCGCAAGGAGCAGAGTGACATTTTGAGAAGGATGTCACTTCTTTTTCAACACTGCAAAACATCCACCCGTCTGTCACAAACACGTCTTCTTTCCCGGCACCCCGGCATCCCTGTATCAGTCACACAGAGTACAGCTCAGCACACAGGAATTTGTCAAGTTCATGTTATCACACATTTGCCAGTTTGCATCACTTGGGAGCTCCAGAACCRCCTTCCTTTCACCCCTTACCGTCTGGTTTGGGCTTTTATTTTAAGGTTATCCTAAAGAAAAGAGCTGTAGAAAGCACAGGTGGGGAAGTAGCGCTGAAGTGCCTCTGGAAGACCAAGCTGGCTTGCAGACAAACTGAATGTCCGTGTCCTGAAGGAACTCTGCTGTCAGACCTCAGAGTTGGAGGTGGAACTCTCAAAGCCACGTGTAGCTGATTGCTCTCCACATCCTCCTACACTTCTTTTTTGTTCTAAACTCAGCCTGGTATCTTTGGTCTGTATTAGGAGATGCTGAACCCWCACAGGAGAAGAGGCCCCATGACTTGCCTGGTGAGCTGCCACGCCAATAGCAAATCAAGCAATCTTCATCCTGTTGATTCTGGAAATCTTGGACAGCCTAGTAAAACACCAGTTACCCAGAGAAATTCCATTGTTATGATATTTAACTTCATTTAARAAGGTATAAAGAACACATGGTGTGCACAGTCTTACTGTAGAGATGATCAACTTACTGATTTGCCCAGATGTTTGAACTGGTGTTTTCCATCCAACTATTGTCACCTTTAGAAATAGCTTGTTCTTTGAGACAAGAATTTTATTTCATATGTTGGATATTTATATGTATGTCTYGGCTATCTGTGCATCACTGCTGAGACAAAAATCAGCCATAACGATTCTGGAGAAAATTCATTCTCCTTGTGTCTCAGCCGCCTTGAATGCGACTTCTAGAAGGTGAATTGCATTTTTTGTTCTGAGAGTGCTGCTATTTTGTCAACAAGGTAAAATAAAAACTGGGATTAGTAAAGCACACACATGGCTTATCAGGTAATTCAGGATAATYAGGTTTGGAGAACTATGAAGGATGATGCCAAATCAGGGACTTTTGTGCTTTAAGCCTTTGCAAACTTGAGTTTCTTTGGAGCAAGTCCTGAATGGAGACCTCATCTCCTGTACCTGTGGTTGTCTGTCACAGGCAGTGTGTGCTTACTGAGCAGGCCAATAAGGCAGCTCCAAAGGCCCCAGGAAATTACTTCCCGCTTCCGTTAGCTTTTTGACTCCTGGTCACGTGGAGGGACCCAATTCCTGCTGTTACAACCCCTGAGACTGAAGTGTCAAAACTGATGATAAATAGTCAGGTGGTTCTGGCACTCCGGAGTAATGCAAACTTCCGGTTCTTGAAGCTGGAAGAGGAAAAACAAAGAGAATGAGCCCTATTTCTCTGAGAAGGAAAGGGCATTTTCCCCATGCCCCACAGATAGGAAGGAGATACACTAACAGAAGACAGATTTTTCTTGCTCCTGTAGACTAGATGCCGCCGGCTGGAAAAAACAATTGTTTGTATCTCCGAAAATCTCTTCCAGCCAGATCAGCAGAGGACACAGAGACTGTCCAGGGAATTCAGACTGGATTGCACAGAGGTTTGTTACTGGGACAATGATCCAGCTGTACTAAAGAGATGGACAGGCTGTCTTCTTAAAGGAAAAACCCAACAGACCACCCCAAGCCGCCCCTGATCATTTTATCTCCAGTATTGTCATCGGCATATCTGACTTATGGCCAGAAYGTTGCAAATAGCATACTCAGAATTTGCTACTTTTGTAGTAATGAGTTTGTTGCCAAACTGCCAGTCAAATCCTATTTGCTGCAAAGAAAAGTGTGGGGACAGCTTTTCTGCAATGGAGACTCCATTGTCCATCACCTAAATATGCTACCCCAACAACACAACATCCTTCAAATGCCCTGAACCCTTTCATATGTATATTTTACTTTCGACTAAGTCATTGCAAAAAATTTTTAGTCACCTCTGCTAGCAAAGCATAATTCTTTTTGACTTAGAGAACAGGATGCAGCGCTCTAACTGTCTGAGAATACCTTTAAAGATAGAGAAAATGCTTTATGCCAGGTTATTGAGTGCAGCTTTTAATGAACTGTCTGAGGGAGAAACAGAGAGATTGATTGMGGGGGTTGATGTTATGTGAGTGAGCACCTGTCAGGTGGAAAGCTGATGGTTTGGGAGGGGGTGGTTGTTTGTCAGGGACCTGGAGTGGAAATATGTAGAAAATKCTGATTGTTATAAAAACCAACACCAAAGGACAGAGAAGGCTGGTGCAGGGGAAAGATATAATGCTGTGGGAGTTCCCGTATCCCATATCCCATCTATAAACCTTTGCTCCAGCCTGGAGAAGATGCAGGGCAGTGGGGACACCAGACCATCTGGCCTTTCTCAGCCATATTTGGCACTGGGCTAGTGGTAGTGGTTTCCTTACCCTCTCTTAGGCTGGATGAAGGTGGACTGTGGTGGCTGCAGAGTGGCAAGGCTCAGGAATTTGGTTTTGAACCTTTTTATAGCATCCCCAGAGAGGAGTTGGTGCYGTGCTGCATGTTGAGAGTGCTTGTGTTAGCAGGCAGGATCCCTGTGATGGGGTGTGCCAGGACCGCCCCAAAATGTGGCCTCAGCAAACTTTCAGACCTCCAGCCGAGGCCAAAGGACAGCCCACAGAAGAATGTGCTGGGTTGTACAGAGGTGGGTCTTGACTTTTGGGAAGGCAAGTGGAGAGTTAGATCTCCCATCTCGTTGTCCTGCACAGTGTCCAAATGGATTAAGCCATTTTTGGTGTTCTGAAACACTTTCTACAATTTCCCCTTCCAGCTGGTCTGGAAGCAAAATGCTGCTTTTGAAAAAGCTGTGTGATTCAGTTTCCTCATGTTCATGCAAAAACACTTAAAGAATGGGGTTTTTAAAATAGAAATAAGCTTTTAATTTCAATTTTGGAGGAAGGACAGACTTAATTTGAGAACTTTAATTTACTCCTGCTAAATTCAAATTCAAACTTGGACTAATTCAAATGCTAAATATACAACTTAATTCAATAGTGATTTCTCTCAGATGAGTGCTGAAGGAATGTTTTAAAAGTCTTAATCTGCTTTTCTAATGTAACAACGAACAACCTATGTTTAAGGGTTAAAATAACTTATCTGAATTTCAAATGGGGTGGAGTCAGTGAGGATATGAGAGAGGAAGGCTGTCACAGACAGAGGGATCTCTGTCAATAGAAAAGGAGAAGTGAAGAGGGATTCCACCAGGATAGGAAAAGGGAAGGTGTGTCGTGGGAATAAAGAGATTTRCATGTTGATTCAGAAAGCAGCACATGAGAAGGGAGGCAGAATCTCCCTACAGACAGTCTGGAACTGGAAGAACTATGCTAGAGAAGCAAGTTCAAGGATCAAGTTAAGTGTGGTTATTAAGAAGTATCAGTAAAGAAGATAATTTTGCTAATGTCAGTTCAAATGTGGTGGCTAAAGCTAATGAGAAGAGTAAAAYGAACTGGAAAAAGTGAGGGAGAGAATGAGAAAAACTTTATTTTGACCCATTTCTGTTCTAGTTGTGCTACTGAATCTGTTACCCATGTTGTGGAAATATACTTCCATAAAGTGGAAAACACTGGAAATAAATTATTCTCTTGGATATTTATTTTTGTTACCAGTGGCTTGAAAAGATGTTAAAAGTCAGAAAATATAGATAAAAGTCTTGTCTGGATTCAAAAGATCTATTTTCATTCAGTCTCTCTTCATCTCTTCAAAGTTGTCTCTACCTTTTCAAGTGTATTAAAAACTATTTTCTATAAATACTTTGCATTGTTTCCGGTGACAGCTCCTAGCATTTTCTCACACACAACCTTAACTAAGGAATCCCAAAGCAACCCTAAATAACACAAGTTATTGCATGTGTGAGTAGAAACCAGCTGGTAACACCAGTCTAGGCATAGATGCTACAGCGATTAAGAGATGATTAAAAACTACGCACGTTGTTTGTCTTGTATCAAATATAGAGTGGCCAGCAGGACCAGGGCAGTGATTGTCCCCCTGTACTGGGCACTGGTGGGGCCACACCTCGAGTGCTGTGCCCAGTTCTGGGCCCCTCAGTTCAGGAAGGACATTGAGGTGCTGGAGCGAGTCCAGGAGTCACCATCCCTGGAGATGCTGAAGAAACAACTGGATGYGGCCCTTAGTGCCATGGTCTAGTTGATGACTCGTGATTGGTCAAAGGTTGGACTCGATGGTCTTGGAGGTGTTTTAAAACATAAATGTTTCTGTGATTCTGTTTTTAAACACCATAACTTAGGTTTAAACACTGTCATCAATTTGAGTAGGGCCACGTTAAGAGTTCCTTTAGTCTATTCTAACAATTAAGAAAACTTGGAGAGGTTTGATTGGGCTGATTTAGACATGCAATGTAGTTAAAGCAGTCAGGGAAATAGCTGAATTTTTGTTTGCCAGACCGCAAACTGTGTAGGCTGCCAGTGCTGAAATACTGGGAGGGAAAACCCTTATCTGGGACATTCTAATACAGTGCACTTCAGAAAATCAAGCTGTGTAGTTTTTGGTAATTTTCTTCATCTAAGAATATCACGTATAATGATGCTGCATGGCAGATCAGAAAAAAAYCCCCATTTTTTTTACTGAATTTATAAAACTTCAAGCAACATCTGAAAATGTAGCGTGCAGATGTTTGGAAGGTAGGACAACAATAGGAATTCAGATTGGAAGTTATTCTTTCTGATTCAATTCTTTTTTCTGTAGGCTGYAGAAAAGGAAATGTGAAATACATACTAATTTGCTATTGTTAGCTTTTATTTTTGAGTTTCGTTCTTGCATGTAATTGTTTGAATGGACAAACTATAATCCTCCTCCTGAAAATTGTAACTGTGCAGAGAATTATAGCACTTAGTTTATCTCAAAGAATATCCAAAATTACAGATCAGTATCAGATGAATTATAACCAAAGGTTGTAGACACTTATTGTCAGTGTTGTGAATTGGGAAAATTAGCATCCTGAAAAAAAATTTAATTACCTTATCTATGGAGAAATGTTTAAAAGAAAGTATGTGAGGAAAATCCCAGAAGGTTTCTGCTGAGGTACAAATCAGAACTAGTTATCATCAGAAACCAGTAATAAGCAGTAGCACCGTGTAGGAATGAAAGAAACATCTACTTACAAAAGCCTGTGTCTGGTTTTTCAAGATGYCTGATGTTTTGTTTCTTTTATAGGCTACTTCCAAAATCGTCTAAGCCTTTGGACATAAAAGCCATACTTTGGCTAGTAGCCAGGTGTTTCAAAATACTATATGTTTGTGAAAAGAATCAGTATTATCTGGCCAGTGGCACTTCACCATAAGATTATCCAGATGAGGCTCTTGCCACTTTAAACTGAAAAAGCATGAGAACAACTTGGCAAAGTGATTCCTGATTTATGTATGCACATCAGCATTTCACAAGTACTAAAATATAGCATTTGCTGATGTGCATGATGATGCCTGAGCTGAAGATATCAATTTAACTGCCACTGCTTTATTGGCTGCTGGATCAGGCTTCTAGATAYGTTTTATAAAAGTGAAACAGTTTTATCAGTCTGGTGCTTTTTTCTATTCACAGACCCCAGCACATGGAAACTGATATGATTCTTCTCTTCGGTGTAGTATATCACGTGTGCGTGAGCACTGCCTGGAACACCACACGCCTGAATTTTGCAGTTGTCCTTGGCAGATGGAGAAYACCATGGCTGATCTGTGTGTCTAAATTTGTGCCCCTTCACAGTCATGACTGGGAAGATCGCTGTCCAGCTGTGTAGATACCTTGTCACAGGCAACTCAGAAATATAGAGTGAGGTTTTCTTGCTTTTTTTTTCTCCTGCAGAACCTCTGAATATTCCATAAGGAGGTGCTTTGCAGCAGTTGTGTAGCACAGAGGTTGGGCACRTGATTTGAGGAAGCTCCTGTTTGCTGCTTTTCCAGAAGAAGCCTCCAGATTTAAGTACTCTGCTGATTTCATTCAGGCACTAGAAATGCTTTCATCTCTTTGGCATTCAGCCTGTTTTTTCTCTGCTGTGCCACCTGATGGTGCTTCATCAGGAGAAGGGCTGAGCTGAAAGGATGAGAAGGATGTGCAAATAAGCTGTGCCACAGAAGTATATGTTCATTGGGCTAAAACCAAGACAGAGATTTAAAAAACATATCATCTGGGAGCTGAAGTGTTGCAAGAGCTTATGTATCTTTATATCTGAGAGAAAGCACAGCATCACAGTTACCAAAATAGTCTGAATTTCAAGCTCCAGAGTGCAGTTCAGTGAATCACGTGTTTAGAGGCTTTAAGAAATGTACGATAGAACAAACTCTTCTGGGTGTTCCTTATTTAGAGCTAATTAGGCTACCTTGACCTGCAAAGAAATTAGACTAAGTGTTGCTGGGAACAGAGAAAGTATTTTTATTTCAGTTTTTGTCCTGGAGGGACAGTTTTTGCATGGCACCCTTCCATAACATTGATCTTGTTGAATATATTATTTTTATCATGYGTGTATCATTTTGGTTTACTAATTAGATTACTGTAGCTCTGGAAGGTAATCAGAACACTTGATTATTCACTTCTTCATAGCCACGACAGGGTRTGAGAGGAAGAAGCAAAACCCTCAAGCATTCCTTAAAATCTTCTGTGCAATCCACTTTTTCTTTTGCTCCTATTCCTCTTTTCAGTCTGGCAGTGATAAATGGGGAGCAGAAAAATTAATGAAACTGGATTTTTTTGAAAGCTTGTTAGTCTCTGCACCACCCATCTGGATTGCTTAGTGTGGCAAAAATAGAAAATACTGGGCTCAAACTAGACAGGTTTTAAAAGTGGAATCTTTATACAGGTCAATGAAAAACATTAGAGTGCATGCAAAGGAGAAATATTTGCTGACACATTTATAAAACATAAAAAACACACACACTACTAACAATATTGAAGACTGAATCACTACAAATGTATGTGTATATTCTCATAACTGGTTGACCCATTTCTAAAATATGAAATGAATAACTCCTTGGCTTGGCAGAAGATGTGAAAGCATTTGGGTTTTTGTTTTGGTTGCACTGTTTTGTTTGTTGTCTCGTTGGGGTTTTTTCCCCTGTTTGTTCTTGTGGGATTTTTTTCGAAACTGCAGTGAGATAGGACAAATTCTTCCCTTTGCTTCACTATGTCTTTTCTAAGAAGTTAAAGGTACAAATTTTCTACAAATATATTTATTTTTCATAGCCGTCTTTCACTRTTTTTGAGGGTAAATGATGTCTTTATGACAAATATTACAGCAATTTTTCTTAATCAGACTTTTGGAGACAGAGATCAGAAACAAATTCTAGTGTTTTTCAACTCTGGCATTTTTCTTTTGTTGTGAGGGCTCCAGCACCCTCTTCACCTGTTGTCCCCTCAACGAGATGGTGGCAACATTCCAAGAGGGTCAAGGGGTCCACAGTGATCCCCTTCCAGCCTGGCACCTGCAAGTGGCACAGTCTCCACGCTCAGCAGCGGCTGAGAGGGGACAAAGCATCCAGACATGCAGCAGCAAAGGGAGGTGCAGCCAGCCTGGGAAAGGTCTCCCAGCACTCCATTAAAGAGCTGCCAGTTGGGTTTGATTCCCTTCCAGTATCTYTTCCAGTTTGCTACGTCCTTTTGGAAACAGAAGGATTAGGACTGTGCAGAGTATTTGAAATACGTGTGCAATACATATTGGGTTGTTGAGAGAAAGGTCTTTGTATTTTCTGTTGCATTTATTTTCTTTTAAATTCAAACCATCTATTGACTCCCTCCTTCACAAAGTTTCTTTGAGATGTCACTAACTTATATAATCATARAAGACTGAATGTTGGTGTAAGTAATGGAGTATTTTTCAAAAATGAATTCCCATTAGGGCTCCCCTTTGTGTCCTTAGCAGGCAGTTCTGACCCCAAAGAGACTGCTACACCTTATCTTGTGCTCACCTGAGACTTTTATTCTATGTCAAATTAATCTAAAAGCGTGGCTGTGAACTTATTTATTTTTGAAAATGTARCTTAGTCCCTGAAATTTGAGTTCCTATGCTTGAGTTACATGAAGTGACTGTTTATAAGCAAAAACAATTAAGTATTTTTGTAATGCTAATGCAAGCAGCAGAAACTCGTAATGAGTGTTTCACAGGAAATTAACCAACCAGGAATGAAATTCTTGGYTTGGTGAAGCAAACAGCAATATTTCCATTGGTCCCAGGCATGTACTCCCTGTGAGCTGCTGGGTAATTTCAAAATACTGAATAGATTTCTGAACACTGGGGTTGCCTTCAAATGTAACTTTTGAACAAATAAAAGACCAATGGTTTGACTAAATGCCCAGATTTGTGTGTCTCCTCCATAGGCCCATAGTGAGGGCACTGACAAAACCCAARTGAAGTGGTCACGCCGCTCCCTCCCTCTCTGCAGGCTCAGTACCCAAAATCCCAAAAGCTCAGCGTTGTCAGGCTGAAACAAATTAACTGCAAATGGTGGGGTGATATTTATTTAGGGCAGCTCCTGGCATCCTATTAATTTACATGTTCTCTTGCYGAAGGATTTGCTCTTCGGTAGAAAGCAAGCTCATTAGAACACTAAGGGAAGATTTTGTGTTCTTTCTTAAAACATGTTGAACATTTTGAATAAAAGAGTAATTATAGTTGTTAGAGTTAGCAGAACAATGTGAAGTCATTTTGCTTAGAATGATATGCAAGCACTTGTCAGCTTGCTGTTCAGAGGAACCTTTTAAAATGCCACAGTAGTTACTGTCTAATTGCATAAATATTAAGTCACTGGAACACAATTAAAATAATCATATTCAGGGAAAAATTCTTGCATTTGGATTTTGACCACACAATCCATGGCAGAAAATCTATGTGTTTCTAGAAAAGCAGTAAAATAATATTCCATATGAGCCAGATTTCTTTCTTAAATTGTGGTTACAAAAAAAAAAATCCCATGCCAATCACCCCCTCCAGTCCTGGTATAATATTGTGCTGTCCGTAGTACTCAACAGTAACTCCTTTTAAAAAGTAAGGAAAGTAGAAAAGATAACTCTTATGCCAATACATTGGTTACAGTCGTGTCCACAGTGTGTATTTTGCTCCAGTGACTTGGGGGTTCTCTATATGTAGTAGTTTACCACCCTGTGATGGATCTTTGCACCACACTGAGCCAGCACTGGGAAGCACCCGGGTACTGGGCCATCTTGAATACATTGTGATGTTAGATTCTAAAATACTTAAATACCAAAATCACATACCTGGCATTGCTGGACCTCATTTTAACAAGTCCAGATATTTGTATGTGATTCTATCCCCCTGGCTGTTGCTGAAGGCCCATAGCAGGGGAGGCTGGATTTTTAATCCCCGTTATCTCTATGTAAATCTGGCAAAAGTTTATCGACTTCAGTGGGCTTCCTGGTGAGATTTTCTTTTGTTCAACAGGGCAGAATTTGGGTTGTGTTCTCATTTCCTGCAGGCTTCTGTGCTKCTCTATGCTGGCTGCAATAAAGGCACTGCACAGCTCAGATAGCTGCATCCCGAAGGCAGAAGTGCTCCTTGACATTTGAGCTCCAGCTCATGGGGGTTTTGCTGCCTTTCTCCTCTCCAGCTTCTGCAGTCTGACTGCATTCATCAGGATGCTATATTATAAAAATAGACTGGTTACTAAGACATCAATAAGTCACTTCATTTAGAAACAATACATGGATTTTTTTTTCAGTGGGGATTTTGGGTTAGTGGATAAAAGTGCATGAGAAAACCCCAGGGATGTTTTGGTAGAGTATCAGCTTGGCTTTCTGCTAGACCCTTGTGAGATTGTGTAAATAAAGGTGCTGTGCTCCTTTTGTGAAATATGCTTGAGGTCTTGGGCTCTCAGAGGATCTTTGCCAAAACCCACTACGTTTGGATGTACCCTTGCCAAAACCTCCCTGTTCTCAGTCACATGGCATCACACATAGTTTTTTCTCCAATGAAAAAGGAAAATGTGTAGTTCAGACTTCCAGAAACCTTTAAGCAGACTGTCAAGGCATTGCTGTCATCAAAGGTTAAAAAGGGACTATATCCTGACAATARGGTAGTTATTGTAGTTAGTACAGTGTTGTTTCCATCTTGAATGGTGGTGTGAACTTACTGGTCTATATTTGTGTYCAGAGGTGAGAGTACTTTTTGAGGGACAGAGTAGTCTGTGAGTAGCTCACTTAGGACTGCATGCAGGTATTAAAAGCTACTTCTTAAATCATATGCACACACCAATAGATGTTGGCTCCAAGAATAAGGAGGTTCTTTGTGAAAACGTGTTGGAAAACTGAACATTGTCTTCACGTTACAGAGCCTACAGCAAATTACCTGACACTCAGGCTGTTAATTAAGAGTCTGAAGCAAGGCACTATGTTTAAAAATACTAGTCATGGTATTACTAACCTAATTTTTCACACAAAAAGCTCAAGGATCTTTGCTATTCACTGAATAGATGAATGAAAAATCATGCAGTTTGAGGTTTATGCTTATGCTTTTTTTCTGTTAATTAGAAAGCCACATCACACTTTATGAAAATTTTAATAACATTCCCTGAAAATCCAGCTTTAATGATTTAAAGTTAAATTAAACTTAGTTTTAGTTTGTGCCTTTTTGGTCTCTGCATGAATGGTGGGACAGATGGGAAGGGATATGAGAGCTCAATGACTAAAAGAAAATGGAAAAACTGGCTGTGGAAGCAAGAAAATTATTCATTAAAGTACAAAGCAGGGTCAGCTTATCAGGAARGTCAGAAAAGTTCTCTTTGAGGGGTTTCTTTGACAATGACATGAAGACAAGTACTTGGAAGGAGTACTGAAACCTAAGTGTAGAAGGTTTGTGCAACACAGCAATTTCTTACCTCCAAACTGACAACGGTACTTTTATCTTGGGTGAACGTTTTTTGATCCATTGAATTTTGTCTTTGCTTCCCTGGGACAGTGTCTTTGCACATGGCAAAATTTGACTGTGTTACACCAAACAGCAGGTGTGGCAGGGCATCGGGAGTAGTCAACTGTACAAAAGYGAGGAAGATCTATACTTTAAAACTGAATTTTATACGATAAGACAGCTCTGTGGGGAAAACAGTGCAGCAAGTGTTTCTGGTTCAGAAAAGTGAGACTCCACCATTTTATTTATTTTTTAAGTGGAGAATGAAATGAGAAGTCTCACAGGTATAGTTTATGGTTGTATTTAGGGACAAGAAATGCATCCTCCCACCAACTGTTCACTCAGTGGTAGATTTATGTATTTAACGCATTGCTTTATCTGTCTCGGGAAAGAATATAATAAACCTCAAGAATATAATAAACCTCACTTCTTTAAAAAGAACATGCCTTCATATTTAGCCCACAGGCAGTCCCCTGAGGTCTACCTTCATCAGAGGCTTTCAGTAGCTGGAACATTAATCAGGGCAGGAATGAACCTGGAGCAGAACATAAGTAAATGGGGAGTGCCTGAAATATTCAGGGTGTAGTTGGGAAAACAAGATCAATGCTGATGTCTGTGGCACTATTATCTTCCCTCAGTCCTCTCTCTCATGCTTTTTGTTATTATGTCTCCAGTTTGGGTCATGGAATTTTAAAAAAAAATAATTAAAAACTTGACCAAGTGTATTAATGCTTCATTTGAATTATTCCTTTAAACAAAATATTGCASTTTTAATTATTAAGGTGCATGGTAATTCTTTCTTCTCTAGCCTATGGAAAATCGTGCTTACTATGTGGTGTTGGATCTTTAGGACCATGACAAGTAATTTCATAAGGCCCTGAATAAAGATGAAATAGTCTGGTGTTGAACTTGGCATTCCACGTTGTATCTCTGCCACCAAGCTCCTTTCCCCCTTGGTCTGAAGTGATATGACTGTAATTTGGACAGAACACAGCTGGTGAATTGATTCCCAGCCCTAGCTGTGCATCCAAGCCACAGCATCGCAGTGGGCTCTGGAGTCACTGAACTGCAGCAGCAGCTCAGGAAGGAGGCACAAATCCTTCCTCCTGAGCTTGTCTGGGCATTCCTTTCTGTAATGCATGGAGCACTATTGTTCCTCCTGCCTATTTACAGCTTGCCTTAAGGYTGGGTTACTTAAAGCACTGGTCCTGAATGTACAAAAGGGACACATAAGGAATAAAAACTTGCTCAAGGTCAGTGTCAGCCTGTGGCTGAGCCGAGTGAAGAATTCAGGTGTCCTGGTGCACAGAGTGCAGTGCTTTTCCGCTAGGATATAACATCATTGTTGTGCAGATAATGCCGTAAGAAAATGAAAGGAAGAAGGAGGATACTTGCTGTTGTATGGCTTTTAGCACATGCCTGCAGTGGGATCACATTACTGCAGTATTTTGGGGTCATATTCAGGAATCTGAATAAGAACGTGGTCTTCCTTTCACGTCTTTACAGAAAACAAAATTCAACAAGAGACTTCATAGCAGTGGTGACATTTAGCCAACACTTTCTAGGCTTATGTTCCCATCAATTTGGCATGCCTCAATTTGAGCAGAAATAGGACTTCTGCTTTGCTCTTCATTAAGAGGATTGTTTGCAAGACAGACAAAAGTGTTTAAAAATGACTGTGGCAGCTGAGTCATCTGAGGATGTCTCTCTCTTTGGTCATGTGTTTGTCACAAAGAGACATGTGAGGCCACGTTGCAGGTGTCCCTTATAGTTTTGAGGTTCAAGAACTTGTGTCCTGAAATAGTCTATGACTCACCTGTATCTGCAGTGCCTGCCCTTGTGACCAGAGATTTTATTATTTTAATGTCCTTCTAACACAGCCGCCAGCAATTCTTCTTCACAGTTTCTCATTTGCTCAAAATGCAGCTGTCTGCTCCTTGCTGAAGTCAGCA
Source organism: Amblyornis subalaris (assembly GCA_018881555.1). Lineage (NCBI taxonomy): Eukaryota > Metazoa > Chordata > Aves > Passeriformes > Ptilonorhynchidae > Amblyornis > Amblyornis subalaris. The sequence continues at coordinate 4,710,869 of JACAXG010000045.1, forward strand.
ACTGTGCCTGTTCTGCTGCTACACTGACAGATTGTCTTTAAGTTGTCTCTTTGTTTTTTGAAGACATTAGTAGATATGCTACTTGGTTTTGTTGTTTGTTTGTTTTTTCTTTGAGGCTTGCGTTTTGAGATTTGCCTTCTAGCAATGTCAGAACAGTAAAGATCCTAAAGCTGTGTATTAGCATGGAAAAACTGCATTTTGTCTTCTGTTGCTTCTAGGAAATTAATTTCCCTTCAACAAAAATGTTGGTGTRTCCTCTCTGCTTTACACTCTTTTGTGTCTTTCAACATTGAGGATTGCTGCGTAGGGTCCTGCTGAATGCACATAAAGTTTAAATGCAAAACTTGTGCTTTATTCACACTGTAAGTCTTTGAAAGAGTGGCATTTTAAAAACACAGTCGTTACATTTCATAATGTTAGCGTAAGCTGGAACAGCCCTTCAGGACAGGAGCATGGGGTAACCGGTGCTGGTAGTTTAGAAGATGGGCYGTGAGAGTCAGCTTTGACCCAAGTTTACAAGAGGCAGAGTGCAAATGTGTTACTAGATGTGGATGTTAGCCTGAGAACTTGGAACTTCTGCAAGCATTCTGTTCTGAGAAGGATTTAAGGTAATTTTAGAACATGTCGCTCTTTAGGAGAAACAAAGTACTTCTCTGTAGGACTTCGGTTGACTGATTGGGTAACAGTCTGAAGCCTGGTTTAAAGGGGACTCTGTAATTTTTTATCTTAGATAGGCTATGGAGGCAAGGGTTCTGATTCAATTACCCTGGAATGTTCAGTAGATGAGCAGATGACAGGCACAGTCATTGTCACCTTTTAGGTTTTCACACCATGTAAAGTGAGTACCAGAAGTGTCCACTGCCTTTCGTGCTTCCTTTGTCTCCTGCAGTTCAGTTCGGTTCCTGCACTGCTTCTACTGAAGCTTGGAAGTGCCTCAGGCTTCTTAGTACCTGGACTGTGTTATCATGAAAAGCATATGAGAGTAGTAAAGCATTTGAATAGCCATGAATTCCGAGTTTTAAATAGGAATGCTGAATGCCAAGTTTGGCAGCCTTTGGGAATTTGGAGGTAAATCTCTGAACTGCATTGCCTTTGGGGAGGTTGGTGTCATTCTRTTGGTTTAACTAAAACCTATCAGCCTAATGCCTGCTAGGTGCCCATGTTCTGCAGAGCAGGAGCCTAGTTCACTTGTAATTAACATTCTGGCTTTAATCTGAGTGAAGATTTTCTTATTTCCTTTCTGCCCTTTCTTTACTATCTGTGCTCCATTTCTGTTTCATTTACTCTCAGGCAGTCTGCTCAGAGGTGAAGCAGGTGTGTGGCAGTCATGGGATCCCAGACGTGCACTTTGTTTGTAAATGTTTCCAAGTGACCAGAACTGTTTCTTGCTTCATAATTCTACCACAGGAGCTCCTCCACTCAGTTTTTTCTTTAGGAAGAGGAGTATCAAACTGCTTGATGCCCAGCTGAAAGACCCTTTCTTTAGTAGTGAAGCTGTACCCATCGAGAGGACCACAGCAGGTTGAGAGACTGACCATACTCTGAACATGTTGCCTATTTCTTAGAGCTGTGAGTAACCTCCTGAGAGGTGACACACTTACAAAAGTAGCTCTCCATCTTTTTTTGCCACAAGCAGTCTTGCTGAAAATAGGATCCTCAGGAAAAGCCAAAGACAGTGATTGAAAYTGCCTCAGGCCACCTCACCCCATACACAGAAAGTATAAAACCCACAACATGTGCTCAGCTGCTGGTACAAGCTGTTACATTCACTATAGTAATTGCTGCCATTAGTGTGCTATTAATATTTCTCTTACAAAATTGTAAGAGAAATCAAATGAAAACGCGAAGTCTGCTCCATCTGCAACCAGTTGTGTTCTTTGTTGGTCAAGCCACACACAAGCCACAATTTCTAGCAATGCTGTTGTCCTCCAAGGGAACAGTTCTTAGGAGGAGCTTAATTTCTCTGAGTTCCTTGTGAAATTTTCATTTTGTGCTGGAGCAGAAAGACAGGCAGCATGTACATTTGGGAGGGCACAGGTACRGGACCTGCTTGCCTATTGCAGCAAGAGTGTATCACCTTGCAACAAGCAGAAGGAAGGTTTCTGGGCCTGTTCTGCCTTTATTGCAGCTTTGTACAATTTGGAGACCCTGGAGCTGGCAACAAATGCATCCTTTTACTAAATGGGCTATGGTCTGAATAGGTGGCTTAGCCTTCAGACTGGAGGCAGCACACCAAACCACTCTCAGATGCGGCCTTGGTGTGGATCTGAGGAAATGTCATTCCGACAATTGTGATGTGCTCCTATATCAGCTCTTCATCACCAATGTATTCCTAGAACAGCTTTATTGCGGGCYAGGACTTTGCCCTATTTTGTGGAGTTTTATCTTCCTGATCTCCGATTTTTCTCCACGTCTTTGGGGAAATTCTCATCTACGAAAGTGCTTTTGAGTCAGCATCTTTGAGCTCATGAGTGCCAACATTCTTGACAACAAGCAGCTGAAAAAATGTTTTCATTTCAATTTTCCCTTTCATATAAAATATTACAATGGAGAACATTGCCGACCTAAATGACACATTCATCTAAACGACAAATGTAGCTGAGAAAAGACTAGTTAATTTTTCTGGTTCATCTCACAAGAAAATGCAAACTACTGGAGAAAGCTGCTGTATTGGTGGTTTGTGGTTTGGGCCACTTTCCACTGTTATGGAAATACTGAAAAATCAGCTGGACTTTTTATGTGCCTGCTCAACATCACTGCCTGCTTTTGCAGCACTTTGACACTCTTGTGAAAYGCAGCCTAAAATCACAGCACTTGTGGTCTCCTAAGCCTGTCCATTTACAGGGAAAATACTTCCAGCGCTCCCTGTTGTAGAGAAAATGTGAAAACCAGAATTCTAAAGCTAAGATTCAAGAGGCAGATCAAAATGGCCTCAATTCATTGGGGAACAGTATGATTTTTAAAGCCGGGGCTGCAGCATTGGAGAAGCATGGCATGACTTGGGGATACACGGGCTGCCTGGTGCAGGTGCCATTTTCACAGAGCTGCAGCTCTACTTTGAACTATTCAGAAGCAATAAGTGTAATTTTGTTTCTTTTAACTCCAGAGGTAATTGGTGCCTGCTTAAACAGTGGACCCTCCTGTGCTGACGAGTGTCCATCCTTTGTTTGGCAGTGCTCTGGGCAGGGCTACTCTCTTGCTGAAGCGTGTGAAAGTGCCATTTTCATGCTCTCTGCACACCCTTCTCCTCACTGCCTGGAGGGCAAAGGAAAGGAAAGCTGGTTCTGGGAGTTACCTTCTTCATTATTCTGGATTTCCCCTCCATCCCCACCCAGTGTCAGCTTGTTCACCCTCCGGGCTCAGTGAGAGGGATCTTGTTTGCCCATCAGATTACCCAACTCTCACACAAATTTCATGCATCCTCAGAAGTGGAGGAAGGCTGTATTCAAAATGAACTCTAATCTAGACCAGCACAGACCCGACTGTATTTCTCGTCCCAGCCAAAAAGCAATCACTTCAAGGAGAAGCAAAATATAAAATTTGATGGATTTGAAATGAAAGCAGCTTATTCCAGAAGTGTCATACATAGCACTGATTGAAGCAGCAAGGTTTGAGGGAGACCCTGTTTAAGTTTTAGCTGCTCATCATTAATACTGCATCTGTCATGTTTTATGATGACTTACAGAGTATTGCAGAAATAATGTACCAAGCTCTCAGCTGAWGTAAATCTTCATGGCTCACTCCAACTCAGTGAAGTTCTGCTAGCCCCTTTGGAAATTTAGAGTTTTATTTGCAGTTTTTACTGTTAGACACAGTATTTTCCCAGCTTCCAGACGCTTTGCAGTATATATTTCAACTAACATAGACAACGCTGATGAATGTGTCTGAATGCAGAGTTCTCTCGGCACATTAATAACATGAAGTTGATCTTACAAAAGGAAAAGTACCTGACCTTGCATTGCTAATGCAATTAAAAATACTGAAGAGGTCTTGGTATGGTATTAGCTCTTAGCGTTGCAGTTCTTCCATCAAAAACGTAATATGATGTTTATGCTGCTACAGAAAATTCTGTTCTATTAATTCCCAAGTTGTATCCCTTCCATGTGACAATACCCATCAATTTGTCTTTATGAGTTCTGCTTCCTGCTAATATCTATGTGCAGTGTCTTATGATCCAAGAAGTTGAACTGATCTGTTCATTTGCAAATTGATATTTGATGTGACCTCTGTTTCACTTCTGTCTTTATATTTTCATCCAACTTCTCCTTACCGTTTGTTGATCTGGGCCAAGAATGTGGAGCTTGATTTTCAGGGTGCTTGTGAGGGGACAGAGACACTGTCAGAGTCACCCCCTTGAACACCCTGGGGAGCATAACCTGCATGGGAGAGGGCTGGGGCAGCAACCTACCTCCTGGGGGGACTGTGGGCTGCTAGGCTGACTGAGCCACACACACTGAAGTTTAGGATATCAATTTAACTGGGAGTAAAGTGGGGAAAAAACTCAGTAACATTCACAAATTTGGCCTAAAGGAGAGACCTGAACAAGTAATGGTGTGCCCTGCCAGCCATTCTTCAAATAGATCATGCAGGTCTTAAATCCAAAGCCTATGTGCCAGCAATCTTAGACAAAGAAACTTAAAAGCTTTGGGCTTGAAATCTGATTTAAATTTAAACCATAATTGATTTCTTTTCTCATTTTGATTTTTATGAACAGATGGACTATAGCTAGCAGTTGCCCTTGAGGAGTCTTTAAAAATGTAGTTCTGTGAACTGTTTTCCCTGAAGATTGATACAGCTGCTATTTCTTCAGCTATCTCTGAATCATCCTCAATTACTATATGTCTTTATAAAATAATTATAGGTTTTATCCAGGAATGGATCCTGGCTTTGTACTTTTCATAAAACACTTATGCAGAGTTGGTTAGCGAAAGACATGATTTTACCCAAGTTTTCAATCGTTTAGCTTTGAATTTTGTTCTCTTATTCAATGTTTTGCGATCATGTAGCATCTATATTTTCTTGAAACTGAAATGGAAAAGATTTTGGCTGCTCTATCCATCTCTTTGCACTTACTAATTTGTCTTCCAGAGAAAATCACACACAGAATGASCCTGGAGGAGTTATTAGTTCAGATGAAGCTATTCAGATTTAAAYCAACAAATAAATTATGATCTTGCCCTGCAACGTCTCTGCTTGTGTGTAAGTCAGTCCGCTTTCCCCTTCCCCTCTGCATGTACAGTGAGGAAATGTTTTGTAGAAAAAAAAACAGTTTTAAATGCAAGATGAGAATGAACTGAATGAAAGTACTTGGCATTAGCTCTGAATGACAGGGTGACGGAAGTTGGGGGGGTAGCCACATGAAAATGTCACCCCTTGATGCAAACACAATTTCCAAGAGTTCATCTGGTCCCTGCCCCTCTGTGCCTCCAAATCCATCTTTGACAGTGTCTTGGGCAATGACAGATCCATTGCACTGGGGAGGGCAGCAGGTGAAACCCCTGAGCCAGTGAACTGTCCAGGCAGGACAGCTCCTCACACACTATGGCTGCCAGGTCTCTCCCTTCAGGTGCCCTAGAACATTCGGACCAGAAGACATTTTGCTAAGAAAATGTTTTGTTCCCTCTGCACCTTCCATATTTTGTTACCCTTAAGGACATCTTTTACTCATGACAGAGATTGGGCTAAAGTACCAATCTTTCTTCTGGAAAATTGTAGGGAATCAGGGAGCCGTATAGCTTCCATATGCCTTTATATAATGGCACAGTGGGGATTGTTCTTCTTTTAAGGTCAGTTAGCAAAGTTATAGATTATCAGAAGCGTTGTCAGTAAAACAGATTTCCAGCTCTGTAGAAGTTGTATCTCCATCTTTGTTTTCTGTATTATTTTGATGCAAGTAATCTGTAATTTACGTGCACTGCTAAGGAGGATTGCATGTGTTAATCTTCTGCCTGGAGGAATTTCCAGCATGTATGTCACTGAAATGAAGAATGGAAGGAGTCTAATCCCTAGCTTGCTTTCAGTCCAATGTGCTCAGTGGCTGCTGCTGGAATTTTGCAAGGCTTCTCAATGGAAGTTGCCACTTCCAGCTGGATGTGTTCAGAATAACCTTGGGATTCTGGTGTTTCCAGTATCTTTAGTACCTCCAGGCTGAGTGCTCAGTGGGCACGTCATGGTTATGGCCTTCCGAAAAACCTCACTGATTTTAACTTATTCGAATTATGATGGCTTAGAAGTTCATCTCAGTGTAAAGTGATTTAAATTTTTTCCATGTTTTTTTGTTTGGTTTGGTTTTTTCATAGCCCCTCCTCCAGATAATGGCACTGCAAGGGCAGACAAACACATCTGGGGGCTGTCCAGCATCACACTTTGACTGCCTTGTGTGTTTATGATGTAAACATTAGCTGAGGAAAGAGGGACCTAGGGGTGAAGCGACTTGTTCAAAATCACATAATCAGGTCCTGGACTGAGAATATCATTCAGCTGAAATTCAATCTCATGTGCTTCTGCARTTAAATTGCAGTTTGCTAGTTTGCTGCCTCTTGTGATGCTTTGCTTTGATGMCCGCAGTTCTCTTATTCTTCAGGGATTACAGGTGTTCATAACACTACCTTTGTTCATGAATATTTTCTTTTAAATAAAGGGGAGATAGATTGCTTCAGGTATGCAGCTGATCACAAGATATGAAATGTATGTCTCGAGCATCTTTGGAAATAAATGTGTGATGCTGAAAACCTGGCATTTTTCAAGATTAATATATTGGATCAATTCTGCTCTTGAGATTGCAATTGAGACAGAGGCACATCTCCCTCTGTACCTGCTTAGAATTCGCTGCGTGTCGGGGGGAATGGAAATAAGTCATATTCAGTGACTCAAACCATTGATTGGTAGGTGTTAAAAGAGCCCAGACTTTCCATTTTAAGTTTGGTCAAAATGTGCCTGTGTCATGTAAGCGAGCAGGAGTACTCATATTACTCAATATTTTTTTCAGCTGCTATTCTGCAGGAGTAAAGTACACCGATCTCGAGGTAGGGGAAATATGCACAGAGGCACCCTCTGTTTTACTGTCACCCTAAAATCTCACTGGTGGACAGTGAAGTTTTGTTAAGCAGAATGCGCATATGAAAACCTAAAAACTTTCCAGTATTCTTTTTCTTATCTAGTTAAGTCAAAGGTTTCATTGAAAGGAAACAATATTCACTGATTCTTCCAAATATTTGAATRAATGAACAATTTTATCTAAGCATCCAGAGTTAGATTTAATTGCAAATAATTAAAAATTGTATATGGGAAAGATGGCACTTACTGACATTAGGAGGGCATGGTGTAATACATCTTGAGGCTGGCTAGTATAATTGTGTTTTCCTGCTCTCAGAACCCCTATCTTGATCATGTTAGGCTGACCGCAGAATACATTTGCATAAATAATTCCGCTGATTCCAACCGACTTCTGGAAATGTCTATTTATTGCCAATTATTTCCTTACAAAACACAATTTTCATCTGAGCCACAGGCTGCCCTACAGTATCTTATTTCAATGCAATAATACATTTAGGTCAGTTGAAATGCCTGCTCACAGTGTGAGTAGCAAAGGGAAAGCCAGGAACTCTTCAACTGGTTTTTAACTGCTGGGGCAAACAGCAGGGAAACACGTGGCACTCTGTGAGGCTGGGTACTTTCAGCAGAAGTTAGCACCAAAATATATTTTTCTACAAACTGATTTGTTTTTAGAAGACAATCTGAAGTCAAATCTGCTGTTCAGAAAAATATGCAGTATGTTTCCTTTCGAGTGCTGCTCATTTACTGTATAACTGGCATGTTCTGTGCAGCAAAATTCATTGCCATGAACCAGTAAGAACTTGGAAAATAGGAACAAAAGTATCAATAACCACAAGCTGCTTGTCGACTTCAGGTGCTACATCCCTTTGAGCATTTAATCTGTGACACATTTCTAATTGACTGACTAACTCTAAGATCCTATTGCACTATGTGGTATTTTTAGAGACTTTTCATTGTTGTAGGGTTGTTGGGGAGTTTTCTCCCAAGCCTGCTGATGTATGGACCTTTTGTGTGTAGTTTCTGACTGTATTTAGTCCATTAACTTCAACTCTGTCTTTTAGACCTGAGTCTCCTGTTCTCTGTGTTTATTTYTATATAATTTTCCCCTCTGTCTTGTTCTCCCCTTTTCCGCGACAATTTACCTATTACACCTTTGTGAACTTTTCCAATGTTTTCTGGATTGGCTGTGTCTTTTCTGTTTCTCCTTGGTTTAACTTCCTCCACTGAGCCCTGCTTTTTCTTTCATATTTCTGTATGTAGGAGGGGTCTTACTGTTAAACCGGGTCTGCTAGATAGTTAAATTGGAATACGTGCCAAGAGGCACAGAAGGGAATTTCTCTAGGTTTGTGTGTCTTGACACATCTCTTTCATGCTACAGTACAGTACAGCACTGGCTGTAAACAGGCTGTCACATTGCCACTCCCCTAATGGAAAGGAAGACAGTGTGGACAAGGATCAATAAATAGCAAATGTCAGAATGAGGAAACTGCTCAGCGTTTCCTGAGGAAGAGGCAGCGCTTTGGGCACAGTGYGTTCTCAAGGACGTTGTTACAGTTCAGACTCCATGAGAGGGAGCAGAATCATGCAGCAGGTACAGCAGGAAATATTTATATTTATAGCAGGTATAGCCTGTGCCATSCACTATGTACAACTGCTTCATTATGGCTGCTGGAGGTACAACATGTACGTACATTATATGCATATAGAACACAGCTAAATATACTAGTATTTTCTGGGAAAGGGGCCATCAGTGGTTTTTGAAGACTTTTAGTAAATGCAGAAAATCTGGTGGCTTTTATGATGCCTTTTTCCCCTCAACTCTTTCCCATTTCTTACATGTCTCATCTTCCAGCCAAGTGTGCTGACCTCCAGAGGTTAACTGTGCTGTCCAGGGGCAGGTGGGGCAGTACTGTGGACACAGAAAAATCCTTTCCTGRAGACCTGAACCTCCATCTTTCCTGAAGAATCTTAATAGACTCTTGAAATTCAAGAAAATGAGACAGAGCTGTGAAAGGAAGAAATGTAAACTGAGACACTCCCACATTRTTCATGCAGGAATGGGAACGACGATGGGTGGTACCATCAGGAAGGCAGTATCAGATTCTGATGTCCCGAGTTGTCTCATGCCCTTTACCTTTTTCCTCTCCCAGCCCTCTCACTAAATCCAACCTTGTGACTAAGCTTACATAATTATTATTTTTTTGAGTGAATGCATCATATCTCTTACCAATTCAGATCATCTGCCTGGTTTCATATTCTCCACAGCATGTACTGGATCTGCACATTCACTGCAGGAGTGTTGCATTGTTCTCACAGTCTCCTTTTGACTTAGTCATAAATAATACATTTTGTGTGAAGCTGGAATCATCYGTGCTTTCAGGCAGGCAAAATCTGCAACTTGCTGCACCTGAAGGGAGGTTGAAGGGCATGGCTACAACTATGTTACCAATGTTATGACCCAGACTGGAACAACCGTGTTGGACACATGAATGAAAYGGGCACACGAACCCGGATAGAAGGGAAAATGTGTTATCAATGCAAGGAAAAGGTAACAGGAYTTGGCTTGGAAGAAGACCATGGAACTGTCACTGAGAAGGAGGTGTGAAGAAATCCCAAGGACCCAAAGTAGCAATTCCTGTGTTGGATATTAAATAGAATACCCATAAATATCTACCTACAGTAGATTTGGAGAAAGTGGATGTTGTCTGAGAAGGGTTGATTTACCTTATCTTCTGCCATGCAGGAAAAGTCTTTTTGAAGAACTTAATTTTTTAAAGTGGAAGTCTTATTTTAGTGCATCATCAGGGAAAAAGTCCTGCCCTGGCATTCTCCAATGGAACCTGGGGGCTGCCCAGCAGATAGCTGTTAAACTTTGACAGCCACATCACCTAGTAAACAGCAAAATAAAACATACCAAAAAAAAGGGCTCTTTAGGCTTGACCACATTATTGAGCACAGTGTCTCACATTTMGCTTATGTTGAGCTATTTGGCCAGAGCTTCAGTCATCTATCGAGGTGAAGTGAAAATTTGTGTGCCGAAATCAATAACATTAATAGCATTTGCAAACAGAAATTCTCAGCCAGCAGTTTAAGTTAATTTAGTGGATCTGTATATTTGGAATTATTACCAGTTGCAATAGGTTGTAATTTAGGGAAACACTGAGTAAGCAATGCACTCTCATCTTGTCCTTGTGCTGGCAACTACGGAGGACTCGGGAAGCGCTTGGCACGCGCTGCCCGCAATCTAATTTGTATGCGCTGGGGACRGGTGCTTCGGGGAAGATCAACTGATCATTTCCTAGCTTATCCAGAGGCTTCCCATAGAGCTGCAGCCAAACCAGATGATCTAGCTCTTGCCTCAGTTTATCACCCCTAACGTGAATGTGACGTTTTATGGCATTGCAAAGACGATGCAAAGCAGTCATATCACGAATAGTGTCGTAGACTGGCCAGAAGTGCAGGTGATTGCAGTAAGCCAGCTTAATAARTTGCATAAATTCTGAAGGAAAATCAGGTGTTTCCATTGCAAGATCAAATATATTTAGTCCATTCTACTGCAAAAAGTGCAGAAGAACAATAATTTAAATACTTATTCCTGCTCCTTTTGAAAAGTTTTACTAGCTAGATCATTTTAAAGAAAGCAAATGAAAATAATAACTTGATACAATTTAATCTTAAATATAATCTGCAGACTTTGAAGACTGTAGAATGTTTTCTAGCTATAAAAATGCTCAGCTATTCTAAAGCTAGTTTCCAATTTTCCAGCTGCTTTGATTCCAAACAAAACCATTCAAATCTTTTTTCTTTGTACAGTGAACTCAACCTCATTTTAATTTGATTGCTGCTCTGTGCTAAAGTGTAACGGAACGTTAATTCTCTCAAAATCTGTGGCTCTTTTTTTTTTTTTTTTAATAAACTGACTTCTCTGAGTAATCATGTTTGATGGAAGAAATCTAGAGAGTATAAAATGAGAAGGTCATTATCATGATGTTCCAAACGAACACCTATGGCAAAGCACTTCTGGTCCTACTTACAAGTTCTGCTGGGAGCATTTCAATTTTCTGGCTCATTGTCAGGTGAAGTTAACAGCTTTTAAGGGCAGATAAGTCACATCTGAGTTTGAACTATCTGTGAAATGGAAATATCCCTGAGATTTGGCAGGATTTTGTTTGGCTTTTTGTTTCGCTCCCCCATAGCTAGGTATGAGCGCTTAAAACTACATTCTTATCTGGGGTGGACAATTTTGGACGTATCATTTCAATGGATTTCTTTTTTATTTACAATAACTGGAAGTAATTCCTATGCATACTTTTACAGACCAGTTATGAAGGATGTGCTTAGCTTTAGATTAATCCTGAGGTTTTGCAGTACTGTTTTCTCCTCCCCATGCTGCAAAGGAAAGACTATTTGATATAAAGAAACACTTTGAGATTTATCCTTTCAGCGGGCTAAGACATGCTACCGTTTGCTACCAGCTTGCAAGAATTTCAGCATGGCTCTCCCGGTCCTGATTGCAAGAGCCTGCTTTTGTCCTGGAAGGACACCTCAGGGCCCTCTACACTTGCCATTAGGACAAAGGGAGATGTAATATGTTCCCCTCTCACTGGCTGAGTGCAAAATGATGCATCTTAACCCAGAGAAACAAAATGAGTAACAGGGAAATAGAGGAAATTCCATTTAAACCTAAGGCAACACCTTTAGACTGCGAGACTGGTCAAACAGCAGGACAGGCTGCCCAGAGCAGCTGCAGAGTCTCCATTCCTGGAGATTATGAGAACTTGTCTGTACCCAGCTCTGAGAAACCTGTGGTAGTTGGTGTGGTTCTAGGCAGAAGGGTTGGACAAAATGATCTCCAGAAATGAGATTCTTCCATTGCCATCTATCCTGTGATTCCATGAAATCAAAACAGAAAAGCAGTCAGAACTGAAAACGATCCATGATTTTTAGAAGGCAAAAACAAGCAAAAAATGACTTATAATTTTCATGGGCAGTAAACTTGCATTTGGTTTCCTATGAATTTAGACCTGTCTTATAGGCAAGAGACATGTACTTTGGGCAAGGGTATCTTTTTGAAAATGTGTCTTTTTTATTTGGTGTTCTAACTGCCTTGAGTGATATGTAAATAGCATAAATGGTCCAGAAAAGTTCAGAGAGCATAAATGCAAGAGATGAGAGCAAAATTACAGTGCAAAATTTGGTATAATRATAAATTCCAAAGGGAAAAGAAACCTTTTAAAGCAAAACTTATGTGAAATAGTATGCTGAAATGGCATAGGATTATCCAATTTTGTATTTCAGCACTGTCATAGGAAAATTCATCCATCATGAACAATCACTTTAGGTATCAGGATGCAGGAATCATGTTAGAGGGCAGTCAAATGGGAAGTCTGAAGGGAACATAGAACAGAATCTGCTTCTAGTGGCCTCACTGGATTTAGGAGAGTGTTCAATGGGACAACAATCCCAAAGATGACAGGAGCTCTAATTACGATTAGTAGATTCTCACTCAAGTTTCAGTGACTTTATGTACAGCAGTCACATACTTTTTCTCCTCAGTAGCAGGATTTATTACTTAAACTGAAGAATAAGAACATTGGACATATCCAGTGCAAGATTTTGAGAGAGATGCTGAGTGTGTTACAGGATGTGCTATCAGACTGAATTAAAACTTCTTCAGTAGATGTTGAAAACAGGCCACCATTGTTGAAAGCAGGCTGCCCACACAAGGACAGTGACATATGAGGTTTGACTTCTAGTGCTGGCAAAATGAGCTTAATAACTTTCACTCCTCAAAAGTTAGAATTTTCTCATACTTTCCTGTTTTATACGAATGTGTAGACGTAGGTCTCAACTTGATATTAACTGTTAAAGAAACTGGTATTAGACAGGGTCTCCTGGAGCTAGGCAAGTTCAAACTGAAGTGACTAAAGTGAAAAATTATTCTAGGAGGCAAGGGAACTCTATTATATTATTGCAGAATAGATTTTATTTTAGTGTATTACTGATAAGTATTTGTACTTCACAGTCTCACAATAAAGAAGCAGGAATGTACTTATTGGAATGAGAATAGATGAAATGCAATAAGGAAAGGTGAGCTTTCACAGAGAGATGGAGAGGATCAACCATGTAAAGGCTGCAGTCTTTCATGTGGTGTTGCCTTCCCAGAGTTTCATCTCCAAATTGTTCACCTTAACCATAAAATTTTCTTGTTATATTTGAAATTGGGATACCAAAAATAAGGTTTGGGTTTTTTCTTACTAGTGAAATGTGTTGGTTTTGCAGGGGCTGGTTTTTGGTAGCAGGGGGGCCACAGAGGTGGCTTCTGTGAGAAGCTGCTAGAAGCTTCCACCATGTCCAGCAGAGCCAATCCCTGATGGTTCTGATGATGGACGTGCTGCTGGCCAAGGCTGGGCCAGTTAGAGATGATGGTAATGCCTCTGTGATAACAGATTTAAGAAGAAACCAAAACAAAGTTTGTGGTGCAGTTTTAATTCCAGCTAGAGAAGAGTAGGAGTGAGAACATGTGAGAGAAACAGCAATGGAGGCACCAAGGTCAGTGCAGAAGGAGGGGCAGGAGGTGCTCCAGGCGCCAGAGCCGAGATGTCCCTGCAGCCTGTGGTGGGGACCATGGTGAGGCAGTTGTCCCCCTGCAGCCCATGGGGGCTCTCGGRGGATGCAGAGATCCACTCCCAGCCCGTGGGGGAGGTGCCCATGCCAGAGCGGGTGGATACTAGGACACTGTGATCCAGAGGGAGTCCCAGTGGAAAGAGAGGCCTTGCTTCCAGGCTGGGGCATCCTGTCCTTGGAGGACTGCACCCCGTGGCAGAGTGACCTACGGTGCAGCAGTTTTGGGAGTGCTGCTGCTCGTGAGAATGGACCCACGCAGGGGAAGTTCACGGTGAATTGTCTCCCATGGGAGGGACCCCACGGTGCAGCAGGGAAACGASTCCTCTCCCTGAGCAAAGGAAAGAAAATCTCAGGTGATGAACTGACCAAAACCCCCGCCCCATCTCCCTGCACCGTCGGTGGGAAGGAGGGAAGGGTTGGGGGGAGACAAAGCTGTTTTTAAGGGCTTAGTTTACTTCTCATTCTCTTGCTCTGATCACGTTACCATGTTACTTCATCTTGCTTTGCATAAACCACTTTATACCATTAAGTTGAGCCTGTTTTGCCCTTGGACCGTTTTCTCCCGGTCCTTATCTCAACTCATGAACCCTTGATCAAATTTTTTCTCTCCTCTGCCCAGCTGTGGAGCAGGGGAGGGTGAGTGAGCGGGTTTTTTTCGTGGGTGCCTGGCATCTGGCCAGCGTCAAACCAYGACAGGAAACAAGATCTAACCTGGGCTTCTTTCTGTTTAAGGCACAATGACAGGGAACTTGGCATAAGCCTCATCCAAAGCCCACAACAACAAGCAGAATTACCTCTGTCATGTCTTTGGTATTATTGACGTGTTTATGGCCAAAATTATCACTCAGGGCTTTGATTTTTTTTCACTTTTTGAGAGCATTTTCTTATCTTTGATTTGTGAAAGTTTTAACACCCTTACTATCATCCCTGGAGTTCATCCTGAATTTGATTCAATGTATTTCAGAACTCACTGCTTAGGAAGAAATCCACCTGAGCTTGCTGAATATCAGGTCATTAGACAAAACCTTCAGCTTTTGCATCCTGTCCTGGCTAGTTCCACAGTTTGATTTTCAAACGAGCAAGCAAAATATCCTAGATATTTTGATCTAGGTCAAAATCTGAGCTTTATACAGAAAAATCCATGAATGTTGTTAGGAACTCTAGGTTTGTAAGGAGTACAGATAAGTTTTATTTGGTGTGGTTTTACTTCAAATATGATCGCTTGATTCTAGATACATTGGAATGGAAAAATCTAAACACAACCACTTCTGTAGCTGTGCCAGCACAAACACATCCTTCATTATTCCTTGTCAGTTGGAGCTTAAAATTAGAAAAGCTCAAGCCAATAAATTAAACCTCAGAATCTTTACACATTTATGCCAAGTCTGTTCTGTTTGTGCTACTATAAGATTTAAAATGCTAGATGGAAGTGTTTCTGCGCTGTGCTTGAGCTGACCCAGAGGCAACAAACTGGCAGCTTTTGCCCTTTTAAGAGACCCAAAAAGTAAGGATTGTATTAGTCTCTCAGATGTCTTCTGAATGGATTTGGAACTGTGATTAGGATGTGTGTTATACCACCACATAAAACCAGGATGGGTTATGGTGTTCACCTCTGGTGTTCATTACTATACTTCCCCTTTTCTAAAATCAATCTTTTATCAAGTCCGCTAAAAAGGCAAACRAGGCAGGGATTTAATTCAATCCTGAGCCTACTGTAGCAGCTCGGAGGTGTAGGAAATCTAAGCCACACACCGTGCAGACCTTTCTCTCTGTAGCACACAAGCTCTGAACAGCCCTGTGCTCACCAGTGCAGATGTAACAGTGGGCCTAGAAAGACAAGCAAAGGAATATAGACAGATAAAAATCTCTCTATAAAAGACAGTCTATGCACTTTTCCAAATCAGTACATACATTTGCTACTTTTTTTTTTTAATAGGGGACAATAATAAAAAAATTAATTTTCCCATCATGGGAAAAATAGACTTAAAAGCAATGCATCTGTACATTTAGGAAAGAGCTTGCATCAGTTTTGTATTTTACTGCTTTCTTAGGTTCTCCAGACTCCCTTTCAACAGTGCTTCTGCTTTGATGTCTTGCTCTCTACCCAGATTGCCAGAAGGCTTTCAGTTGCAAATGCAGGTGTTTTCAGCTGTTAGATATAGTTGTGTTGTATTATTCATCACCTCAATAAAAAAATGTATTAGTAGGACACTTATTTTACACAGAGGACAAAACAGGGATAATTGGAAAGACGGCACACTGTACGTAGACGAAGACATTGCTTAGTGAGACATGTTTGGCAGTGGAGGAGACAGGTCTGCATCTGCGTTGCTGCTGTTTCATCTATCAGTCCTTGAACCTTTAAAGCACTGTTTTTCTAACAGGCTGCCTTGCCCATCAGGCTGGTATCTGAAACCAATTAAACATGGCTTTTGAGAAGTACAACTCTATTCACAGAGAGCACCTAGAAATCGTCATTGTATGTAAGGGTTATTTGTTACACGCTGGTGTAACACGCTGGTGGTTTTTCCTAATTTTCACTGGTTTAGTACTTGGGGAAAGCTGTGTGTGCGAAGCCAGGTCTTCCCTGAGCTGCTGAGGATTACTAGAAATGCCAGTGAGTGGATCTGCACCTCGAGGGCAATCCCGAGGCTTGTCACACGGTAAAATGAACACCTTGGTCTTCCTCCTGACAAGGATTTCTCTGTAACACTTGCCCTGTCACTCAGAGATGGCTCTGTGCGCTGTGTAGTCAAAGCAGAGAGACAGGCATAGAAGGCTGGTGAGTTGTGACCTTTCTCAGAGTTAGAGATGTGCAGTAACCCTGCTCTTAATGCTGCCAGCTGCAGAGGGCTGGGGCTAACCTTTCTGCTCTGCTCGCCTGCTTCAGGAATGGGGGCAGAGCTTTGCTAGTGAGGAAGAACCAAAGCTGGACAGTGAGGCTGTATAAAAGATATTTGCCAAAAATGGTAAAGAGATGAAGGAGAATCAGGGCAGGKGAGGATGAGGAAAAGGGTTGGGGGCATAAGTAAACCCTTCAAAAGCAGATAAAATGCCAGAGAATAGTTTTTCCCTTCTTCCCATGCAATAGTCCTGATCTTTCTTCTCCTCTGTCAGCTTTCCCTAGATGGACATTATGCTCTGTGCATACCCATCTTCCAGGGCACCCTGGCAGTCTCCCATTCTGAACACCTGGTAACCCTGTATGCTTTGTAGCTGTGAATACAAACATGGTCTTGGGTTGTTAAATGGCAGCAAAACACTTCCATATTTCATATCACTCCAGAGTAGAGAGACATCTTTTTGATGTGCGTGCATTTGCTCATCTACCAAACTTTACATTTATGGCTTTTTGAAAATAGATATTCTAATCATCACTCTTGAGAACTTTTGTCTCTGAAGACATGAAGCTCTTCTTTCATCTTTCATCTTTTCCACAGAAGCCTCCGTGCTTAAAAAGCACTCAGCTTAGTACCAGGAGATGGGAATCTCTCCTGCAGCCGCCTCCTCATGCTAATAACACTGCCAGGTGGTGGTGAAGCCCGTTGTTTTCCAGCTCCAGGTTGTGCCTGACTGGAATGGAGGTCTGTTGAATTCGGTGCTTGAAACTGGTCAAGAAAGCAGCAGATCATTTTATCAACATAGATATGAGAGAATTCTTCCTTAAAGGCAGATCTCATTTGGACTTCTGGAAAATGCTTGAATTCTGGTTTCTGGATTTAAAACAAAATAGCCTCTGAACAGTTTATGACAGTGAGGAATATGGGAACATTTCTGTTGCCTGCTAAGCGTGCCATCTTCTGTTGACTCTGCTGTCTTCCCGGTCCCAGCCATCTTCTGTGAAAAAGTATCTCCTTCAATCTGTTTCTAATTTGCTAAGTTGTAATAGTCTCCTTGCTTTTTATGCTATAAACCCAAAATGAAGGTTCTTTTCCTACTGTTTTACTCTATCATTTCTAGGCACTTGCCTCTAAACTCCCCATCTCTGTTTTCTTAGGTGAAGTTTTTTTCTTTTTTTTTTTCACTCTCTGCTTAGATGTGCATCTTTCCAGAGCCTTAATCATTTATCCATTCTTCCTTGTAATTCGGCAGTCCTTGCGATGGGATAACCTGTACTGTATCCTTCTTTCACGTGAGTTCACATATCAGGCAGAAGACCAAAGTTGCAATTTGGGGATGGCTTAGCAGGTCAGAGCTTCTCATCTTTGTCACTTAGGTGCCCCTCACTATCTTAGCCTTTCCAGAGTCCAGAGACTGCCACAGTTAACTCTTTGGTGTTTATTCCCCAAAGCCTGTTTTGTGTGAAAAGGTGACTCCAGATAACTCATAAGTTTTCTTTAAATATCTAGTCCATATACAGTGCAAATATTACCTAGGACAAAACTTGCGAGATACTAGGGGCCAGACTGACATTATTCAAAGCAAATAGAGATGGTATTTTTCATTAATCCTTGTCTTTCACTATTTTTTTTTTCTTCAGGTTATGTTTCTTCCATAAAGTCCGGAACTGTTTCTATAAGCTCATAATCTGACATGGGATTTACATGGTTTAAAAAGGGCTTTACTTCTGCTGTGGCTGTAGAGCTGGAGCAGAGCTGGTCTCGCTGGGCTGAGGCGATGGTTGCCTATAAGACACTCGTGTAGCGAAAGGTGGGCTCCTCAGGGAGCCGGGACTGTGCTCTGCTCCCAGCCAGCCTCAGCTTTCCATCACGGTTTTCCCAGGAGAGCTGCTGGCGCTTGCGGCCGTGCCAGGGCCAGCAGAAGTGGCTGCGCCCACCAGATCCCAGAGGSTCTCATCACCGCTAGGCATCAGTCCGCTCTTGGCAAACCGAAACCATGGATTTTCCCTGAAGGGCCGCCTTAAGCTCTTACTAACAGCCCCCAGGCCGTGGTTCCTCGACCATTTTGGGTCGAGTTGCTGCGATTCATACATTTTGGCGGTGGGCTCGGCTGAGAGGAGCCTGCGTGCGGGCTGCGCTCTCCTCGCACCTCTCTCCGCCTGGGTCAGGCGAGGGCTGYCCGGCCAGCGCCCGACTCACGGCTCGGTCGCTGCCGACGCCGGGCGGGATGTGCGGGGCTGTGCCGAGCGGAGCGCAGCCCGTGCCCGTCCCCTGCGGCCGCGCCGCCCGCATCTGCCCAGTGGCGGCGCGGCTGGCGGGGCAGGGGCGGGCCCGGCGCGGAGGGCGGCTCGGCTCGGCTCGGGGCGGCGGGACCCGCCTCGCCCGGGCGATGCCTGAGCGCGGCGGCGGCGGCGGCAGCGGGGGGGCGGGCGGGTAGCAGCAGCGGGGACGCGGCGCTGCTGCCCTGCCTTTCCCTCCCCGCCGSTGGCCCTTCCCCCGCCCCTCCCCGCTCCGGTGCGCGACTCAGCCGCCGCTCCGGGCAGGGAGGAAGGGCTGGGAGCCGCCTCCCGCTGCCCCCGGCCGCCCCCTCCCCATGCAGCCCGGCCCGCCGCTGGGAGCCCTCCCCGGGGGGATGTTTCTGCGGCCGCTGCCGGGATAACCGGCGCGCCGCCCGCCCCCGCCCCGGACGGAGGATGCTGCCCGCGCCGTGGCGGGTTCCGACTCGGGCAGCAGCGGCCGCGTCCGCCTCCTCGGCTCCGGGCAGCGTCGCCGGGGAGAGATGAGTTCGCGGCACCAGGCGGACTGGATCCCTTACAGGTAGGGGCAGACCCCGCGGGAGGCGGCGGGCGGGGCGGAGGCACCGGGGCTGCCCCTGGGCAGGAGCCGCTGCCCCTCGGGGGGCCGCCGCCGGAGCCCCTGCCTCGGTCGCGGCGCCGGGGCGGCCGGACCCTCTCCCGGGCGCGGCGGGGCGGCGGTGGCTCCCGCCGGGGGCAGCGCATCGCGGGCCGGCCCGTGCGGGCGCTCCCGGAGGGGGGCCCGGTCCCGCCTCCCAACTTCGGGCTGGTCCCGCTCCGCGAAGTTCGGGGGCTGGTCTCGGGGAGAGCTGTCAGCCCCGCGGGGAGCGGGAGCGCCGCTGAAGAGCGCGGAGCTGTCCCGGCTGCCACCTCCGGCCCCGGCGGGCGGGCGGTGCGGGCGGAGCGCCGCGCCCTCGGTGGCGGCCGCCGCTCCCCGGGCGCGGTGCGGGCCCGCGCCGCCGCCGGCGCCTCGGGAGCGGGGCTGCGGGCGGGCGGTGCGCGGGGCGGCCGCGGCCGGCGGGGCCGCCATGGCGGGGAGCGGGATCGCCATGGCAGCGCCCGGCCCGCCGCTGCCATTGGCTCCGCCGTTGCCATAAGCTACGGGAGCCGCGGCGCGGCGGCGGCCCGGGAGCCCCGTGCGTCAGCGGAGCCGGACCCGGCCCCGCGGGTGAGGAGCCCCCTGCCCTCCCCGGCCACGCAGCCGTGCCCTGCCCCGAGCGCCCGGGTTTGGAGCGGGAGCRTTTGCTGCTGGAACGGGGGCATAGTTCGTGTCAGACTCGCCGGTCCGAGGGGAAACCGAGCCAAAGATTTCGCTCCGGGCGGGATGGGCTGCTCTAGTAATAAGCCCCTTCCCGAACCTGCTATTCAGAGTACGTTAACATTGTAGGGTGTTTTTTTTAGTTTTCGTTAAAGTATCTTTTTCAAACTGAATTATTACAGAAGGAAAGCACGAGGGGCTTAATAAGGTGCTGTGGATTTGACAGCACAGCATGTTTATTTCATTTGTTTGGTTGTAAATGAAACAAGGTAGATACAGTAACATAGGATAAGAGGGCACAGCCTTAAGCTCCGCCAGGGGAGGTTTAGGTTTGACATTAGGAAGAAATTCTTCACAGAAACAGTGATTAGATGTTGGAATGGGCTGCTCAGGGAGGTGTTGGAGTCACTGTCCCTGGAGATCTTTAAGGAGWGACTGGATGTGGCACTTAGTGCTGTGGTCTAGTTGACAAGGTGGTGTTCGGCCATAGGCTGGACTCAATAATCTCAAAGGTCTTCTCTGACCTAGTTGACTCTGTGATTCTGTGATAAACCTTTTATTTTTGTTGTTGGTAGAGAATCATAGAGTTAAAAATATTTACAGGGTGCATTTTAAAACAAAGACAGCTGTTTAAGCAGGTCAGTTGTAGTTTGCCCCATTCTCAAYGGGCAGTGTTTGTAGCAGACGTATTCCACAATGAATGCAACATAAACACAAATAAGTTACTCCTTAATACAGAGAAAAGACCCCATTATAGCTGCATAAGTGGAAGTCCACTGTTTTTATCTGTGTGCATTGTAGTTCAAATCACTGTAAGAATTAGAAAGAAACCTGATTACAACAAATCTGAGAATATTGCCGCTCTSTCTGCAGCAGCTCATTCAGCCCATGTGTTTTGAAAAGACGTAAGGAATTGGCAATAAGGCTTCAAAAATGACTAGTGGATGCGTTCTGATGCAATTTGAAGCCTTGTAATGAGGACAGAAATACCAGAGGAACAGCTGTTCATGGCTCTTCCCAGCAGCAGTGGAACAGTTTCTCCGTTTTCTCACTGTACACAAGGCTCTGCAGAGACCAATGCCAAAACTTTGCTGAGGGRTTTTGTAGCAGTGGCCTTGAGGAGGGAAATAAAACATCTCTACTTCTGCTCAGCGCAGCTCAGAAAAGCAAAGAGAGGCAAAGCAGTAGATCTTCAGAAAAACACAGATTTGATGATATTCATGTATTTTCTAATATAATATTATTCTTGAATGTTAATGACATGTTTATAGCCAGAAACTGCTGAYGATTGCTTGAAACCAAAAGGCTGCCAAATCATGCTGCTGCTCTGAAGTGCCTTTATTTAGGCTTTTAACAGAGTTCTTGCAAGAAGTTGACTTACTTTTCAGTCTTCAGAGGTAATTCCTGAATTAGAGATATATTACTGCAAATCTTATGGAACTTGCTGACTCGTTGTGTATCCTCCGGGATCCCCTGAACATATTTACCCAGGAAGCAGTGGTTTCTGAATGCATATGTGACTGATTTTACATATGTCAACACTGTATTAGTAAATTAGGTCAAAGTACTATTTCGTAGGAGCGAAATACAAAAGGAAGAGGAGAGACTTGATGTGCACCCCTTGGGATAGTTCATCTCTGAGAGCAAAATGCCCTGTGCTTATCTGCCCTGTTGCTTCAGATTCTTGTTTCCTGTAGTGAGTCCAATGGTTGCTGACTCTCAGAGCCTGGAGGCCTGTTCACCACCTTCTTTCTGGCCTGGGTGGCGTGTGACAGCCAAGAGTGTCGCTGCTGGTGTGGGGGACAGAGCACGGGCTGGTGGGTGTGCTGAGGTCTGTAAAGATGTATCCTTCTAGCAAATCACTGTATGTGCAGCTGTAAACCTGAATTAATTCAAGCAGAGAAGTATTTTATTTCCGTTAGGAAAATGTCATATTTTTCCTTTCAAGTGAAATGAACCAGAGGGAGTCAGTTCCATGTGTGTTGTGTACACCTCATTAAGCAATCCACCTGCGTGTCCACAACCCACAAACTTATACTGCCCCTTTTAAGACGCTGAGAACATTTTGAGTGAGTTAACAAAAAACAGTAGGTAATTCTTTCAGTGTCAGTGCTAGTTCGTGCTGAGGTCGATAAAAGATTCATATTATTTGTGAGTTTGCGATTTCAGCGTTTTGTGCTCACCTCTCTTCTTCTTCTCTTATGTATTCTGCTTTTGAAACACTGATAGTCACAGGATGAGATTTGAGTTTGCTAATGTTATGAAAAATAATTGGGAAATTGTTTTTTAAAAGTAAATATATTGCATTTATTTCATGAAACACGTTTCATAGATAGAAATTCAAAYATATGATTAAGCACTTACATGAAGCTGCACACCAGGTACAATGAGCTGGGAATTCTTCTTTAAATTGAACCCATTTTTAACAAAGTCTCTGTTCTTTACTATAAAGACTGAAAATAGTTTAGACTCAATTAAAAAAAATGAGTTGCAGTTCATATAGCTGCCCCCAGCCCCAAACGTGGTTTGTTATGGAAGTTAAGAGTAAGATGTAGCTTCTTGAASAATTAGGTTCTCAAGCACAGTGGTGTTTTCCTTTGGTATCCTTCAGCAATTTCCAGTAGAAAATACAATGCAGAAGTATCTGGGAATCATTACAGATTCACAGGAGTTCAGGTTTATTGTTCAAAAATATGTTTTGGTTTCATATCTTTTTCTTRAACTCATTTTTAATTTATAGAGTTTCTTAAATTAACATACTCRTTTTTATTTTATGCTGGTGTGTCTTGAATAAGTGAAGACATTCCTTGTACTATAAGACTACAGTCAAATAAAACTGCTGCTAGGTAAGATAAAAGTATCAGTAAACTCGGTTACAGTAAGGCCCCAGTATCTGTTATTATTATTTGTTCTTATATTTTCAGTTGCTTCTTTAACAGTAAATCTTGATACTATAAAAGCAGCATTTACAAAACCAGCTAACCTGTTCCATGAGAAATATATAAACACCATCAGCTCAAAAGCCCAATCCACACAGGAATAAATTTAATACAAGTCCCCAGAGCTCTCTGTTAAAGCATTTGTGTGATGCTGGTGAGCCTTGATTTGTGTGGATAAACCTGCCGTGGCCAGAGGGGACCCCATGARCTGTGCCCTGGGGGGCCTGGCACTTGGCACTGAGGGCACTGTAGAAAGCAGATYGCAGAGCCTGCATTTGCAGTGGCATAATGTGTCTTGATATGTACAYGATGGTGGTAATAATATACATTCTTTTTGTTTGTGACAGGTTTTATTATGCTCAATTTTTGTAGCTTTCATGAATTTGCTCTGAAGTTTTAAGGCTGTGCTTAGATATTGCAGCTATAAACAGTCACAAGTTATTTATTTGCAAAGGGAAGAATTACAGTTGGAGGAAAATTGTGGAGCACAGCTGGGTTGTAAATTCATGAATCATCGCAATTAGGGCAGATAAGAAGATTTCTGAAAGTGTGCTGTGTAAACAAGTCCTGGAACAAGAAAGGCCTTGAAGACCGAGGGTGTCCCACACTTGTTTCTGTGCCTGTTGTTGAGGTATTGAGATATTATGTACCCCCAAGTTTTGGCGTTCTGAAGGCGGCAGTGCAGGTGGAGTGCTCACCTTGCTGCAAGGTGCAGTTTGTGACCGAGAGCATCGCAATGCAGGCAGGCTCGCTCCCAGCCTCCTGCCGTGGGGAATGGCATGGATAATTTACAAGAGCTGCTTTTTTTGAAGGAGAAGAGTACAAAGACCAGGTCTGTCTTCTCTGAAACAGGCTGTTTCGGGTTAGTCAATGTATAAAATTAGCCTGGTCGTGTGCTTTTAAATCATTTAAGTTAGAGCTGTCCCTTAATGGAGCCCTGTGCTCTTGCATAGAGYGTTCCTGCTGTGGTGCAGAGAGGCTCTGGCGGAGATCAAAGGTGGTTTGCCCAGCATCAGCGTGAGGGAGATGTCAGAGGCAAGCGCTGCCCTGAAGCTGGTAGCCTAAATCAAGCAGGCAGAAAAGAAAGGCGAGAAAAATAAGTATCACGACCTGTGGAAGTTGCGGGGTATGGGCTTAAATGGAAATGGGACAAGGCTCAAGGGAGATGAGCTGCAGAGCCGGCAGTGAAACCTCGTTGTCTTGTGCTTTGCAGCGTGCCAGAGGTGGAGTTAAGTAAGGGGCTGAAGGGGCTTTGCCACCTCTTGCTTGGGCCTTGTGACAGTGAGGGGCTGCACCAACTGCCCTGGAGCACGGCCACCCCCCACCACCTTTGCGGTATCAGCGGCCAGATTGGGACTAAAACTCACCTTTTAACGGGCCAATGGCTTTCTGGTAACAACAGTCATTTGCAGGTTCTTGGCAGTGACAATCATTTACAAGCCATCTGTGCCAGATTTGGATCACAGCCGGAAAGTGGATGTGAAATGTTATGTCTCTTCTCTTGCACTTCCCTGAGTTGGACAGTTTTGATTCTTACGCCTGAGGGTTTTTGGACATTCCCTGGAGTGGCATCCGTTTAGACATGCAAGGAGCAGCTTTTCTGGAAGGTGGTGCTTTTTATTAGTAACTAAAAATTGCCATTCTAGAGAGCTGGATTCTTTTCACACTTCCTCCTCGTTTTTCTTCCTCTCACACTAATGACTTATTTTCTAATTCATGCTTTTCTGTTCTTTCTCCTGATGAACAGATTTCTTTTTTGCCATTTTYCCCTACATCTTGCTCTTCTTGCCTCTTTTTCTCTTTTCTTCTCTTTCCTACTTCGAGATTAATCATGAAAATAGAATTCTGTCTTGCCAGCTGTATGGTGCCTACAGAAGATACCCTTCTCTGTAAATGTTTGCTATTTAATTTGTATTTTATTGTTTGTAGCTTTTAAAGAAATCCATCCCAACTTCTCGTTGTGTTAGTTAAGTARTCAGTACAGTTGCAAGTTTTAAAAGCTGAAATTATTTATTTTGCAGGTTATTGAGAATTAGTTGCAGTATTTGCAGCAGTTTATTCAAAGATTAATGCTTTAAGCATGGATATTTAGATTGGTGTTTATTTTATATCTCCCTTATTGCTGAACATTTTGTTCCTGTAGTGTGTGAAGGCCAGTAACTGGGATTAGGAGATGCCCTTCCTGGTGACAGGTGACAGTCTGTGTCATGCACGTGGGGGTGGCAGGGACGGAAGAACTGTTCTCCCCCAGTTTTGCCATCCCTTTTACCTTGATGTAATGGCAGAGTGACGATGATACCAGCAAGTTCTGAGCACTCAGCTGAGATTGTAACACCTCTCTGGGCCCTGTTATCATTTACRTAATGCTAATAGTATGCAGGAATACAGCAAGACAGTCTTCAGGCTGGAAAATTTTCAGGTTGGAAGGCAGGTACAAAAGAAGGGCACAAAATGCAAGTGTAAAACTCAGGGTGATTGTTGGCATGCTTTTTTCTGCTTTCATTTCTGTTACAGACATATGATCATTAGCTTCTTTTGACTATCCTGTTCTTAAGGAAATGGGAAGCCAGGGAATAGTGACTTAGATAAGGAAAYGTGCTTACAGAGAAGGGTGTATAGCGCATACAAAGGTAACAATGGGAGAAGGTGGAAAGATTGGAGTAATTATTTTGGATGAGTACACATGAAAAAAAAGAAACTTTTTTTTCTGACATAGCTGTTTTACATCAGATTGTATTATCTAATACTTGATGGATTGTAGCTTATGTAGCTACGTTGTGTAGCTTTGTGACACTTAGGAAGGCCTTTAAAAGCTCAGTTTGCTCTGTAATTAAATTACCTTTTAGGTGTTTCTGTATTTTATTCTTCCGTGTTAAGAAACTACAATATATCTTTACTTTCCCTTTCAGTGATTACAGCAGAAGTAGCTTTCAGACTTTTGTGTTGCTAATAAGCTGAGGGCTTATATATTTATCTATTTTTTATGCTTAAAGAGAAAAGGTGACCCAATTGAAAACACTTCCTTCAGGGAAATGCAGTAGGGCCTTATACAGCAGAAGAGAGTAACTGCTTCTGCCAGGACAAGAACTTTGCAGGTTTGGRTGTTGATTCTGTGCATTCAAACTCCTGTCCTTCCCCCTGAAAGCAGGGGTGCTCCAGAGTTCGAAGCTGCCCTCTGCCATCCATGCAGCTGTGTGATTGCTTGCAGGAGCTGTCACAAAGAGCTGCCACCAGAGCTTTTCTATTGACTCAAAGTGGGATTGGATTGGTGCCATCACCTTCTCTGAGCTCGTGTTTTASCTGAGCACATAACACAAGTGGTCTATAATGCATGAATATGCGAATGTACCTGTGAGTGACACACTTATCTTGCTCTCTGACAACACAAGTACCCGAGTCATCCTTTCATGAAGTTGAGTTTTAGCTTGGATTCTMAGATGTTTATGAAAATTAAGTCTTGAATTGCAAATTTCAGTGGAAACCTCATGATTCCTGTTGAGATGCGTGTTAACACAAGCCTGTGAATATCATAACTCATGATTAATGTAACTCTTTTGACACAGGTAATGAAACCACAGCATGAAGTTTTTAATGGTAATTTTAATTCTAATCACAGCTCTAACTACCTRCAGATGAGAAATTACAAGATGAAGGAATTCCTTGATTAGCTTCAAATGATGACTAAGTTGGAAATTGTATTTGCAAGTGAAATATAGGTACATTGGTATTTGATCCACAGTTCGGGAAGGGATCAGAACAGTTCTGGCTTTCAAATTTGGTRTCAGTTTGAAAGCAAAATGAATAAAGTTATAGGCTAGGTATGTCCATTAGCAGTACCTGTGCCACAGAAAGAAAAATAAGGAAAATTGTTCTGTTTTTTTTCCAAGCAGGTTGTAGCTAACCCATATTACTACAGCAGCATTTTCACTTGTCTGCAGTAACAACAACAAAAACAAATTACATTGCATCATGTAGCAATTCTCACTTCTGAAAATCTGAGGAAATTATTGAATGTATTGTGGAAATTAAAGAGTAGGTAACTTGTCCAGACAATGACTTGGACGAACTGCTCAGATCAGGTTGAGTGGAAACCAAAAGACTAAGACACATGCTGTACCCTGGAATTCATCCCACTATTTTTGGCAGATATAAATCCCAGTACTCAAGCCAGGAGTGTGAATTTCCATTAAACAGTGTTTTGCAAACCTAAGGATTACTTGAAGTCTTATATGCAGAAACTTTAGCTCAGTTATACGGGTGAATAATGCCTCTTTTGGGACACCGCATCTGTAGAGCAAGGTTAAATAACTTTAAAGGYGTCTCTACACACCATTGAGTCGGACCTTGATAACTGATTCTTCCAGGTTCCTGAATATTAAATCACTTCACTGACTGTTGTTGCAGATTTAAAAAGTRAAGTATAAGGTTTTAGAGAAAGTTTTTGTGCTTGCCCTAGAATAACATTAGCATTGTTTTACTGCCTGTCCTTAAGGCAGAGCTCATGTGCCTCTGCATATGGCATATTGTTAAATCTATGCAATCATAGAATCATTTTGGTCAGAAAACATCTCCGAGATCATCGAGCCCAACCGTTTACCCAGCACTGCCAAGTCCACCACTAAACCATGTCCCTAAGGCCCACATCTACACAGCTTTTAAATATCTCCGGAGATGGTGACACCACCACTTCCCTGGGCAGCCTGTTCCAGTRCTTGACAACCCTTTCAGTGAAGAAATTTTTCCTCATATCCCATCTGWACCTCCCTGGGCACAAACTGAGGCTGTTTTCTCTCATCCTATTGCTAATTACGTGGGAGGAGGGACCGACCCTCACCTGGCTACAGCCTCCTTTCAGGCAGCTGGAGAGAGCAGTAAGGTCTCCCMTGAGCSTCCTCCAGGCTAAACACCCCCAGCTCCCTCAGCCTCTCCTCACAGGACTTGTTCTCCAGACCCTTCCCCAGCTCCATTGCCCTTCTCTGGACTCCCTCCAGCACCTCAATGTCTTTCTTGCAGTGAGGGGCCCAGAAGTGGACACAGCACTCGAGGTGTGGCCTTATCAGTGCTGAGTACAGGGGATGATCACTGCCCTSRTCCTGCTGGCCACTCTATTTCTGATMCAAGCCAGGATGCCTTTGGCCCTCTTGGCCACCTGGGCGCACTGCTGTCTAGTGTTCATCTGCAGTCAAACAGCACCCCAAGTCGTTTGCCACAGGGCAGTTTTCCAGCCACTCTTCCCCGGCCTGTGGCACTGCCTGGGRTTGTTGTCACCCGAGGGCAGGACCCGGCACTGGGCTTTGTTGAACCTCCTGCAGTGTCCTCAGCCCATCGATCCAGCCCATCCAGATCTCTCTGCAGAGCCTTCCTGCCCTCCAGCAGATCAACATTTCCACCCAGCCTGGTGTCATCTGCAAGACGTGCTCTCAATGTCATCTGTCATGTGCTCTCAATCCCCACGTCCAGATCATTGATACTAGGCCCAATGCTGCGCCCTGGGGAACACCATTGGCCCCACCTGGATTTAGTTCCTTTCACCACCGCTCTGGGCCCAGCCATCCAGCCAGTCTTTTGCCCAGTGAACAGGGCACCCCTCCAAGCCACGAGCAGCCGATTTCTCTGGGAGAATGCTGGGGGAAACGGTCTCAAAGGTTTTACTGAAGTCCGGGTGGACGCCATCCACAGCCTTTCCCTCACCCACTAAGCTTGTCACACAAGGAGATCCCACAGCTCTGTCACTGACAGAGGAGTTCCCCTACCTGTATGTGAGCTACTATAGACACTGAAAGCTGTACAACCACACCAGAAATGCACAGGTGATTCACTCCTTCGAGAAGCAATGCAGTTCAGCCCGGGAGGAGCTAGGGACTGCCGTTTTTAAATTGTTTCCAGTCTGTGTGTTAGATTATTTACAGCTAGCCAGGAATCTGCCATAGCACAGTTCACAATGTGGATTTAACTTTTAATTTAGAATTCATTATCTGGTCTGAAATAAGAATGTTAATTATTGGCTATTAAAAGAGCACTAGCCACCTATGAGTGACCTAATCCAGGCTCTGGCTTTTCAGAGTACTAGGATAATTCTTGGATATGCCAGATATATTAATTAAGGAATACTGTATTAATACCTAGAGAAACTGGGCTGTCATATCAGAACAAAAAGATCATGATATTGCTAGAAGTTTGAGGCATCTTGGAAGATGCCTATTAAATGCTGGCTATTTCAAATAGTGTAGTATTTTGGCAGTATTGATGCAGCTTGAAAGATTCTTAATTACCTCCTTGGGGCTTGAATATCATTCTCAGATTTTGAAGATCAAGAAAAACCAGCACAGGAGAAATTGAAATGAAATTCAAAGTCCTTCCTGCTTGCCTTCCTTCCCTCTCTCCTTCCTTCCCTCCCTTTTTCCTTCCTGTTATGGTTCTTGGGACCCCTCTGTTACTTATTAATTTAATGCTAAATGCTTTAGGCTTTGCAGGATAGAGGTTGTTCTGAGTAGTATTGGAAAGAAAAAACTTCTCCAGTCCTGTRCACCTGGTGTCAGAGTGATTTCCAGATTATTCTGTTGGGAAAAAAGTTGAAAATATGCTTGCATATAAGCTGGCAAGTGGGATATGCAAGTTCAGGTGTTCAAGTTTCTGCCCTGTGTGTTTCATTCTTTAGAAGGGTGTTTCTAATACCTCAGATGATTTTCAGGTTAATACCTGAGGATTTTCAGGTTATTTGTTGGTGTGGGTTGGGCCTGTCCCCCCACACCCCCAAAATTTTCTTCTGAAACTGTGGAGGTCATTGAGTTTACRAGCTTTGGATTTGATAAATTGATCTTTTACAAAGATTTCTAGTAAAAGAATCCAGTGAACTCTAGACGTAGAAGAAAAGATTGTAGAGCTTAGAAAATTAATTTTATTCACAGTAAATTGTAGTGTCTGAAAACCRTTGTCTCATTGATGTGGTATCAAATAATATAAGCTATAACCAAGATTGAAGGAGACGGCAGGGCATCTGGGAGCTCACTGGGAATGACTATCCCACTGCTGGACTTTCAGTTTCTTGCTTGTTGTATTAGGTTAAAATATATAGATTTTGAAACAGAAGATTTAAAAAACGTGCAGAATAGCTCTGTTTTTTCTTTAGGCTGGTATAGGCCTTTCAAAGGATGGAATGCGGTGAACCTGTCTATGGCTGGATTTTCAGGAGTGCTCAGATTCTGTTGAAAATACTTMATGTGGTGGAATGAAAAGGGAGGAGAAGGACTATTGTGCTGCCTAGTCAAAATGACAAACAGCATATAACACATTGCAGTTTTTATGTGTTCTTTGGCAAGAACAACTCGTTTTCATCTGAAAAAGCTTATTCTGAAGAAAAATGTAAGATGCATTAGAAGCGTAGACGTTTTCAATGCATTGTGTGATGAACTGTAAATACGCCCAGTTGACACTGGGAAGCATCCTCAAAGGAAGTCTCTGTGTGTTGGGGTGAAAATTCAGCCCAGGGGGTTTTAGTTTACAGCCAGCTCTGCAATATTGCATTTGCTGCGGCCCTGGATTAACAATGCCAAACATGAGTGCATATTGCAGTAAATAGTGAACAGAAAGATGGTGTTCTCTAAGGCTTTGCTTTTCACTTTGCACTTGATGACATCCTATCTTGTTGCTAATATTTCATGACACGGCTATGATATTGTTTCCGTATTTTTTGTTTTCATGCCATTAGAATAGGTCTATAACTAATGATAACTAATGATAACTAATGATAACTGAGTCACTATTAATAATTCCCTAAGTTATTTACTTTGTGAAGTGGAAGGCATTTGTTTTCTTTTTACATCATTAAATACCTGGCCCTTCAATACTTAAGAAAGCTTATTCGGCTTGTTTCTGTGGTTCTTTCCTTTTTCTGTGTGTGTCCTCTGTATCTGGCTGATGTTGGTTTTGGGAGAGGAGTGGATGTGCTGCCAGGAGAGTGCCTGGACATAGTGTGGCTTGTGCTAAATTTGTCAGTCAGTGGCAATATTTCCTTATAATCTTTCAGCTCTTCTTAAATTAAATCTTTTAATAATCGTAAAGCAGATAAATATTTGAGCAGGATTCCAGGTCTTTGCTGCCATCCAAGAACTGTCATCAGCAGTGTTTCTCAAGTAGATTCCAGACTCAAGGGGAGGCCCTTCTCTCAGCAAGTGGGAGCAGAGGGGAGCAGATGTGTTCCCTGGGGAGCAGCCTGGTTTGCCTGCACATGGAGCGGGTGAGCAGT
This sequence comes from Amblyornis subalaris, assembly GCA_018881555.1. NCBI lineage: Eukaryota > Metazoa > Chordata > Aves > Passeriformes > Ptilonorhynchidae > Amblyornis > Amblyornis subalaris. The sequence continues at coordinate 4,742,128 of JACAXG010000045.1, forward strand.
CTCTGGTCACTGCTGGGGTCACTGCTGTGGGCTGGCAGTCAAGACAGACACTCTGTGTGCTGCCCAGTTTGACAGTCCTGAAGATAAGAGCATGTGCACTGGTAGTGTGCAACACCATCCCACAATGATAAACGCTTTTGGAGGGTCACTTATAGGAAGCTGTTTCTGTCTTAGAAATTTCTAGCTTGCTTGTGCCAGCCAGCTTTCTTTCCATAATTCTGCTAAGCTCCTCCTCCTGTTCTAGTTTTGGTAGGTCCTGAACGAGCAAGAAAATGGAGCCCTCTGTGTCTGACAGGAGGAAGCTGAGTGACATTCAGTGGGTGCTCCTTGAGGCTGAAATGGCTCACCTTGTATCCTGCAATAAACACAAACTCACAAGTTGTGCACTGATGTATTAGAGCTGTGAAAAATGTGCAAATGACAGTGATCACATGCTACATCAATTAGACCTTCTGTGCAGTGGGCAATTAGTGTTTCATAAAGAAGCCAGAAGATATACAGTCATATGTATTTATCAGAGAGGAGAAGAAAACATCTGCTGGTGTATGAGTCTTGATTAGAACCAAAGGGGAATCTTAGTTTCACTCCTTTTTAATGGTCCAATAGCTAAAATCATTCTTTCTGCCTTACTTAAATGCATTTGGAAATAGCTTCCCACAGTGCCTGAAGTGGTTTAATTACATCTGATATTGTTAGAAAAGGTCTCCAGCTTTGTCTGATAGAGCTTCCTCTATCTGAGAGGACACGTGCTTGCTGATTACACCTATGGTGTCTCCTCTGCCTGGCATGCTCCTGGTGATTTACAGTGTGGCTGTGACTCAAGAGCTCAGTGGGACAGGACCCTCAGTGTGCTGGATGCACCTTGGCATTGTGCTGGAGTGCACTGCCAGGCTTGTGTTTCTCTGCCTCGTGTCCTGCTTGGTGTGGAGCTCTGGGAGATGTTGAGAAGGCAGAAGTGTATTACCCCTGTGTTACTGAAAAGGACCCTGCACATACAGAAGTGTGTCTTTTCCAGGATAAAAGCTCAATAGCAAGATGGGGGAAGGAATTATATTTGCTTTATCTTCCACCCTTCTTTCCCCCGAATAAGATYATCTTTTTTATTTCTCTTATATTGCTCTTCGTCAAATCCAAAGTGGGATAATGAGAACTATGCATAAAAAAATGAACCTAGTAAACTTTCTTCACAGTGTGTTTGGGTTGGAAAGAGTCTTCTGCATATACCTGTAAGAAATGGTCCTAGGATCAATACTAGGACTAGGATCCTAGCTTTCCTAGGATCAAGTTTTAGAAACCAGAATTCCTAAAGCTTTCCTTCATAATATACCCTATGTGGATTCTCATTGCTCTAGTAATATTATTGAGCTGAGCTCAAAAACTTCATCTTACAAAGATTGTTTAAGGTCTTTTCCTCTACCCAGCCACCACCTTCATCATGAAATCTGTTGGATTTAGAAAGATTAACCCTCTTATTTTTAGTTGAAATGAATCAACTGAAGAAATTACAGGCATTATGAATGCATAAATCTTTCTTCCTTACAAAACCAGGCAGAACCCCCTCATTATACCAAATYGTCAGTGAAGGAATTTTGAAGTTTGAGTAGTCTGGTCAAATTTTATTGCACAAGCCCTGCAGAAATGAGAGTTCTTCCTGAAACTTCCAGARGTTCCCTGCCTTCTACAAAACATAGCATTAACATACGTGTTTCATGGGAGATAGATAACTTTAATTCTTCCCTGACAAAGACCCTAATATTTTGAATTTAGTTTTACTTGCGTGATATGATTTGCTTCCTGTTCTAGGAAATCAGCAACCAGGCTGATAATCACATATTTCTATTCACGTTTTAGCCCCATTTTAACTGGAAATGTTTCATAGGAGGGAAGTAGCAGGCTTACAAGTGTTTCCAGAGACAAGGCTGTATGTGGCACGTCAGTCCCCAGCAGAGGTTCCTTTCGCTGTAATTGCTGCTAACAGGCATTCTACCAGGTGAAGTGAAATAATGAAAATGGCAACTTCAGCCACATATTAAAAAAGATATGAAAAGAGTGGTGAAAGCCCCTTTCATGTAATGGTTTGCTGCTGATGGTCACAGCACCTGAGCAGCTCTTTGCTCAATTAAAATGCTTTACATCTTATTCTGCCAGCAAAACTTCGCTTTGCGAGTTAAACACGAGACAGCCTCCTGGCAAGTAGATTTGTATGTTTTTGCTGTGCTTTTTGTATCCACAAAACGTGTTAGTAAACTTTTCTGTGCAGTTTGTCAACACAATCTTTCTTTAGCGGTTAATCTGATCTACTTCAGCTGKGATCTGTTTAGTTACATTTTTAAAGGACACACGGGAGCAAATTAGATTAGGCTTGTTTTCTTTGTTGGAAAATGGAAAGCACAAAATCCAAGACCTRTAGTATCTTGAATTACCTCAGGACCTGTTCCTGTCACGCTTAAACAAATCTGCCACAAGAGCATGGCTGCATCTAAAGCTGTGCTGGTTTAGAAACCAGAAATTGAAATGGGTTTAAACAGATGTGGTTTTTATTTTATTRTCGAAGCGTTTAGGGTGGGAAACAATTTGTACTTTTTCTGAGTACATGAAGAGTGACTTTTGCTAAATTCTAGATTCAGGTTATTCTTTCTATCTTGAAGCTTTTTTGTTAAGTTGGAACCACATAGGAAGCAGCACTTGTCACAATGTAATTGAATCTTGGAGATTCGTTTAAATTCCACACCTTGAATCCACAGGTTGAAATTCAAAGTGATACTATCATTCATCTTGCTTTAAGAATCAAAGAAGGGAATAACACAAAAAAACCCCCAAAGAACCCAAACCCAGTAATACCCAATTATACTCAAACTCCTGATTTATGTTTGAAAGAGGAGGATTTGTCTGTTCTATGCAGTGTGTAGAGTCAATAGGTTTTTCCTATGTTATTTCATATCCCTGTCTTTCTGTGGGTTGATAATATGCTTGAATCTTAGAGAAAAGAGAAGAAAAAGACAAGAAACAGTTTTTGTCTTAATTGGTAAATGAACTGAGGTATCTGTATCTAGCATGAAAACTGCCATTAGAATTGCAGATTTGGCTATCCATTTTGTTTGTAGGAACTGAAAAATGTACAGTTTGCAATCCTATATAATTATAATTTGATTATAGAGAACTGTAATTTCTACCAATATCTAGAAAGATGTAATTTGAGCATAAATTTTCAGTACACAATGTGCGGGGATTAGTGGCATGACCTTAATGAGAATTACACTGCTTAATTCCTTGGATATTATGCTGGTATTGTGTCCTTTAYCTATTTTGAGAGGTCAGATTATACTGAAAACCTGTAGCAGTGCATGAACAGCAAAGGATACTTGTGGCTTTGTATGAGAGCTGTCCTTCAGTTTATAAAACATGGTACCCTATTTGCTTAGCCATTGGCACATGGTGAAAAAGAAGAAGAATGCTTAACTGAAGTAAAAACAGTTTAAAAAATGGTAGATTGGATAMATGCTGAAATCTTTTTCATCTAGTTCCTTTTGATATTTTGTTGCAGTCACKAATGACAGCTGCTTGCCAGTTTAAGAAAAACAAATACTTAGAGTTGCCATACCTTTTAAAATAGAATTACCTTATGCATGCTTTATTTCAAAGATGAGGTTACTCTTTTTGCATGTAAAATGTTTGTGCGACTCTTAGGAGTTTTCAAAACAATAATAAAAAAGGTCATAGTGTTTTTTCATTTGTGATTTTTTTTTTGTTCTTCCTGGGTTACTGTTTGATGGAACTGGTGAATATTTGACAAGCAGTTTAGAAAACAAAGATAAAAATGAACGATTTTTTTATCAGCCTTTTATTTTGGTGTTTACCATTTCACGTGCTGTAGGCTTTTGTTGTGCAAATATTTAGCCATTTGAGCAGGCCTAGATGGCAATATTTGTGTCCAGCATTAATAGGTTATGTTAGTCAGTTCAGGACCAGAACCCTAAAAATTCAGTGGTGTGTGGATATCAGACCTTATTTTCAGTCTTCTTCAAATATAGTGAAAATGGTGTTCCAGAGCCTGAAATGTCTTGCCTGGGGGACGGATTTTGCTCTCAAACAGTACCATGCAGGCTGTTCATGTGACAGTGTTTTGAAGCCCAGAACAATAATTTGAAAAAGGTAGTTGCAGTTAGAAATATGAATCAGTTGGGTCATGATCATTAGCTCTTAGTTTTTCAGTAATTTGATAACTGTGTCAACTATAAGCTGTGTGCTGGAGAGGAGATTGTCAGCTGGAAATCCAGAGCTTTTTAGGGACATGGATTCCAYGTTCTCTGAAGCTGTGAGTCTGCGTGCTCTCGACTCCTCTGCTCTCGACTCCTCTGCCACAGCCGTTCTCATAATTCTCATTTCTTGCTGGCAGCACACATTCTTGCATGTCTTCTACATCTCATAGAGAAAAATTTTGTGTTCTGAAAGGAAGAATTGCTACATCAATTAACTGCCCAACACTGAAAGAATCCAGCATTTGAGTCATACCAGTTAATGATGATAATTTTCCAGACTGTGTTAAAAAAAGCAGTAGTTTTCTAGATTTTCTCTCCTGTTTTTTTTTTTTTTAAATGTATAGACATATATCTATGTATATATACTTAAATATGAGGCAATAATGTCTTCTCTGGTTTCTGTTGAGACATCAAGCTGGACAGAGCAGATAATGTATTACTTTTCTCAAGTTATCACACTTCTTAATAATTAAATGCTTTTTTGTATGATTCCATTTATATATCACTGTAGCAAGGCATTTYGCTTAGCTTTCTGTAACGCCACACRATGYACTRTGAARTGTTGAGAGAATATTCCAGAGTAATTATTGGACTAAATGATGATTTCATTGGTGGCAGTTTGAGAGAACCAGATAAAGATGATTGTCAGGTGTAACAAAAATGGTCACAGAGTAGTCAAGAAGAAGCATAATTGGGACTTTGATTTGTAATGAACATGGAACTAAAAATATTGCCATGACAAACTATCTGACCTGTTTTAAATTTGGCTAATTTATTTGAAATACTTAAAGCTGATATGCTAAACTAGGTGTATAAATTCAAATTGGTGAGCATCGTTAATGTTTATGAAAAACAAAGATGRTTGAATTTTATGCAATGTACATATCTTAGTATCCTACAAAAAGAGGTGTGTTGCATAACAATACTGAGACTGTTACTTGATGTGACACTTCCAAGTACTTGTAAATGCAGTGAGTGCATTTTATTATTAAAAGGACTGTATTTTCTTCAATTGGAAATAGAAAAAGCATGTCAGTATATTTGGGGTTAAATAAAGTATAGTCAGAATATACAAATATGGGTTTATTGGGACAAGTTAGGTTTTTTCCTAAAATGTGTCAAAAAGTAGTATTTTTTCCTTTTCCTGATACAACCTATGATATGTGATTCTCTACAGTATTATCCCATGTCATGCTTTTTCCCTTCTGTTTATTTTCTCTCTGCAATTATTTTTACTAGAGAAAGTTGGAAGCTGACACAGGCTGAAATTTGCCTGTTCAGCTTCCTTGGCTGGGAGTTACACACAGATGTGGAGAAAAGCACYTAATGTAACAAAAGGAAAGGAAAGCTGATATGTGTTCTAATAATGCACATTTTTCTTCTCCTCCCATAGAAATCAGGGATAATTTTACCAACTGTGTGCTGGAGCCATCACACTCTTCTTGACCGTAATCTGGCTTCTGTTGCCTCCTTTCCAGTGCTACCTTCTTCCAGCACAGTGCCTGGATTTAATAGCATCTTCCATAGGGAGTTCCTTATCAGAGAGAAAGGTGGAAGGTGTATCATAGAACCATAGAATGGTTTGTGTTGGAAGGGGCCTTCAAAGGGCAAATTGGAAGACAGAGCTGGAAAATAGGCTTTCACTGTAACAAACAAGGTTGGTTCACAGCTGCTAAAAGCTCTCTGACTGTGCTGCAAAGGTTTCCTTCTGCTTCTTAGGTCATGACTGTGGATTCGACATTTACCCAAACTTCAACATTTACCCACGTTTGGTTGCACACAGAAGCGAAGGAAAGAGATTAGCTTAGTTTTGAAATGGAGAATAAAGCTCTTCAGGTTGTTTACTCACAAGACCATCTTTTCAGAGGGAACTGATTAAATATGTAAGTTGTTTTGAAACTATGTTTGAATACTGTAGACATCACCAGGATTGAATGCCTCTGTCTCATTAAAAAAGAGTGGAGGAAAGTCACCATGTCAACCTTATTATTACTATGGTTTTCTAAGATTTATTAAAATCTGAAAAACAGTCTCTGTGCACACTGTGAAAACAATCCTCTGTCTTCAGGAGTTTGTAATTAAAACCCCCAACCTGGAGGGATTTAACCCTATGCATCTTTTTATGCAATTTGAAATTAGTGGGAACATTTTCATGAGATTGAATTCATGGGTTTGGGGCTTCAGGGCCCAGGTGTGAAGAGCAGACTGTATGGAATACCTCATCTGCATAGAGTGCTGTTAGAAATAATGACTTTGTTTTCTTTATAGGGTACAAAATCTAGGCCAACTGGTGTTTGTTGCTTTTGACAGCCATCAACATCTTGCCAATCTTGAAATCCATATCATATACTTAGGCACCAGGATCTGACAAACTTGTTTTCCACTGAAAATGCTGTCCAGGATAGTCAGTATTTGCTACTAGTATAGAAGGTAACTACAGAGAATGTTCAAACCCAAATGAAAAATCTGCTTTCTTCATTTCCAGCAAGAGAGTACTAGGTTGGATTATAAAGATAGGATGTGTGGGGGGGGAAAGTGACAAAATATTTTGTTTCACAGTTAGTATTTATCATGAAATGACATGTCTTCCCTTAGAAACTGTATTCCATAGAAACTGTAAAACCACCTGTAAAAAAGGAAAAGGGAGCCTGGCTGTTTCAATTCACTAACATCTCCTATCAGAGTTACAATTCTTACTGTATTTTTCTTCAGTTTTGATTGTTAAAGCAGCCAAGGGAAACTGGGTAGTCTCTTTCACCTTCACATTTTAAATAATTCGATAGCCTACTTTTACTGTTTAAAATCCTGTAAATATAACTCTTTTTTCTGTCTGTCCTAGAGACGTACATAGGCGGTGGGATCTGTTAATACTTTGCTGCATTAGTGAACTACCTCAAATATAATCCATTTCAGCAGCAGCACGTTTGATCTACAAACCTGTGCCTGTGTTTGCACGCCTACTGCAGGGAGAAGCCCCGCTGAACACCTGCAGCATTGACCCTATCGCCGGGATCAGTGTTTTGTTTGTTAAACACTTCACAATTATACTATTATTTTAAAGGCCAGCATTGTTTCTAGGTTAATTACTGTACCTGTGAGGCTTCATTCTTGCTTCTCAAAGGTGTTTCCAAGAGGAGTTAAGACTTGTTTGTTATTCTCATTGTACAGGTGTCTTGGAAGGTTATACTGCTTGATGTAAATTAGGCCCGGGATGCTGCCAACTGGACAAAACCATGTTTCATAGAGCAGGTATGAGACAGGGAGGGAAAGGAGCCAGCAGTCATCTTGTGCAGATTTTCTCTTCATTGCAGTGGCTCACAGTGTCTTCAACATCAGAAAGGTGGAGGTCTCTCCTAGGTGACATCTTGTACCAGTGCAGCTGTAGTGGAATGGGAGAATCATTGTGGTCCCAGCAGAGAACTCTTGCTCTGCAGTGTGTGTATGTGTAAGTGCAGTCTCCTTATCCAGACAATACTTCTCCCTAGTTTCTGCTCATTTAAATTACTGTTTGTCGTGGTTGGATGCCTTGTACATTAATGGGTTGGGTTTGTTTGTGCATATATGTTACTGTTTTAATGACTGAGGTTGGCTGAATTTTGGTACTGAGAGAGAAATCTGGCTGCTAGGGCTGGATCTTTCCAGTGGCTGGCAGCGATGTGTTTTCGATAAAGGCACTTCCTGAAAGTCGTGTCATTTGTCATCTGGATCCATCTGCATTGCAGGTAGTGTATCTCCAGGTCACGGCCGTTTTTTTCCTTCCCAATTTGCTCCTATTCAGGCACTTCTCGTCAAACCACTTTAAATACAATTTTAGCATAGATCACCCAAGGGTTATTGTGTTTTACTGCTCCATCATTCATGTTTATTAAATTCACCTCTCTCTTCTGGGACATAGATTCCTTTTCTGACATTGTGTTCAGAGTCTGTGTGTCTTGAGGGAGGGCAAGAAATAGCCCAGCCATCCACTCTTCCTGTAGGTGTTATTTTCATTACCTGCAATTTACTGCTACATGCTATCTTGTTCAGTTTTGTGTAATTGCAGAGAATGAATCTGTACAAATATTAGTTCAACCGATCTTTCCAGGGCAGTAGTGGCAGCCCTGTAGTTCAGTTTAAAACATGGAGTGTGCTTTAGGGAATAGTTTTGCTTTTCATCTCACTAGATCTTTTCCTTACCATCCTCACTGAAAGCTGTCAGCTTAGACATTTCAGATCCTAAACGGTAGTTTCTTTTTCTCTGTGACTACAGTTTTGTTCTGATTTAACTGAAAGCTGGATCTCATTACTTCAAAGCTGAAGAAATCTGTCTGAAGTATCTGCAGAGCTCCTGTTGTTCCCTTCAGCRCTGAGACTCTCTTGGGCTATTTGCTCAAGAATGGTCAGTGTTTGGTTGTAAATATCCTGTGATACACCCATCTTTCAATATGTTTTTACCTGACTCTGATGGGGTTTTTTTAAAGCTTAGTCTAAGTGAGACATTTAGAAGATCTGATTTCTACAATTGCTGTTGGTTTCATACACCCCTAACGTCATAACAATTGGAGATCTATTTTGATGAGCTGTTCTAATTAAAACAGACCAAAATGCTGTTAGAGAATCATAAAATAGTTAGGGTCAGAAGGGACCTTAAAAATTATCTAGTTCCAACTCCCCTGCCATGGGCAGGGACACCTTCCCCTAGACAGGATTGCTCAAAGCCTCGTCCAGYCTGACCTTGAACACTTCCAGGGATGGGGCACCCATGACTTCTCTGGGCAACCTGTTCCAGTTCCTCACCATCCTCACAGTAAAAATATTTTTCCTAATATCTAATCTAAACTGACTCACTTTCAGTTTGAAACCATTCCCCCTTGTCCTGTCACTACATGCCCTTGTAAAATATCCCTTTCCATCTTTCTTGTAGGCTCCCTTCAGGTACTGGAAGGTCACAACCAGGTCTCCCCCGAACCTTCTCTTCTCCAGGCTGAACAACTCCAACTCTCTCAGCCTTTCCTTATAGGAGGGTGCTCCATCTCTCTGATCATCTTCTTGGCCTTCATCTGGACTTGCTTCAACAGGTCCATATCCTTCTAATGGTGTGGGCCCCAGACCTGGACACAGCACTCCAGGTGGGGTTTCAGGAGTGCTGAGTAGAGTGGGAAAATCACCTCCCCCAACCTGCTGCCTGCACTGCTTTTAATGCAGCCCAGGACACATTTGGCTTTCTGGACTGAAAGCTCACATTGCTGGGTCACCTTGAGCTTCTTGTCAACTGTCACCCCCAAGTCCTTCTCCTCGGGGCTGCTCACAATCCCTTCTCCACCCAGCCTGTGTTTGTGCTTGGGATTGCCCAGACCCAGGTGCAGGACCTTGGACCTGGCCCTGTTAAACTTGTTGAGATTCACAAAGCCCCACCTCTCYACCCTGTCAGGGTCCCTCAGGGTGGCATCCCTTCCCTCCAGCATGTTGACTGCACCACACCTTGGTGTTGGCAAGTTTGCTGAGGGTGCTCTTGATCCCACTGTCCGTGTAGATGACACGGATGTTAAAGCGCCAGTCCTAATACTGACCCCTGGGAGTGCCACTCCTAACTGATCTCTGCTTGGATATTGAACCATTGACCACAACTCTTTGAGTGTGACCATCCAGCCAGTTCCTTATCCCCTGAATGCCCAATCTGTTAAACCCATGCCACTCCAGTTTAGAGACAAGGGTGTTGTGCAGGACTGTGTCAAATGGTTTGTAAAAGTTCAGGTAGATGATGTCTGTTTCTCTTCCCTCATCCACCAATGCTGCAGCCCCATCATAGCATGCCAGATTTGTCAGGCATGATTTTCTCTCACTGAAGCCATGCTGGCTGTCACCAGTCATCTCCTTATTTTTCCATGTGCTTTATTTCAATGGGAATTTCACTGGACTACCATGTCTTCTCACCTCACTGGACTAGCATGATGGATAGTGGCTTAGCCACTCCCTCTGCCAGTTCCCTCAGGACTTGTGGATGCATCTCATCAGGTCCCATGGATTCCTGCACCTCCAGGATCCTTGGGTGGTCTCACACCTGATTTTCTCCTATGGAGGGCAGTGCTTCACTCTCCCAGTCCCCTCCTTTGCCTTCTGCAACTGGGCCCGTGTGGCTGGAGCATTTGTTAGTGAAGTCTGGGTCACAAAAGTCATTGAGTACTTCAGCCTTCTCCATGTCCTGGTTAACTGGGTCTTCCTTTTCCTTCTGGTGAGGGCCCACATTTTCCCTTGGCTTCCTTTTATCATCCATGTACCTATAGAAGCTTGAGTTGTTGCCCTTGACATCTCTGGCCAGATTTAATTCTATCAGGGCTTTAGTTTTCCCAACCTGGTCTCTGGCAATTGTGTGGCCATGTTGAGGATTTGGCTGGAGTTAATCTTAACAATTATCTACATGGAATTAAGAGAAAAAATTATGAATGTGTTCCTCTTGTTACATTTGCTCTCAGTTAATCTGCAGAACTRTTGCCAGACATAATGAGTGTCATAGATCTTAATGTACGAAAGGACACTTAGATAAACCTTACTGAAGCAAATAGTACCAACAACCTTTCAGGAAGGTCTCATTAATTTGCTGATTTTTAAACTAGTTTGCCATCCAGGATCTGAGGAGAAAATAAAGCATTTGGTTCTGTAATTATTTGTGCAACTACAAATGCAGTCTCTGCTATCAGCCATCTGCCCTGCAGGCATTACTTTTAGTGCCATTTGGATCATCAGCACAGTGTATGATCCTCTGCATCTTCTGTTTTGTGGCTGACTTGCTGCTGATAATTCTCTTACAAATATCAGTTTCATATTCCTGCCTTTTTTCCCTATCCTTTTGCTTTATTATTTTTAGCCTTTTTAAGGGTCTTCTGCACAGGCAGAGGAGATGATGCTGTGCTCCTGGACAGGCATGCTTTTATTTATGGTGCGAGATTCACAGTGAAACACTTCATTCCTCTGAAGCTTCGCATAAAAAACTGCAATCTCTGTTCCTGCAGGAGTTCCTGGTGTCTGTACTTTCCTGGTCAGTTCAGTGGCAACTGAGAGGTGACCTGTAAGGGAAAGCTGTTGCCCTCTCTGCCCTATGAATATGGCGTGGGAGAAATCCAAGAGCTGCTGTTGCTGCTGTTGGCAGTAGAAGGGCAAAATAAGATTGAATGTCCTTAGGCTGCTCCTCAGTGGCCAGATTTCTGCTTGCTTAGGTGGCCCAGGAAAGAGTCACTCATTTTACTGTAGAGACAGCAGCTGCAGGTTTTACTGTAAATCAGGTGACTGAGCAGCTGCTTTGAGGTCAGAAAGCCTTGATGATTCCTAGCATGGGGGGAGCCCTCGTAGTCCTTCAGAGTGATTTGTCTCATTTATAAGTCTTTGATTAGCCCGTGTGTCTGATATAATAATGTTCTCCCAAGTGGCTTCTGGGGAGCTCAGCATATGGCATTGTTCCTGGGGCAGCAGCCCTGGTGGCACTTGCAGGTGTGGGGATTTGCAGGTGTTGGCGTTTTTGCCGACTTCACTGCTTAGGAATGGGTTGAATTTCACTTGTTTGAAGAACCTAAGTGTGTGCCATTCCCTCTGGAGCATGACTTCAGCCTGCAGGTCCCTGACCCTGGTAATGGGCTTTTACAGTAGCATTTCATCAGTGCTGCGGGAAAGCTCGTTCCTAAGGACTTAACAGTAACATTATCCAGAGCAGTTGGGCTTTATGGAACTACAGAGACTCTGTAGAGATTACAGAGAAGTGTACTTGGGTGAATATGACAGATGGTATCCAGAAAGCCAAGTGCTATCTCTTTACAGGAATTTTATTTCCTATGTTTTTAGAGACTGTAATGTTCAAATGGCACATTACACCCATTCTTGTTCTTTTGAGTCTGTTGTGCTCTTAAGGATCCCATAACCTGTTTGTCTTGACACAGCAACATAGCAGCTTTCTTCACAACAGGACTATATGGAAAAGATCTGAGTGATCTTGAAGATTAGTCAGGTATGGTGTAATTTTTTCTTTCTGTCTGGTTTGATCATCCATTGTTTTTGAATTGCAGTTGACAGTATGGCAGAAGAAACTCAAGATGAAAATATCACCTCTACTTTTCCATTGCTTCTGGTTCAGTGTTCTAAATGGGAGGAACAATTTCTTATCCAATTCCTCATCTTTTTATAACGTGCACTGTTTGTCTCAGGARTTTTCCCTGACTATGTACATTCATTTTGCTTGTGCGAAGGTCCCTGATTTCACATAGAGCTTTTGGGTGCTGCTATTTAGTAATGGATTATCATAAAGCAGCAAAAAGAGAAAATGCAAGGGTAACACTTCTTAAAGAGTGTATTAAAGTTTAGTGGCAGTATGAGTCTGCTTGTTTGACCAGCTGTACTGTTGGTGCAATTAGTGCTGGGCTGCAGAGATGTGCTAGGTAAAATTTTGGATGTTTGTCCTGGTAAAAAAGTTACTTTCATGGAAAATGTTCCTTTATGAAGCAGTGTCAGGAAGGAATCAAAAGCATTGCCTTATTTGTCAGAAACAATAGAGCTGCTTTACTGTATCAGACTTTTTCTTTAAAAAAACCCTTTAAATAAAATAAAATCAGTGACTACATACATCTTGGACATTCTAATTAAAAACATTTCTTCTTAATTCTTTTTTTCTTGCAATGACTTCTTGAAATACAAGCGGTTTGCATGTTCAAAGAGCAAAGGTGAAGTACTCGCTGTGAAAAGTGTTGTTTGAATTAAGCCTTTTCAGAATTTATTTAAATTGAAATCAGCCCATGTGGAATTAGAGTAAAATGTAGCAGGATGTTGACTTACAGAATCATTTGCCTTCTTCTCAGCAGTAAGTTATGGAGCTTCCCAAAAACATGAAGGTTCGTCCTTAAAACCTGATTGGTCTTGGGTTTCTCTCTAAATGTTTTTTAAGCAATAGAGGTTATGAACAGCCTAGAATACCGAAATTCTTGTATATATTTTCATCTTCATGATTACATGCAACAGTATAGTAAGCCTGGCTTACCATAAATTTAATTTATTATTGAAACTGTTTCTTCGAAATAGATTTTGTGTCTTAAAAAAGTGGTATGAAAAGTAATACTTTGACAAAAATTGAAAATTGAGAATAATGCTATCTAAAGATAATACTTGAGTCTTTGTGGGTCTTGGTCCAGGCAACTAATATGAATCTTTACAATATATGGCTATAGGCTTGACTTCTTAAACCCAGCAACTAGTAAACTCTAATGGGTGGATTGCTCAAGTTCTGTATAGAGGGATGCCTCTTCCCTGAATTATCTGCAAGGAAATACATACAAGCTCTGATTCGTCAGCCGAATTTGGACTAGACTATTACTGCAGAGCTGAAGGGCTGTTTACAATATTATATATAGTGTAAAATTGCTTTTTGTTTTAAATGGGTCGAAGCCATAGCCAAGATGCCAAGCAGATGCATGATACTTGGTCAAACAAGAGTAAAAATGAACCTTACTGGATCTTCAGGATACTTCAGCATGCTGAGCAGATTGCTAATATGCATGCATGCTCTTCAATAATTCAATTTTCATGAATTATAAAGTTATATTTCTCTATTAAGTCTGGCTGAGTTTCGTGCTGCTCCTGGGATTTTCTAGCATCACATCAAACATGTAGGCAGAATTGTTCTAACAGCCTCTGTCTCTATGAGATTATTTCCTGCCATCTTACAGCCACAGGTTTTCCTCTGTACTGGGTCTTTAGTCTTTGACCATCCCAGTTATTTGGACCACGCTGCAACAAAACCATGGCCTTTTCCAAAACTGAGCAGGGCAGGCTGGGTCCTCACYATGTGCACAACCCTTCCAGAGGGATGAGCAATTCATTTCTGCTCTTTTGAAAGACCAGGAAGGGCAAAGGCTGGTGCTTCTGCCCGTACACTTTTGTGTTTTCCAAAGAAAGAAGAGGCTGGGTTCTCTGGATTTCAGCTCTTGGACCCTGGAGCATCTGACAGAAGAGGCTGGGTTCTCTGGATTTCAGCTCTTGGACCCTGAAGCATCTAACAGAATGCATGGACTGCCAGATGCTGTGGCGAGATGATCTGCTAAGTCTTTCTGCAAGGATTCACTGAAGTGTGGGAGAAAGGGTTAGTGGCACTCACACGCTTCGTCTCAGAGTCTGCTGCAGATGTTTTGCAAGGCAGCAAGAGTGAGGGCCTGATGGAATTGCTATGGAAACAGAGCTTATATTATTAATTTATTTACTTACTTATTTATGCATGCATGTATTTAAACTGTGACATCCCTTAATGGCGTATCTTGGAAATCACCCAGTTTCGGGAGACTTCGTCCATTGGAAATCAGGGAATGTGAAATGTTGGCCACTGGTCAGCAGCTCCAAGGTCCAGTAATTCTGCAGAAAATACTGACAAAGTGCACAGTCTCCAAGTGGAGTGCACTGTTGTTAGAGCAGATGAATATATAGGCTGAATTGAGTCCTCTTTGTATTTGGAGTTGCATAAGCATTATTAGACACCAAGAAAGGAGAGAACTGCAGCTTTTCAGTGATACTGGAATTGAGTAACTGTTAAAATAGACAGAGCTGGTGGTCATGAGGTTTTTTTAACGCTACGCTGTGAAGGATTCAGAAGAGTGGTGTGGCTGGCTGGTGGGAGGAAGGCATTCTCATACAATTTCAGTAACCTGGAGGGAGGGAGACAGGATTGTTCAAGTAACCATATCCTACTGAACCTCAGTGTTGATGAAGGAAGCTGGAGTTCAATTTTGTTTGTTGAATGTTACACTTAAATAATGCAAGGCTTGCCATTAGTGCATACTTATAAAAGGTTGTGGAAAACTACCTGGAACTTTATAAAATACAAAGYGGGATAATGAGGGACCTGGAAGCTCCAGATGAGGTTGTCACCTGGTTTTCAAAGCATGCTGCTCTCAGCTTTGATTGCGTATGTTCAGAAGCTTTGAAAACAATGTCTTGCAGTAAGAAGGGCAATGGGGTGAAGTGTTTTAGCATTACAACATCCATATATTTTGGATGGAATTTTATATTTTTTTGGCGGTCCTCTGGTGTATCTGATAGTTGCTTTGCATTCGTGGAATGCTGAATCAATGCAAATATCACACTGTTCTCTGACTGGGGTTTGCTGTGGTGTTATTTAAACTGTGGTGTTATTTGTATTTTGCCATGCTAAGGCTGGGCATTAAGAGACTTGAAGGAGCTGTGCCTGAACCTGAATTTGCCTTGTTGTGGTTTCCCACACAGGACAAAGGACATTTCCCTGCTCCCTTGTTCTGTGCAGTGTTTTATGCCAGGATATGGATACTAGGATGGTATATGCATTGCTGCCTCTGCAGTTCTTAGGGTCTGTATTAGCATCCTTACATGGTTTTGGCTTTTTTCAAGCATTGTCTGAGATGAGGAGGATTTGTTCAGGCCATTGAGCCTGAAATTTTACACTTAGGCATCTTTTACACAAATGTTTGGCCGAAGATAACCCATTTCTACATAGTTTTACTTTCTAGCAGTGCAGGTAATTAGTGCAGTTGTAGTGAAGCAGTCTTCTGAAAACGTGATATTGTGTACCGTGGAGGAATGTGTGTCTTCCTTGTAAAACTTCTGTAATTTATATAATGAAGAATGCTTGGTGTAAATTAGAACATTTTTGTGAGTGTGAGGGTTTTTTTCTTTAATTTTTTTTGTGGACTATGGGTAATGCATTCCTTCTACAAGAGATGGTAATTTCATACCTGAGGTACTTGAACAGCACAATTTCAATCTGTGGAACATCAGTCTTTTGTAGCATATAACCTAAATAAAATTGGTAAAAGGCTGATGCTATCAGTAATGGTTAATTATAGGCCTTTGATAATGCTGGCATTGGAAAGGTGGCATTTTGCATGCCTTTATTAGCTGTCCTATCTAACTCTACTATAATGCTACTGTCTCCTAAAGACTGTGTATTAATACATGGGATTCACATTTTTTATGAAATTTCCACTGCAATACGGTTGGGTTGTATGTAGGTCAGAATCCAGGTTTGTTTGTCCTGGATTTTTTTTTGTTCTTTTTGATTGTTAAGAGTGATTGTAAGAGATGGGGCTAACATTTTATAGAAGTGTATTGTAACAGAAAATGAATTCTCCTTGTAAGAGACTATTGTTTTTGTTCTATAGCACTATTTTCCTTGTAGATGACATATTACTGTTTAAAAGATTTAATTATCTATGTTCAATGTTTAACCGTAGTGTTCTTACAATAGAGACCTTTGTTCTCCAGAAAAATAAAGCCTAGTCAGTAGTTTGATAAAATACTTCACAAAAATAGCTTTCTGATTTCAATGCCAGTCTTTAACATCTAATTAATGAAAATGATTGAATGCACAGGAGCTAATCTCCCAACTAGCAACAATTAGCAGAGAGAAATATGGCAGTGAGCAATGCTGTTTATCTTGCCAGCCTCTAAATGTTGAAGTGTGTGGCAATAAGTGTGACTTTTCAGATATTCAGGAATAAATTATGGTTTTCAGCGTGCAAACGATTAGACAGTTAATATTCCTAACATAATTTAAAATACTGCTGAGTTGCTAAGCAGTTCTCTTACACTCCTCACTTTTTCTGGGCTTTATATGCAAATTTTCAATTTCAGTGCTGAATACATTGGTGTTTTGTATTAGAAGACAGTGGAAAAGAAACCAGATTGTAGACTGTGGATTTTACATTTCTTTGTGAACTGCCTGAATACATATTTTTTGTTGAAGTTTATGTGAGCTAGAGTTTTTCAATTTTTCATGGACTGCATTTAAATCCTCTGGAGCTAAGTTTTGCAGTTTAGGGCAGGGAAACTTCCAGGGAACATAGTGGGAGTTTTGTACGGATAACTCCTGAGAGAGTTTGCTCCCGTGGCTGCCGTTAGGTGTTGTTTTGAGTGATAAATTTGTTCCAATAATGTACTCTTTGTCTTTGCAGTGTTCTGGATGATGAGGGGAGCAGCCTGCGTCAGCAGAAGCTTGACAGACAGGTAAGATTTTGGAGGAGGACCTTCTTGCTCTCTGAAGTCTGGATCCTGGGGCAGTGACATCACTGATATATGTGTCTGGTTATTGATAAACAATTGCATTCTCTGATTGGGGAATGCAAAAGAGAGATCTGTGGAGGCTACAGATTRCTTAGAAGTCTAGCTTCCATTAAAATTTGTATTTGTTACCCCACTGATGGACCAGTCATGCCAGCCAACAGAGGTTAACCACYAAGTTTTTATGTACTTTTTTTCATTCAATGGATTTAGCCCTTGTGGCTGTAACCTAGTGGCACTACGTGCTATGTTGTCTATTTTCCTACTGTATTCCTACATGACTTGTACAAGAGAGTCAGAACCTCTTCCATGAAATCTGAGGGAATTTTGTCATGAAGTTTTAATGGGAGTTGAGGTTTCTGCTTTTACTTTGATTTTTGTGGTCCCCTTTTCAAAAAACATTGTCATGTTTATAGTTAAACCTTGTGAGTTTAATTTTATCCTTTTCTATTCTCACTGTTTTATCAGCTTGCATGTCTATACCAGCATCTCATTTTCAAATTCAAATACTTTCTATTTATGCCATAATCCTGTGCTTAATTCTGATTATATTGGAGTCATGTTGAGGTGTTCAACACAACTTATGGAGCTGAAAGAGTTCACTCCTCATTCTTATTCTTCAGTTTTATTGCATTTTCTTTCTAGAAGCTAAAATGTCACTGAACAGAAGCAAGGAAATGGTAAGGTAACGGATAAGTAAAATTAACAGTTCAGTTCTCTGAGGTTATGGAACAGGGCTCAAAGAGAGGTCCCTATGGTGCCAGTGGATGCTGAAGGTTTTGGTTTTCAGCAGGTCTAGCTGAGAAATGTGTTTAATTAAAGTTCGTCTTTTATAGCTGTTAAATTAGGCTCATGTCCAGTATTATCGCTCGATTCTAGTTTGCAATTACTTGCTTTTAATTTACAGCAACTGAAATTGGCATCTCTGCCTCATGGCCTTGCTTACCCTCCCATTGCTTCACAGCCAGTATTCTCACACTGTTGCTTTCCCAAGGGTCATTTCCAAGCAAGCTCCGACAGCTGGTAGACTGCTCAGAAAGATGTATTTTAATTATTTGCTGCTTCCAGCAGAAGGTGTTTCAGCARTGGGTTGGTCGCGGTTTTTTGGAAAGACTTCCCATAACCCAACATCCCAATATCCCGCTTGCCAACTGGYGCCGCTGTAAAGCTGGGGAAGGTGTAAAGCTGACCATTGTTTGTCGTTGTAGGTTGCTGCTGTTTGGAGTCCAGTAACAGCTGCTGTTCTTTGTGTTTTCCCCAGCGAGCGCTGCTAGAACAGAAGCAGAAGAAGAAGCGCCAGGAGCCGCTGATGGTTCAGTCCAACGTGGACAGCCGGGCGAGGGCGCGCAGGACGAAACATTCCGAGGAACAGGCCCCGCTGGTTGAATCCTATCTCAACAGCAACAGCAGCACCATATATCATGGTATAGAATGTCATCTTTGCGAGTGTGCTTGCTGAGAGTCCTAGTGTGATGTTCTCCCTGTTCATGTTATGCTTGTGAGAACAAAGGCTCTCGTTCGGTATGTTTTAGCAAATAATTGATATCCTTCACTGGTGTTTCGGGATAAAAACTGTAACGCTTGCAATTCTAGGCTAACAGGAGGGTGCAAAGTAACTAGCTGCCATTTCAGTGCTGTGGGGAAGAGAGAGCTTGTCCCTTCTGCCATGAGTGTTAAAGTGTCTCCAGCCTTGGTTCCTACTAAGTAAAGCTAATGGGTTCCACTCTGTGTATTCCTCTGCTTAAGCCTGTCAGGGGTAATGATAAATTTGAAACCTCTTAACTAATTTCAGCTGGGGCTGAATATAATAATTTCATACACATACTGTGTATATATATACATATACATACCGTTTATGTATATATATRTAAACACATACTGTGTTTCTGCAAGGTCCATTAAAATAGGTGAGTAGGTGGAGAAGAACATTTCAAGCTTGTACAATGTCTCCATTTTCTTATTAAAGATTACAGGATCCAGTAGGGGCAGAGACACCCATAGGGGAAAAAAAGTTATAATGCCATTTCTGTATTGATAGACTTCAAAGACCTTAATAATCAGAAATAAATCCTAAGGAAACTAGGCACTATTTAGTTCTGTCCTCATACGGCCCCGGGGTTTTGGCCCCCTAAAAATGGTATGTGCATTTTTTTCCTCAGAATTTCCTGGGGGAAAGCTTGGGTAACCCTTATTCAAAATTTGACTCTTGTAGAGATTGTTCTAGGTTGCTAATACCTCCAAGATATGTAGAGAGCAGTAATTTTCAAATGTTCTTGTTTTGCAGATCTTTCAGTTTAATTTAATTCATAAGGGATTCGTAAGCTTCAACAGCAAAAGGCTTCCTTCCCTGATTATTTGTGGGTTTGTGGGACAGGAGCTGAAATCTACCGATACTGGGAATGCAGTTGGACGTTTTGTGGTTGGGAATGCTGTTARGTGCTCTGAGAAGTCTGGGTTTCAGAGTCTTTCCCCCTGGTCAGCAACTGGTGGAAATTTTTGGTTGGCTACAGCTACAGAATTTATTGTTAGAACCTGGAAATTGCACTCTTTAAAGTTTTGGTAATAATGGGCCTTTTTTACCTTGTTTCTGCAAGAAAATAGGATACCATAAGTGGTTTCAGACAGAGAATTATTTTTTCCTCTTTGTATTATTTTAATTATGTTTTTTTTCTAATGTATATTAAAAGCATTAGTAATATTTTTCTCTCTTTACTGCCTGTTTCTCAGGAGCTGGGGTGTAATTTTTTAAGATTAAACTGAATTTCTTTCCAGTCTGACAAAAAAATTGGATTTAGCACAAACATTTAGTTTGTTTATATTTTAATCAGACAAAATAGAAATTTTCCCGTTTTCCTCTTTCACTCAACACTTTATCAAAGGTACAGAGCTGTTCTAAGAAGTAGTGTCTTATAGTACAGAGATGCTGTTGTTTACTAAACCTCCTGTACTGTCAGTTGATCAAGGTTTTAATTTTCACAAATCACAGGAAAAGACATTATCATCTCATAAATGGTAGCAAATTTCATATGCACACTAATTGAGTTAAATTTTGCACCAGTTTGCACCAGAGTGGACTTTCTCACTGTGAGATTAATTGTGCTCTTAAGGTAAAAGTGACCCTTCCTGTATTATTATACCACACCATTCACTGGAATACTTAGGATTTATTCTCACTAAATCAGCTTGTTCTAAATTTGTCTCTCAAACCCTTTCAATGTTTCACAAGGTTTCAGAGAAGCAAAAAAATATAATGTTTCTCATATTCAACATGACATTTGTTAATCCCTTGGCATAGCTCTCCTTGTAATAAACCATGCAGCTTGCAAAAACCAGCTTAGAAAAATTTAATTACCTAGCAGAGTGTTTTATTGCCTTGTAAAATCCTTTGTTAGGCATGTTGCTTTTTTTTTCTTTTCTAAGAACTCCAGAAGTGTCCTTTTTTGGTGTGGTCTTCTCTGGGAATGTGCTTAGTGTCTTCAGTTCCCCAGTTTGCATTGCACATTTTGGGGTTTGATGACCGTTTTTAACTATGGCATTGAGCTTCAGGGCTGGCATTTTTTTCCCCTTCAATGAAAACATTTGTATGTGGCAGTGTCGGATGCATGAGACAGCTGGGCTGTTTCTAAAGAACTATTCTGCTCTTTTCCGTTCATTTGTCGCTGTTATGGGCATGCTGATTCCAAGTTAAGAATGACTCTTTGATGGGAGTTGATGCTCTGCTGAATGAACTACACTGCTTGGATGAGCATGTTTGTGAAATCAATTCCTGTGCTAGCAAATGCTACAGAAAGAACACTTCTTTCCACCTATCATCCTGCTCTACTCTCTTTTTTAGCTTGTACTAATTCTGTGTAGCACAAAAGTACTTGTTGATTTCAACAAATAATTGGATGCCTGTGTGTAGATATCTCTATGGTACTTTGAGCAAAGTAGGTCAGAGATAACATCTCAGCAATTCTCAGATGCTGGGCTCTCTGCGCTGGGAAATTCTTTYATACACTGCCATAGCTTATTCTGATGTCGTTATCTGTGCTGCAATGGTTCCCTGATGGGCAACTCTACTCTGGAATAAAAACTCATTTAATTCCAGAATAATTAGCAGAGTTTGGASTAAAAAGTCAGTAATTTTTGTTGTGGAATAGAACGTCAGCCTGGTGAGCTCCTTGTGGGTAGATACAGTGGAACAGAGTATTTTGCTAGTTAAGCTAATTGTGTATTGCCAGAAACACATAATTTTTTTCTTTGATAACTTCAAGGCAGAGGAGTGACACATTGGTAGGATAAAATGGTGTTTATATTTCCTGACAAGTGTTATTAGCAATTCCTCTGGGTGCCATGAGACTTTTAAGGAGATGGGTGCCCTTCCAGCGAGGAAGCGACTGCAGAATGCACCACGCGCAAGTCTCCACACAGAGCACTCGTTCTCATTTCCACCCATATTTCACCTACAGATAAAAGTCTTCAGATACTGTAGCCTGTAAATGACTTGTATGTGTTGTATCTTTTAAAAACCCTTTTGTTGTTGACATAATGCCCAATTAGCTAATAACAACCAAAGTTATCTGCTGGAGCTGACATGAATTAAGGTGAACAGGCCAACTCGAGATAAAAACTCCTTGGCACTCGGGTCCGCAAGGGCTTAGTTTGAGCTGGAGCACCAGCCAGTGGTACACAGTGCTTGCCTGTCAGCATCTGTAGATCAGGTAGGCAGAGTTATAGGTTAGGCCCTAAATTATCTGCCTGCCATTTCAAGGAATAGGTCTCCTTCCGTTGACTTCCATGATGTTTGGCTCTAGTTGTTACTTTCCAATAAGGCCTCTCTCTTAGTACCAAACACAGCACAATTGCTATTTCATCATTATAAATAGCCAAATAAGAACGAATAACAACGTTTTGTATTGCTGTTAATTTTAAATTCTGTATAAGAGACGACAAAGGCATTTATTCACTGGAAGAAATGTAATCCCTCTTTGTATGAGAGATCACTTACACGTTGCTTTGTCTTCTTTTTCATGTGCTCTGGTTTATTTTCCATTCAGTGTCCTTCAAAAGGACATATTGCTACCTGTTCATTTAAAGTTTCTTTAAAATTGTACTTGCCACTCTGTAATATGTGACAGTTACATCTGCTCACTTGTTTTCGTGTATCTACACAACTTATTTTGTGAAGTTTGTTGAAAACCTGGACAAACATTTTAGCCTGATTTGACATTGCAAAATTCTGCTACAAATACRGTTCTTTCCAATCTGGATTGCAGATACTGAGCGTTCCTGGAGCCAAATAGCATGCAGAGATACACTAATTACTGCAACAATTTAATTACGTTATTTAATTACATTTAATGCAAATGCTGAAAGCTCATTTTTACAGAGATTTTACTTCTGTGAAAATGGTGAATTTCCACTGGGGAGTGATTTTTCTTTTCACAGCACTGAGGAAGGCAGAGATTTGAATGAGTGCCAGATATGCTTTCATTAATATTGCCATACTTTGTTGCAGCTGTGGCTTTTTTTTTTTAAGACTTGAAATTAAAAATGTTTTCAATTAGATACTCTGAGAGTAATTTTCATTGCAACTTCCAATTTAGAGATTTAGATTAACCATGTGTAAAAAGGCAAAATTACTTTCTTACTTTTCTCCTTTGACATTTGGCAGCACATCTAGATGTAATGGTTGTGTGGTGTGTTAAACAGATTTCTGATGACAAGTCATAGCTTTGGATTGTTAAATTTGACATGTCATTCTGCTTATTTACCGTGGATGAGGAGAGAGAGTTTTCTGATGAGTATCAGAAGCTGTCAACTTTAAAAGATGACATCAGTKAACTATTCATTTAAAAAATCATATATTTCCCTGTTCATCAAAACAGTGTCTCACCATCCCTGTTTTCCACTGACCTTGAAATGAGAAGGTATTCGTTTATTTTTTGAAGATAGCAAGGAATGTTCTTTGCAAAGGGCTATTAATACTGAGAGATCAGGCAGCACTCCAAACATCATGTGGGCAAAATTCTTAACTTCCAATAAGCATATATTCTGAAATCTTYATTTCAGCTGCAGTCTCTTCACCTTAATCTTTAAAGCATCTTTTTGATTTGTCAGCAGTCCTTACTGCACTAGTGCGTTTCCAAAATAAACAAACTAACCCGGCAGCGAGGATCAGAGAGCAGTGGGTAGCGAGGGTTTCATAGGTCTTTTTGTGGTTCTTGGTAGTGAATGATTTAAGAAGAAAGTTCAGAGGAAATTGCTTGAGAAACTCCCTTCTCTTTCCTTTAAAGTTCCACTTGAATGTATTTACTTTCAGTTACTGCTTCACATTTGGCTGTTGTTTGCCGTCCTGGGCAATCTTGGTGTCCGGGAGCAGCAGGAGCCAGGAGGTGGGGGTGGCCCCAGCACGGGAAATGCCCTGGCAGGCAGAGCACCATCCCAAAGGCTTCAAGCACGGCGAGCAGAGTTGGCCCCTGCCAACGGGACAGCATCCCAGACATGGCAAGGGATGAACCGGGGCCAGGGCCTTCCCGGGTTCCAGTCAGGGTGGAAAGGAAGTGCTGCAGTGCACATACAAGGGGTCCATGGGGCAGATGAGCTGCCTGCAGTGCCAGGATCCTCCCAGGAGACAGGCTGGGAAGCAGCACCTACAGCACAGCCCAGGGCTGAGCTGTAAGAAAGCCGGTGGTCCATGGGCAGGGTGTGGGTGGCAGCCCCCGAGGAGGCTCATCAGGGCAGTTAAAGCCTAGCTGTGCCCTCAAGGTCCCAGTATTACAAAATAATTATGTAATTTCTCACTGTCTTTAATCTTCCTGGCATAGGTTTTTCATAGATAATTTTAACTTTCCTTATTAGTTGTCTGCTTTCTCGAAGTCTAATTCATTGCTATTAACTCTCCACATGCTTCCTTTGCTTTCCCCCTCCCCAGGATTAGGCAGGTTGGTTACATGGAGGTTAAGAAGAACCTTTTATTTAACTGCTTCCTTGTTCTTTCTGAGGAGCTCTACCAGTGAGCTTTTAATAATGTCCTTAAACAGCATCAGGTTCTCATATACACTTGTTCCTTTTTTTGGAGCCCTAAAAAACCCATTCCATTTCACTTATGAGTATTTTCAGGTTTGCAATGTCAGCCTGGTCATCACATCACTGTTAGAGGCATAAACTGCAAGGAGCCTCAGGGAATTTATGAGCAATATAAGGTTTTGGGAATCTGGAATCTGACTGTAAGTTACTAGCTGGAGGAGTAATGCCTTTGATTATAAGCAGTTTGAAGCAGAAATCAAATCTTTGCATGTGATTAAATAGTAACTAACACACTGAAGTCCTTGCCCTAATTCAGGTCGCTGTATTTAACTATTTGTATGGCCTCTTTCTACTTCAAGTGTTTTCCAGACAGACTGCACAATTTTAGAATTAACGTTTTTTTCTTTTTTTTTCTTTTTGTGATTTTTCATTTACTTCATTCTTCACGTAATGACTGATCAAAAGCACCCTTTTTTTAGCACATGGCATTTTTATGGGATAGAGATTGGTAAGTTATGATTCATAGAGTTTTTTTTCTTCCTCTAAGATCATAAAAGTGTGCAAGCACTCATACCAAGAAAAATGGTCATACAAATGGCAAAAGAAATCTGCATTTTCATTCATGCTACTTTGAAAATAATTTCCTGTGTGAACTTCTCACTGTGAAGGCCAGATGGAAAGACATGTTTTTCATTTTCATTCACTCATCTTTATGTGTGGATAATCTACAGAACTGAAAAAGAAATTGAGTTGTCTGCATTGTAGTTTACTCACATACTTACAACCTGCATCCTTTTATTTGATTTTGCGTTGTGGCTTTATCCCTCTAACGTGGAATGTTGTCCATCACAGAACTGGTTGATGGGAGAGGCTTCTCTTTTCCCCTTTTATGAGTTAGGCCACTGGTGATGCAAAGCCAGGACTCTGCCCTTCTCTGCTTTGACAAAGCCCTTTTATACTCACCTAGTATTATGTTAATAGACTATTTGTTGTTTGTTCCTCTTTTCATCTCAGATCTTGAATTAATATTGCAATCTGTGCTCTTTTCTGTCTCTCTATAAGTTGTTTTTTTTAATACTCTATTGAGGTTAGTAGTCAGTACTTGATTTAATGAACACGGGTGAATAACACTAAAATTAAAGTCATGCAGTTGTTTTATTTGTCAGCTTGGCATTTATCTCAAAACCATTTTTTACAATTTATAAGTTCAAACTAGAATGAAACACCAGATCTGAGAGTCCAGTGGATGTTTCTGTTTGGAATGCTGACTCACTACAGCACTTGCTCCTCCATTTTTTTTCTTGTCTAAATGCAAATTCTAGTACAAACAACTAATTCTTATAGAAAGGGAAAATCTCTGGGTTTTTTAAGTGAAGATTTTAATAATCTGGGGTGGGGCATATGAAGTATTGGGATAGATGTAGTCTCCTATTGTTTAAGATAACTGTCAATAGGGATTTTTAATTTCTATTTGTACTGAAATGAATGCATTTTTGAGTGACAGTCTTTGAAACTTCATCCCCGTATAGCTGCATTTAAGGTTCTTAATTTATTTATCCTGTGGTACTGCCTATCATTGTTTTTAACCTTTTGATGTTCAGCGAAGGACATAATCATATTGTTGTATCAGTGAATATTATTTAGCGTTTGAGTTAAATGAGTTTATTTCATTTTCCTTATTCAGGCTTTCTTGCAGAGAACTGTAAATTGTTTTATGGGGCTATCTAGAGCCTGTGGAGAATGCAGGCTAGAGTTAACCTCAAGGTTTCCATCCTGCTGAGAAGGGAAATTCTTGTCAGCCTCTTAGATAATGATCCAAAGGTGCAGTAAAGGGCAGAGGTGAAGACATTTGATCCCCTGACAACATGGCTGGGGATAAACACTGCTCCTCTGAATTGCTTCATCTCCACAAAGGCAGACTGGAAGGAGAGCTGGTTGAGAAGTTCAAAGCTCCACATGCTAATGACCATCTGCAGAGCGAGTACAGAGGGCTTAGAAATGGTCCTTCTTCCAACTCTGCAGGGCAGGAGAAAGCACTGGAAAAAGAAAACAGGATTTTGTGCTTTGCTTCACATCCAAGCCTGCTGGACCCTCTGAGCAGGGGAGGTTCACAGAGCTGTCCCTGTAGGTTTGCAGGCTGCCAGGATCCAAGTCCTGGCTGGCTGTTGTCAGGAGCTGCTGTGCTGCATAAACCTCCCCTTCCCACCACACTGCAGTGGGCAGCACTTCCACGGGAGCTTTTTGGGGAGGTTGGTGCTTATGGGCAGGGATAGCAGTGCTTTCCCTGGCCTTAAATGTGAGCACATAGCCAACCTCCTGGATCTCAGGCTGCCCTGAACTGAATTGGTACAGAAAGCAAACTGCATGCTTGCTTTGGTATCTGCAGAGACAATACAAGAGAAAACTTGAGTGAGTGGATGAGCCTTAGCCGAGCTCTACTATTTACCAAACAGCTAAAAGCTAATAATGTGATGGTTTTGTGGTGGAGATGGTATGTTGGGATTAAATTTGGATTTATTATAGAGGTAGTGCTTTAAATGTAATGATAATGCACAGAAATAGATCCTTTAAAAATATGACAATCCTTTAATGAACCCAGACGCAGTATCTTCGTGTTTGTGGTTTAAATCTTATTTTGCAGCCTCCATCACTTTTGTGTGAAAGGCCTGTTTACCACAGACAGCAGTGAAAGTATATGCTCAAAATGGCTACTGGGCTGAAATCCTGTTCTCTGCCTCAGAGAGTAAAGCAAAGGAAATATTTCCTTCTCTGTCCTTTGGAGCTCCCTCATTGTACTTATGATCTGATATCTCTTGCTGAAAGTTTTGAGGCAAAAGTAATTCAAAAAACTTCAGGGTTTTACTTGTTAGATCAAAGAATGGCTGGCAAGATAGTGAAGATAAGTCTTTAACTTTGCAATTAATAATGTCAGAAAGTTTCATCCTTTGCTGATTAATCATTGCTTTGGACCAAGTAAATGGTGCTGCTTCTGGGTGAATGAATATGGCCAGATTTAAAATGATTTAGAGAACTGTCTGGCCATTTAATATAGGTAATTTGTAAAGTACTGAATTTAATTATAACATGGATTATCATCTTCAAAACAATTAAAAGAACACAGCCTAGTTTTTAAAGAGAGACTGAACTACAAATATAGCGTAGGTGCTGGGTTGGCAAATCACACCTATTTAAAGACTGTGGAGAGGGGGCTCTGGTTCCCTGCTCAGTGTGAGGCTACCATGCCTGTGGAAATAGGACCCAGTGTACTCTCTTCTATGTGCAATTCTCCCTGGCATCCTGTGCCCTCACTCCTTTGATTTTTCTCCTACTCATTTCCAGTGCTCCTTTACACTCAGCAAAGGGACTGCAGTCCTGTGATTAGTGTTTGATAGAGACAGGAATGAAAAGTTGGGCAGTGACAAGCTGTTTCTTTGGACTTCTAGTGGCTCCACTAAGAATTTAATGTATATTCCCTACGGAACTTGAACTCTGCACAATGAGAAAAGGAGCATGTGTTTATTGAGTGCCTCAGGTGCTCGCTGTGTTGTGAATGCAATGCTGTTCATAACAGATTGCTGTGCTGCGGAGGGTAGCTGTGGGTTTGTGAGCTGCAGTCTACACAGACAGGACTAAATCTGTTTCATCTTTCTCCTCTGAGAATCTCCTTGGTGTTTCTATTTCTATTCGTGTGCTTGAAGGATTTGGTGAAGAGGGAAGTTGCTTCACAGACCAGAAGCTTAGGGAGAATTTTGCCCTTCAGAGAGAGAATAGTGCCAGTCCACGCGTCATTGAGAATCMTTTAGTCTTCTGGGAGTTTAAGAAGTTTGTCTGGATATTTTTAAAGTAATTTTAGGGGGAGCTGTTTCTTTCCAGTAATGGTCATTAGTGGATGTTTTTTATCCTTTTGAAGAAAGCACTTTAATTTTGGGAAAATGAAAGKGTGGGAGGTCCGAGTGCCGGGGAGATAAACCACATGAAGCCAGTGGGGCTTAGCACTTACCAGTGACCCGCAGCCAATCCCAAAATCTCTTAGTGCCCACCTACAGTCTGGGGTGTGAAGCTTGACAATTCCTTTATTTGTTTCACAAAGACAATTGTGATATTTGTTTAACTTCAAGATTTGGTCTAGCCAGAAGAAAGAGTTATCGTGTGTGCTGCTTTCACAGACTCAGATATTGACCTCAAAGTGTGTCATGCTTTTAGGAAAATGCTAAAGCCTCTTTTCGCTTTGAAAACAAGGAGCATTGCATGAATTATGCTGACATTCATAGTTTATGCCATGCATATATTGTAGAGAGTCCTCCTAAGGAATTAATTAATTTGTGTATGTTACAAAGTAGGAAGAGCTTTTAAATTCAGCTTGGGTATAGTTTCACCATAAAATGCATGGCCAATCTACTCATCATGCTGTTACACAATTGTGCAGGATGTGCTTTGAAAGTAACCTTCAGATGATTCCTTGTTTGTAGAGCTGGGATGTAGCTTTAAGCATAGATGCTACAAAGTCAAAATAAAATTTTTCTGCCTTTATGCTGCCACTGTTGATGATCATTCTGGCAGAGCTTTACCATGAGGGAAAGTGCTTCCCGTAATAGCTCAGCAACACATTGATATTCTCATGTCACTTTTGGACTGAAAGCTAGGAGTTGATATATTATTGGGAGGAGGAAAAAAATAAGGAAATATATCCCAGCTAACCTAACACTTTCGGGTTTTTACTGTAGATTTGCAAATTCTGGTTTACTTGACTCTCCTCACTGCATGAATTTTCCAGATTACCAAACTCTGCTATGTCTGTTTTCTCTTTTATGCCTTCACAAGGTTCTCAATTCATTCTCTCGTCTCTCTCTCTCTGTTTCTCTCTTCTCTCTCCTGGTTTTTGTTTTTGGTGGGGTACCCTGAATCTCTGAAGCAGTGCAGGAGGCCGAACAGGAAGATGTAAAGGTGGTAGTGGACACCCAAGCTCCGAAGCCAACTAAAAAAACCAAGGCAGCAGCTGCGAGCTGTCAGAGTAGCAGCACCAGAAGGGAGAAAAAAGGGAAGCACAAAGGTTAGCTGCATGCAGCTGCATGTCAGATGTTAAATTCATTATTTCACTGTCAATTCTTTCTCTCTCGTTTTTTTTTGAAATTTCTTTGAAAATCTGAAAATTTTCTGAAAGTAATTTCCTGAAACTTTTCTGAGATTGGAAAATGTATGTGACTTGGTCTTGCTGGGCATGTACAGCCTTGGAGTGAAGGACAGCTAAAATTTGTAAATGGAGTCTTTTCCAAAGGAGGGTGTTTGTTCAAATTGCAGAGGAGGAAGAAAGTACCAATGGAAAGATGCTGGTGTTTTCCTGCAGTGTTAAAGAAAAGAGAACCATCTAACAATAGTGTGCTTTTTAAGATTATCTGGAAATAATCTAATTTGGAGAAACAGCCTTAAATTGCAGCTGCTTCTGTCCAGACTCCTGCTGAAGGTTTAAATTATACAAATTAGAGGTTAAGTGGACATTTTGAAAATCAATTCAAGAAAACTGAGATAACATCCTCAAAGGGGTTTTCCAAGTTGTTGCAAGTAAGTCAGCATTACTCTGTCCCACCTGGTTGACATACGGGAGGTGTTTGTATGCAAAATTTTCTGCAATGACTTTATGTAGAATTAGATAGATGAAAAAATACACTATTGCTAATGACAAAAGGGTAGGTGGAAATGACATAGCCACTATGAGATTTGCAATTTGAGCTACATGGACTAGGTGGAAGAAGTAAAGAGCTACTTCACTGATACTCAAATTTTTTATATATATATATATGTGCATTCACAGAAAGAGAGAGGTTGTTGTACCACATGCAGTTGCTTTTTATTTGGTGGTGAATGACTGATGACATGAAATAACTTTCCAATAATTTGCAGTTCTTGAATAAGACCACTGTAACACTACCCTGCCTGGACTGTACTGTATTCCTGTCCTGTGAATGTCCAACAGGTTCTCCATTATTGTTTAAGTAAGAAAGTAGTRTATATCCTTGACAAGTCTCTTTAAAGATAGCAGTGACTTATAAGGTTAATTATTGAGGTCAGGGTATTGAGGCTTATCTATAGGGATTTTGGAGGACTTGAGCCTACCTTAGCAAAATCCTTTGCGTATCGCCGCTTAATTCTTGGGATCTGAATCTGCAGCATCTCTCTCTCTGTAGTCCCTCTGGCTGCAAGGGAAGCTCTAGGTTAGACAGGCTGTAGAGCCTGGCCTTGAGCTAGAGGTTATTCCTATATTTGAGAAAAGATGGTGTGCATCCAAGGTAAAATTAACTGAATGTAAAACTTGTTGGCAAAATAGATGAACAGCAAGCTAACGTTTCCCAGTTTAATATAAAAAGTCATGACATTCCAGCATAGTAATACAAATGCCAAATTTTATTTTGAAGTACACCTTGCTGAAGAGTAAAAATTCTTTTACTAGTTTAGAAGAAAACCTGTCTTAGGCTGTACGGGAGCATTGTGTGAGCTAATAGTTAGATCGTGGTTATGGCGTAGCCTTGAGGCTCTGTTTTATCTCATATAATGCCTCTTGCCTTTTTGACATGTCCGTGTCTGTACYATGTTCAGAACTGAAGATATTGTGCTGCACAGTTTTTTATTATCCCACAGCAGGTAACACCTACTATTTTTCTCACATGCCAACAATAATTTCGCTCATCTTCTGAAAAATCCCCCAAGCAGGCAGATGTTGGCCTATGTTAATAAAAACAAGTCGCTTTGTAGTCACTTGGATAGACTGATAACTTTGGCATGCTGATACTGCTTTAAGTGTTGAGAACTAATATTGTTAGCTCTAGAAACCTCAGCTTCTGCTGCAATTCCTATTGCTCATCCTGCTGTGCTATGGGACTTTTCCCTGGCTTTCAGTATTTGCCCATCAGTTGCATCTTATGTATGTTTCCAGAGACTGGAAGTGTTATTCATCAATTATACTAAAGAAAATGTTGAGTATCTCCTCTCCTGAAGTTCATGTTGATGATTAATAGCAAGTAAAAGTCAGTTAAAGTATGTTCAGAATATACACACAGCACCTCATCCAGCTCATCTCCTTTATCTGTACACTGGTATTTAACTGTTCATTCATGTATAATTTCACCCTTGGAATAAATCTGGTTTACCTTTGACAGTGTTGTAAACTTGAGAGTGTTTGCAGGGGATTRTAACTGGATTTCCAGTCTTCCATCCTTATCAAAGCTGCAAAATATTTTTTTATTGCATATAAAATTAAAACCAAATACGTYTTTAAAATTCCAGAGGGATTTTACTGGTAAATCCACTACAGACACAGCTAATTTTGTACTTAGGAATGAAGAAAATGCAAGTGGTAACAGAGCCTTGTAGTGGAACCTGTATTAATTTTCAATTACTTTTTAAAATTAATGTGAATCTTAAGATTTTTGTAACAGTATTGAATGGATTTGCTAATAACTTCAGCTCTAACTATGAAAATGGATGAAGGGTAAGTGGTTTTATGCCATTTTTTGGCACAAGAGATTTTGTTGGAGAGAGTTCATTGGTTAGACCAAATCTTGGGAAATTTTAGGTTCTGCTTTTAGCTTTGCAATTGCTTCAGGTTTGTCTCCATTCTGACTGTAACCTTTGTATGTCCTGTAAATGAGCAGGATGAATGCTGAGGGGTGAGTGCACTTAACGTGCTAAAATAGCATTTTAAAGGTTTTTGTTAGTATTTAGCTATAGTGAACCTTTCCTTTCTAAACATAGCCAAGCTCTTTGTGTTTTAAGAAAAAAGAACATTTAGACCAGATACTATGAATAAGAAGCTAATTCAAAGCAAAAAATTGTTGAATTATACATGAGTAGCTGTTGAAGCTGTAGTGTAATGACTGCACTCTGGTTTTAGATGTGTAATGCTTTTTTAAGTGGCTTGAAGAGTGATGAAGCTGTGATCAGAACAATGCGCCAAAGACAAACGCGAGAGAAATATCAGGTTTAATGAGGTTACACTGACATGAGAAAAGGAATGTAGCTAACTGCTCGTGTCAGTGCACTTTGTAATTCTCTGATGGGTAACATGGTATTCAGCAATTTTTTCGAAATCTGTGATTATTACTGGTATTTCTTAATGGCAGTATGCAGTGTGCACTGTGCCTATTTTTAAAGAGAACCATAATTTTTGTGAGACAGAGCCTGCAACTGCAGTAAATTGATGACATTTTGTAGTAGCTCAGCTCATTAAACTGGTATTTCTGCAAGCTTCGGTCTCCCAGTTTATTGCTTCACATAATATTCAGTATTGGAAAAAACCCCACAAACGTGACAAACAGATATGTAAAATGGTTGTCTTTCCAATTGAGGTAGTGGATCAAATTCTGGTTTGATTCGTGACAAATTGGGGTGATTAAGGATAATAGTGAACCCAGTGTACAGCATCACCAGGTAGTTCAACAGAAAAATAATGCAAAATAGCAAAAATATTTGCAGCAGGAACCTATGAAAAGTATGCACCCTACACAGTGTTACAAAACCAGAGCATCTTTAGCTATCAAATACCTCGATGATTCTTTTAAAAAGGAGATTCATGAAAGTATTGCAGGTACATAGTAGTGGGGTTTTTTTGTTTGGTAGGGTTTTTTCCCCTAATATATGAAGAAGTYAATAAATATACAGGATAAATTGGGTTTTTTGGCTATGTGCAATGAATGGGGCAAATCAGGAAAATAAACCGGAACCTTTAAAAAACCCCAGAAAAGCATGCAAAGCCAGGAGTTAATGCAAAGTGAAATCTGATATGAAAATTCAGGAATCATTCCATGAATGGTCATTGGTGGTTGGTTGGTTTTGGTTTTTCTTCCCAGCACTCTTGCACTTAGAGCATGTAAGTACCTTCCAGGAAAACCCTGCTCTGAACTGCTATGGACAACACAAATGAAGATTTTTTTTCTTGTCAATGAAATTAGGAACCTGGATGTGTTTAAAATGTCGAAATAAACAATACTTTCCCAGAAATTTTTCTCTTATGTTGTACCATAAATGTATATAGTACGTTGAGCGTTTCCTGGTGACTTTCTGGGAGTCAGGAAGCAGACGAGCTGCTCTGACACACACTGCTTTTCCTGCCAGGATGGCTATTTCATGTTTTGATTTGGTTGGCTTCTTCCGTGTTTCTTCTCTCTCTTTCACGCCTGTCTGACTGTTTTGATTTGTGCATCCTGTCCTGTTTTCCTATGTAACAAGCAGCTACATTAACACTGGCTGGCTCAGAAAGCAGCAGCAGTTGTTGGGTAAGAAGCATCATTTCTCACTATAGCACTTCCTTTCTGATGGGGGGAGGGAAGTTCATGTAAAGCAGATTTATCTCAGCTTCCCTGGGTACCAAAGAGAAAGGGTAGGAGGAACAATAAGTGAGTTTCCATCAAGAAATCCTGTTATTTCTAGATCTGACAAACCTTTCAGCTGTGCTTTCAGCATGGCTGTGCTTTGGCGACACATGGGCTTTATTGTGAAGAAGTAATTTTTGCCTTCTAAGGATAAAGATTTATGAATGTACAGTTCCTGCTACTGTTTTCTAAATTTCATCAAGGTGAATACAGACCTTGGTGCTCAGGCACTTGCTTTTAGTGAGCTGATCTGGTGTTAGCAGTAGTCCTTCTGATGGAGGTTCAGACCAAATCACCTCTAGAGGTCCTTTCGAAAAAAATTTGCATTTGCCCCCTTTCCCTCTAAATAAATCCCTTTGTGATTTTGCAGTTCCATGAACCCCTATCAGTGGCTGCACAGCCCCCATGAGAACAGGAATATACTGGGAAATGGCTTAGAAGATATTGACAGCAGGGTTTGCTTTAAGCCACGTTCTTTGAAGGATGGACACTATTTGTTCTGGTGTCAGATCTCCCTGGGATTCCCCGTCCTTGACCTCGGAGTAGACCATCCTTTGAAGGGTTGTGCTGCTGGCCCTCAGCTGGAGGAAGAGCTGCTC
This sequence comes from Amblyornis subalaris, assembly GCA_018881555.1. Lineage (NCBI taxonomy): Eukaryota > Metazoa > Chordata > Aves > Passeriformes > Ptilonorhynchidae > Amblyornis > Amblyornis subalaris. Next base: position 4,776,397 of record JACAXG010000045.1, read on the forward strand.
TGCAGTGTCCTTGAATAGCAGTTGCACCCACAGCCTTGGGTGTTTTCCACGTGGATATGACTCTGACAGACCAGTAACTGAGCTCAGAAAATGCTTGTTCTCTTCCAGAGACCTCCTGCCTGACCTTGGTCACCTCTTCAGATCTGATCTGCAAAGGGCTTAATCATATTCTTGAAACTTTGTCTCTGAGCAGTATGCCCAGCTTCATACTCAAGTTTGTGCCTTAAATGCTCTATAAAATAAGAACAAGAACTTTTGTATCCTGCAGTGCCTCATTTGCAAAGCACGGACAGAATTACTTGTTTTCTATGCTATGTTCCTTTCCTGATACATAATCTTGTTTGCCATTCAGTAGTTTAGATTACCAGCTTTTAAGAGATTGGTGCTGCCTATTTATAAATATTGTCTAGAAGATTTTAGGCACTAAGAGAATACAGACATTGATGAATAGTAGTTTATAGAATGTAAATGCCAGTGGTAGCTCTGGTTTTCATCTGAGACATGGCCATGTCAGAGTGTACCAGAAGGCTTCTCCTGAAGGGATTGGTATTCTGAGGGTTGTTTCAATCTTCTTTTCTCCCTGCCCTCCTTCACAGTTGCCTTTCAAAAATTCCCTTTTCTTCTTAGCAGGTATTCAAGGCCATCTCTATCAGSTTTTTTTCCCTGCCTGATTTTTGGGAAGCACTGTAAAAAATGCTGACCATAGCAATAAAAACTTTCTTTTTGGCACAGCCCACTCAGCTTCTTTGCCTCTTTTGACCCTGTCCTTAAGTTCAGAAACTTATAACTCCAGACCAGTGGTTTGTTTTATTGCATGGAGAACCATCCTTCTAGGAAGGGGGTGAGAARGAGTCAGTGAGGCAAAGAAAAGGAGCATACCAGGAGAGATCCACCTTGAGTATCATGATTACACAAGCTTGGAAGTTATTTGAGACATTAGGTAGGTGATGGTAAAGCTGCCTCTTGAACTAAGAGTTGCAAGGATGCACTTATACCTCGTGGTATAGAAAAATGTGTATGTATGCTTGTATTTAATACTGTTTTACACATGCATGTATAGCTGCAAAGGTGTATGCACACACACAAATATTAAATAGTTAATGCTGCATTTGCCATGAGCCACCTACGGTGTTCTAATGCAGCAGGGACTCTCTTTTTTTCTTTTTCTGTTTTTTTTTAATGGTCTCTATCTGGCTACACATTTCATTCCCTTAAGTGTGGTCACCGGTGGAACCATTCATAACACTTAATAACACACTCTACCAGTGATGCGCTCTTCAGAACACYGAAATTGATTTTTCTTCTCTGAAACTGTGACCTGCCAGCGTAGCCTTTGTCCTGGCTCCTAATAATACACGATGTTCCTGACAGCATGGGCTGTGAGCGCAGATGTTCCGCAGGCATCCGAAAAGAAACAAGCAGCCTCAGGGCGATCTCCAGTGCTGTCCAAGGCATTTCGTTTGCTGCAGATCAATGTCTGCCTTGAAGAGGAATAATTAAGGTGTTTTGTTCCTCCTCAAAAGGGTTCTCAAAATTAGGTTTGTATCATCCAAAGCTTAATAAGGGGCTAGATAGATATGCACGAGGCATCCTGTTAAACTCATGGATGCTTAACACTTTTGAAATTCAGAGTATTAAGAACCTAACTTTAGGCAGCCACTTTAATGATAATGGTTAATATTTTGAAAGCTGTAAAAAATACCACAGATGATCTGAGCAGCTACCTGTCTGTTGTAGAGCACCTTTGSAGTAGCGCTTATGCTAGGAAAAGCATTTTAATAAAAATGCTGTTCACTGCCGTATTATACCTGCAGCATAGGAATTGATAGTGTTCATTCTGCATCACACAGAGCTGCTTCTGTAACTGTCATCCTGGCAAGGTCACAGAGACATTTCCATGGACTTTATTTAGTCCTTCAAGGTTGGATGGACAGATTATTTGTTTGCTGTTGGTTCTTGTTGTTAGCTTTGCTGCAAGTAAATCAGAATTTTCAGGCTTGGTGCAGAAATTGCCAGGGTCTGTGTAATGCAGATAAATCARTAATTTCTTGTCTTGAACTCTGTTTTAACACATCTGCAGTGTTGGACTGCATCTCGTTAGGTGGTTGCACAGCCAGTGCTGTTCCTGGGGGTGTGGACCACTCTCCTCTCCACTTATGCTTCATATTGCAGTGGCAGTGGCAGCAGATATTGCAAAGTACAGTTAAGCATGCTAAATGTATAATCCAGCTGTCTTTTAATGCAAGATGACAGCTGCTGGCAAAGCGGATGAAATGGTATTCTTGGAGACTTCTGCTGCAGATCATAGTCGAAAAAAAATCCCAAACCCTGCAGCTCCTTCTCACAGAATTTGTTCAGCTCTGTTTGGTGTGAGAAGCACCCTATTCCTTTACTGAATTAGCTCGTTGTAGTGCTGGCTAATTCTCCGCAATGTTGCTTGCTTATTAACAAAAAWTTCACAATAGCAGCAGTATACAGCTTATACTATTCACTCTATCTGTACATGATAATATTACCRTGTTTAACAATGCAGAAGTGCATTTTTATATAGCTGATTTACTAACACATTCCAGCACTATGTCTTAACTAAGAGCTGAAGTACATTTGCAATCTGATGTTTTAACTTGCTGTCCTGAAGAAAAAAACAGCTTGTGATAAGAACACACCCCACCCTGTATTTTCTTTTTCTGTCTCCAGAGGTGATTTACAGCCATAAGGAGGTAAACAGTTTCTTTCTGGCTGTGGTCACAAGCCACAGGATCACAGCAGGTTCCTCAGGACCGTGCCTGGTTGGGATTTAAGCATCTCGGAGGATAGAGGTTCCAGGGAATATGTATTATCTTCTTTATAGTTTCACTCTGATGTATTAACTGTATGGCAATTTCCTATCTCAAGAGGTGTGTCTAGGCTTGTTAGCATGCTGCCCCTCTGCTGGATACACTGCTAGATCTACTTGTGAGTTTTCCAGGTTTTTGAAACTTTGAGGCATCGTTTCACAACAGTTGTTTATATGGGGATATGGTGTAATCTGGGACTCAGGTTCATCTGTTTCTGGATCAGTTGTGTGTCCTTATGAAAATTTTATCTGTTTGCTTTGTCAGTTCTTTCCAGTGAATTTCTTTTCTGTTTAGTTTTCAGTGTTTCTGGTGCATGGGGTGAGCGTGCTTTGGAGTGGGGAGGGGAAGAGTGAAATCTTGATCCTCTCTAGGAGATTCTCTAGTGCAGTATATGAGAAGTAAAGTGTTTACCTTGGAGGCTAGTTTAGTCTTGTTTAAGTCTAGAAACATTATTGAATTTGAACATCCAATCTCTGATTCCTAGAAAAGCTGCTTTTTTTTGCGAGTGAGCAATTCTCTTTTCAGTAACCTCTTGACACAAAAACAACTAGAGCTTTTGCTGCTGTCTGACAGGGATTGATGGCCCAGCTGCTTTTCAAGATGATGTTCAGAAGATAGGAAGTCAAGTGCAGATTCTCACTGTTGGACAGTCTAGCCATGATGAAGATGATGGAGAGAAAGTGGCTAGTAGCCAACAGCAGCAAAGCAAACAAGATCTTAGAACAGCAATGCAGAAAAAAGGTAAGTAGCAAAGCTTCCTGCGTGTTCTCACTGCTTGCTTGATATACATTGACTTCTTTTCCTATTCTCAGCCCTTGTTAGTCTGTGTTTTCTCCTCAGAGCCTGTTAAGCTCTAGTCTGTTGTCTAAAAAAAACCCAAACCACGAACTTAAAAAAAAAGGATAAAAACTGAAGTTCTTTCTTGTCCCAAGGAACAAGAGCTCTGYAGGCTCTCGAGGATGTGACTCTCCCATCTGCAGTGCAGTGCCACTACCCAGGTACCAGGCAGATGCCAATGCTCACGTCCATCTGTTCATATTTTTATACCTTACAACTCTGGAAATCATTTGCTTCATGGTTAGAAAAAGAGCATGGAATAGCAACATTCAAACTAGAATATTAATTTCAGTTGTGCAGTCAGTTACATGTTGTTCATGTTTTCACAGTGTGTGTTCATGGGTGCAGAGGTGAAAAGTACACCACTGTGCATTCTGCAGCATTTCCCACGCTGAGTCCTCAAATATTCTGGAATTTTTTTATTTATTTTGTCCAGAGGCATGCATGCCTTGGGAGATAGATTGTGTATGTACACATTCATGCATCTGTCTCTTCCTTCCTGCACTGTTGTTATCTCCCATTAGACATTAACTGTAGGAAGGAAAAAAAAAAAGTCCCGAAATCCTCACAAAGCGTTTTCTGAAGACATTTGCTTTGGAGTTGTTCTTCTTCAGTGTGCAGCTTTTGAAGCAAAGGTGGCTCAAGCCAAGAGTGCTCTGATGCTTTAAGAATAAACTCTTTGTGTATAAAGAGCAAAATGTAAGTGCAAACTTGACTTGTGTAGAATGGACCATTCATACCTAAATGCCGCCTCTTGTCTGCAGAGCAGTTCTCACTAAGATTCATTTTTTCTGGGACGTTACCCTGCAGATGTGAGCAGCTTCAACTGAAATGGGCAGATTTTCTCCAAGTGTGGTATTTCCTGGGCATTTGAGTCGCAGGGGTGTTGGGCATGACTAACAAGTTCTGATCTGTGTGGTGATTGTGTTGCCTTAGACCATGGCTCAGAATATTTAATCGTCAGGCCCTCTGCTAAACTAAAGCTGATTGACTTAAAAAGTACCCACTGACTTCTCAAATTAGGTCACAGCACTCAGATTTTTACTCTGTGAGATGCTTCTAGTTTTGATTTTTTTTGCCAGGTTAACATACATTTTTATTTTCCCCAAATTTTTATTTATTTTTAATAGAAGCGGTGAGTGGAAAATTTTTGTTTTGCTTTGTTTCTACATATTATCAAACATATGGTATGACCTTTTTTACCAGATCTGAGTATACTCCTGCTCAGAACAGACACTGCTAAGAGTGAATCACTCACTAGTCTSCTTCAAGTTGAGGCGAGGAGGGCACTTATTTTTAAATGGGAATACTGAGGTTTATTCAGTTTTATTAACAGCAGAGCTAAGCTGGGCCAGACACAAAGACAGGTATTAAGACAATGCTASCAGCATCTCTGTAAATTATTTTTACTATGTTTGTATGGTTTGCTGCTTGATACCAGCAGAGGAGGCTTGTTAGAAAGTTTTGAGTGTCCCAGTATTCATGCAATACTTTATGTAGACATAAAGCTCTTCATGTGGATTCCTGCTGCCACTTCATTGCTTGTGGCTTGTCCTTGCTGGCACATCACCTGAAAAGTGTTTAGTTGCTGTCTCCCATCAGTCCCTCCCTTGCATAGAGTGGGAGCAAAAGGAGAACACAGAGATAAAGCACTGCAGAAGGGGACCTGGAGGCCCTGGTTGATGGCAAGTAAAYRTGAGTCAGCAGTGCCCTGGCAGCCAGGAGGGATATCYATGTCCTGGGGGGCATCAGCCCCAGCATGGCCAGCCGGGCAAGGGAGGGGATTGTCCCRCTCTGCTCTGCACTGGGGCGGCCTCACCTCACCTCACCCCCTGCTGGGGGCAGTTTTGGGTGCCACAGTATGGGAAAGATATTAAACTATTAGAAAGCATACAAAGGACGCCATGAGGATGGTGAAGGGCCTTGAGGGGAAGCCATATGAGGAGCAGCTGAGGTCACTTGGTCTGTTCAGCCTGGAAGAGACTGAGGGGAGACCTCATTGCAGTTACAACTTCCTTGTGAGGGGAAAAGGAAGGGCAGGCACTGATCTCTTCACTCTCGTGACCAGTGACAGGAGTCAAGGAAATGGCCTAAAGTTGTGTCAGGGGAGGTTTAGGTTGGATATCAGGAAAATGTTCTTCACCCAGAAGGTGGCTGGGCGCTGGAACAGGCTCCCCAGGGAAGTGGTCACAGCACCAGCCTGACAGAGCTCAATAAGTGTTTGGACAACACTCTCAGACACATGGTGTGGCTCTTGGGGTGTCCTGCGCACGGCCAGGAGTTGGACTCCATAATCGTTGTAGGTCCCTTCCAACTCAGCGTATTCTGTAATTCTATGAAACGCTGATGGGAAAAGCCGAGTCCCATCAGATTTGTGTAGCCCTGGATTGTGCCTGTTCTGCTCTTTGGCGCTAACTTGGTGAAGGGAAACTTCTCTTAGTACGTGTCTCTGCTTCCCCAGTGAGTCAAGTTCTGTTACAAGACAAGAGGTTACAGGCTACTGAGTGTGAAAAGAATATGCCACTTGCAAGAAAATGCCAAATGCTTTATTTGATTTCTCCATCTGTTGGAAATTGCCATCCTAGAATAATTTTCCCCCTGCAGGAAATATTCGTCCTTTTGATTTCCAAAGCGTTAATCTGTAGAGTTCCTCCCTGGCAAATGAGTCACTAGGACAGAGCCAGACTTCCATAAGTTTTAACACTGAATAACTAACAAGTAGTCCTCACACTTATCAGTTTCCAGTATGTCTCTGTAAAGACGTGGAATGAGCAATTGGGTCTTAGTTCTTCTTTGCCACCTGAAGTTTTGAGATTTAGGGAAGGAATAGATTTGATTTCTGGATTAAAATGCAAAACAGGAGCTCCCTGAAGCATTCTTCCCCCCAGGTCATGAGCGCAGACTTTTCTAAGGCTGGCACAGAGTTTTCACCATTAAAATATTGGTGGTGAAATAGCGAGCGCAGGTGTGGAAATAAACCAATTACGACTGTGGGTATGAGTTATGGCTTCATTGTGCAGCTGCCAGCTGGGGAGATGGACTGTCTCTATTACCCCTGCATAGAGCCTGGAACATGGTTGTCATTATTAAGAAATAATGCTTGTGATTAATGAGTGTGTGATTAATAATGAGTGAGTTCTACAGGCTTTGAAAGTATCTGTTGACCTGTGAACTCAAGCCTCCCTTGCATAACCAGATCCTATTGAGACTTTTTGCTGTCGTGTATGTCAGCACTGGGGGAGCTGAAGAAGTGGGTAATGAGACCTTTCACGGGGCAGCTGAACGGAATGCAAGCATTGCTTTTGCTCCTGGTTTACTGTTATACACTCACTCTTACTACTCTGGTGGGGTTTCRCTATCCAGTGTGTATCTGGTGTCAAAAGATACTTTAAAGAGATATGCTCTGAAGTTATTGAAAGTAGCAGTAACAGAAAAAAGTATTTTAATGCCTTTTTTGCCATCTTTTTCTTCATCTRTTCCAAAATTTGAACTGAAGAAAGCCATTACTGAGTCTGTATCTGCTGTTTATATTTCTSTACATTAGTTTGGTTGAATATCTGCTTGTTGCAGGCCAAATTTATATTTCAAAAGACATGAAAATCTTTATGCATATGCCTGGAACAGAAGAACAACTTAGAGAGCCTGACTTCATCTTTYGATGATGAGGACACACTAGGCACAGGGCTTGAGATAGAATTTAAGCCATTTGGATATGACTCTGAATACTTCTTTCAATGTTACTGACTCAATATTGTGTAGAATCTGTGTGTATCACTTACGTCAGTCAGGTTTGAGTTGGTTTTTTTGTTAGAATGCAAAAGCAGGCCCAAACCCTACCATGCAGGGCACATCACGCACAGAAGCATTTGTGGCACAACTGCTCAGTGTGGATGATGTTTCCTGAAGCCTCAGCTCTGTGATCCAGGGCTTTTTCACTTTATTCAAGGTACTGAAAAAGAAGATCGCAGCAAGTACAAGCAGGTAGAAGGTGMATTTGATTGTGCAGTGCAGAAAGATAAAATGTCCATAGTTGCAAATCCAAGCAGCAGCATTATGGCCCCATCCCATAAACCAGAGTCCTCTGGCCAGGTTACACTTGTTCACTTAATTAGGGGTTTGCAGAATCAAACCCTTGGATTTTTTCCTTTCCCAGATCCCCATGCAAATACATCCTGGTCCTCTTCCACCTCCCAATCCAGTCTTGTCGCCCTGGATCATGTTCCTGGTAAGTACAGAGGGAAAAAGCTAATTATGCCCATGCTGCTTGGCTCTGGAAATCTGCATTTCTTTTATCTTTCTACATGGGATTTACCAATAATGGGGATTCTGGACCAAGTGATGTTGGTTTGTTTCTTTTTAAGATAAAATACAGCCTCTAAGAGATGGAACTTAGAGAGCTTGAGTATGGGGTGGCTTCATCTGCATGATACTCTTTGAAAAACTAGGCCTGGCAAATGTCCTACCATTGATGCTTTTTGCTGCTAAGATCTATTTGATGTTCAAAGTAGTGTTTCCCTTTGAAATGTCTGAGGTTTCGAATTCCTGTAAAGTCAAATTTTCAAGTGCTGTAAGGCAGTTCCATTGGCCTGGGCTGATGCTATTCTTTACATGAAATAAAGATGCATGAGAACATTTCCTTGATGTGAATGTTTCTTCTCRGTGTAAGATGTGCTCTTCAGCAGATCACATAGGAACAGCTAAAAGTGTGCTGTAAAAGGGCTCCTATTCTAATTGTTAAGGTTTCCAAGTGGCTGTGCTGGGTTGTCCTCTCAGCTCCAATTTCAGGTTTATGATTTTGTGTTGTGCTTGAAGTACTTGATTGCATGATGATCTGAATTTAGTTCCTAATTGGATATTTGCTCCTGTATCACTGTGTAACTTGATCCTCTCTGGTAGAATGGAAACCATGATTGTTTCCTCTTACTTTTACTTGAATGTTTTGGCTTTTCAGGAGAGATGCTGTCTCACCCATGTATTCATACACTGCCTCACACAATGAACCACTCTCACACACACCCTCGCTCACCTGGGAGCCTCAGGCTGCAGCAGTCTGATAAGTAATGTTTTACAGCAAGTATGGACAGCTTTAATGTGTTAGTATTTCCTATAAGCGTGCTGCTTTCTCCTCAGGCATTTCAAGTAGCATGAATTTTGATGAGGAAGAAGACGAGGAAGATGAAGACAGCTCCAGTTCTTCACAGCTAAACAGTAACACCCGGCCTGGTTCTGCCACGAGCAAGAAATCCAATAAGGTAAGGGGAGAGCTCCAAAGAAGGGGCTGCTATGTACTGTGTGATTTCAGAGTGCACTCAGGAGAGGCCTGGCTTTCTWGTTCTGTTTTTACTATGCACTAGAGTATCTCCAAGGTGATTTACTGTGATAGCTCTCAGGCTTCGCAAGAGCAAGCAATGGAAATAATGACTTGGAGAAAAGAATAGCAAATATTGTCTGAACTTKAATGAAGAGAAAGGTAAACAGTAAATATTTACCTTTCTACYTCTTGCAGGTGCTCAGAAGGATCTTCTGTTTCCATTGACTTTTTCTGGGAATTTTCCCACCCTGTTCTCACTGCTGCCATCTGAACATAAAATAAGATTTTGACTTGTTCAAATATTCTCAATCACAAGCTCTTGCTAAACCAGTTGATGGTGCCCCATTCTGCACTGACTTATCATCTTTGTTAGATCKCTATGTATCTTAAACTGTTGCTCCCTATCCCATTTCCCCCTTTCACCAAAGGCCATCACTTTGTCCTTGGGTATGGCCTTTCTGACTAGAGGAGTGTGGTGAGATGGGAGGGTGTGAGCCAGGGTTTCCTGTGTAGCTGTACAGCATCCTGTCTGTGCAGCCAGCCTGTTCTGCTTTGACGGTGGGTTTGTACACTGAGCATCAGCAAGACAAGATGTCCCTTGTTTTTATTTTTTTAAAGTGCAGCTTCTATCAAATGCCACTGCTTTGTACTTGTAACCTTGTAAGTCAAAGTTGAGAAAACTTGAATTTTGCTTATTGTTTTAGGAAGCGGCCTCAGCCCCCAGTCCTTCCACAAATGAGCCTCTCATAGATGTTGATGACCTGGAGGAATTTGCTGTAAGACCTGCTCCACAGGGGGTCACTGTCAAATGCAGGATCACAAGAGACAAGAAGGGAATGGACCGAGGGATGTACCCTACTTATTACCTCCACTTGGAAAGGGAGCATGGTAAAAAGGTCATAAAATAACTTGAATGGCATACCAGTTGCATCTGAATATTAAAAAAAAAAAAAAAAAAAAAAAAATCTGAAGAAGTCTTACAAAGAAAATGTAATCTTATATTTTAATTATATTTCTGCTTTCACTGAGAGCTGCCCTACAGTTTTCCCAAAGCAAATCAACAGTATAGCTTTGTTTCACTGCCTTTCTTTATATGTGTAATCTTTGGCCTTAAATAATCCATGCTTGGCACCTTTATGTGACTGTCAGCAGTTGGGGCTCTCTGCATTCTGTGGCCTGAAAAGCATCCTCTTTCAATTCAGCTGGAAGAGCCAGAGCAACTTAGAATGAAACATTTAACAAAATAGATGAAATTTAATTATTTAAACCATAAATAATGGAATGAGTGGTTGAGAAGTCATTTTCCCTTACTGGATTTTTTTTTTCTGGTTTTGCTATGTCCCAGGAGACCTTCTGTTACTTTGCTAATGCTGCTTGAAGACAGAAAAATTGCCCACTCTTTCTTTATATCAAAACAGGAAGTGGTGTGTGCTAACCCCTGTAGTATTCTAGAATTTGTTTTTTTGCATTGCTTAGGTGTTTCTGTTAGCTGGAAGGAAACGAAAGAAGAGTAAAACCTCTAATTACCTCATCTCTATAGACCCAACTGACCTGTCTCGGGGTGGAGAGAGTTTTATTGGAAAACTGAGGTAAACTGTGATAAGTCTGAGAATTTTCTTTATATAATGTAAAGTTTATTCGATATTAAGAAGCCTGTAAGCCACTATGTCTTCTTGATTAGTGGCTTGACTACATCATGTGATCATGGTCTTAAAGATCACCAGTATCCAAGGCATGTTTTCAAAACATCTCAAGTACTTACAGGATCACATTTTATTAAAAGTCAGCAGGACTGAAGCTCTTAACTGCTCAAAGGCCAGATTCTCAAGGGTGTACCAGCACAACTTATCTTAATGGGATTTTCAGAAGTGCATGAGTACATTGTGTCTGGCCTCTATTGATATAAACACTTTGGAATGCACTGTTACACAGTCTGAAAATCTCTTTGGTTCTGTCTGTTCCTTAAGATCCAAATTAGTTATTTACAGGTAGTGGAATTGTTGCAGAAGCACGTGTTTCTTTTCTGTCTGTCACACCACTGAACACCAGTCTGCTGTTGATACCTACGTGGAGCCTCTGGATGTATGTTCAGATCATCTGTGCCTGTGTTGTATTCTGCAATCCTTTCCATTGCAATGGGAAAGGCTGATCTTAGTTATGACTTTATAAAAATTGCTCCCTATATTCTAATGGAGTTTAGTAGTCAGGTAAGATAGCAGAGAGTTTTGTAGAGAGTATTTCAAAAACCAGGCAGAAAAACAAAATAACCCCACCCGAGTATTTCCTTACTGCTTTCTTGAATTTCCAAGTTTGCAAGATGTTATCACAAGTGTCCAGAGTAATGATAAGGGACCTCTAGTATACTCTTCTGTACTTCACCTTTACGTTTTTGTTATGGCCTTTAATCCAGGAGTTGCCATGTAGCTGGAATTAGAAATAACAACTCTCTGTACTCCATATTTGTCTTTCCTCTGGAGCCACAGTGCAGTAAAGGATGGATGTCTTGGGCAGCATTACTGACAGATGGTGATTGGATGTTCCATTTTTTTTGGTAGATCAAATCTTATGGGAACTAAGTTTACAGTTTATGACAACGGAGTAAATCCAATGAAAACAACATCCAGCCTGGAGGCGAGCACCCTGCGTCAGGAGCTAGCTGCTATTTGTTACGTAAGTACCGCTCACAGGCACGATGTGCAGGAAGGGCAGCTCGGTTTCTGAAACTGCACACTGAATTCCCTTCTCACTTATGATTATGTAAATCAGCATTCAGGCTTTGATGTAACCAAGCAGCTGATCTCCACTAGAGAAACCAGGAGATTCAGTGGAAAGTAGAGGTGAAAAACGTTGTGCGCCGAGCAGAGTTTCTCAATTCTCAGCCTTGGAGAGAAGAAGGTGTCGGAGCTTTTACATAACCCTCTGGAAGGGGTAGATCACAGCTTGCAGGCAGCACCTGAGGGAGCCTCCTGAACTGGAAAGAGTTGTGGACATGGCATTACTGCTCTGCAGCATGATTGTTTGTTATGGCATTTTGGAGGAGGCCTCTCTGATCCAAACCATAGGTAGCTGGACAACTGGGTCTGCAGCAGCTGAGAGATGGGATAAAAAATCTAAAACTCCTTTTTACCACAAAAAAACCCAAGCAAACACCAAGCAAAATCCAAAATTCAATGGAGTGAGAGAAACCAGCTGTTGCGGATAGGTAAAACCTTGCAAAAACCAGCCTCTTATAGGACAGTAAGTAGCATTTGTCAGGAGCAATGTAGACAATCAAGACTTGAAACACAGTTGCTGTTGTTTCATCRTTCCTGGATGAGTAACAATTTTGGTGAGAGTATTCTTTCTCTCCAGAAATATCTGGGCCCAGGAAACCCTTCCAGTCAGGACTGGTGTGTACAGTGCCACAGAAAGTTGTCTGGTTTCACGAATCAACACCTTCTGATAAAAATACCAGAAAATGACTTTTCTGAAAAGTTCCTGCCCAGCTCTAACCAAGGATGCCTGGAAATGTGTCAGATCGAGGTCCAGCACATACCCAGTGTAAGCACAGAATGCGTTCCAAGAAAGGTCAGGCTTGGCTTGTGGGGAGTAATGCATCTGGAAGATTTCCATGAACAAGAGAGCAGAGAGCCATCCTTTCCGTGCAAAGTGCTAGGAGTTCTGAAGGGGGGGCAGCATTAGCTGTCAGCATGTTCTTTTCCTGCTGCTTAGGATGCAGTTTTTCAGTGGATAAAGTGTAAATAGTGTGTTTGTTCATGAGTGCTGTTACTCAGGCACATGGTTTATGGTTGGAGGCAGACAGATGGACAGATACATATCCCTCCCTTCCTGTTGGATTTGAAATTATGAGAATTTCCAAAAATCCAGCTACCAGGATTTAAAAAGACTCCAGGATTTGATGTCAGTTTGACTGAAGTTTCAGTAGAAACCTGGCAGAACTTACATGTTTAATAAAGGTAATTTTACTGGTTTCTATAGGATGGCATTCCCTGGAGCCAGGCATCTAATCTGGTGCAAACTGGAAATGCAAAAACAAAACAAAACCCATTTTTTAAAAACTTATATACTGAGAACTTTAGGCATTGCTTAAGTCAACAACAAATGATATTGGAATGATGAACAATACCAAATAAAAAGCTGTTGTGATCAGCAGGGGTAATTAGAAGTGTGAGTGCTGGAAAGAATCAAACCATGGCCACTGTTTGGAGAATGGGTTTGAGATAAGCTGCTTTTATATGTCTATTTGTAATCAGCACTTTGAAACTTATACATTTGTGTAAGAAAATTACTTGTTGCATTGATATTTTGATACTAATGGAGAAAGGCAGCAGGCTTGCAGGTGTGCTGTGGCCAGAAGGAAAAAAGGAAATGGAATGGTATTTCATTACTAGCCAGGTTTGTTAAAGTGAGATTATTGCTCCTGGCTGCAGCAGAACCAGAGCAGAGAGTGCCAGAAAGAGCAGAGCCGAAACACCCTTGTCCTAAGGCAGTCTTTTAATTCCTGCCTTGAGATTTCCCCTGCAGCAAAAGCTATAAAAAACAATACTTTGGAAGCACCACTCTGCCTCTCACTGTCCCTCATGTCATCTGAGCGAGTACCCATGTGGAGAGCAAGCTGTACCCAACTTACTGAGCATGACCTGCTTAATCATCTCAGCAGGTCTAGTTCATACAGGCAGGGACTGGTGACGCGTCTGTGGCTGACTGTGGGATAAATGTGCTGAGGACTCTGTTTGTGGAGCTCACCTTAGGGCGTGTTTGAAGCAATGGCAGCAGAGTTAGGCAAGGACAGAGTTTTCTCAGGTGCTGTTGACCACTTTTACTCCCCTGCTGTTGGCAGCCCAGCATATTAATAAACCTGCAGCAGCACCTAATGGCTGATCGCAGAATCGTTGGCAAAATTTATCAACGAGCAGTGAGGTGTGACTGTGCCGCTGGTACCAGGATTTTCTGTGCTGGATTCCTTTATATCCATAGTATCTCGCCGTTCAGTTTGCGTCAGATTCCGCAGGCAGGGAGCTCAGCTGATTCTGTGAGGTGTGACTGGAGTTTCAGTAAAGTAACAGGACTCCGTGTTCCTACTCAGGCCTCAGTCACTTGCGTTGTGCTCCCCCAGTGTCGTGAGTTCTGTGATTTGGGCCTTCTGTGGAGTGGTAGCTTCTACAGAAAATACTGAGGACAAGGCACAACTGTGTGAAACAAGTCCGGGAAGGGAAGTGGCTCCAAGAAAACTGGGGTAATAAAATGGTGAATCTCCTGGGAGCTGCTGGGATATTCACCTTGCTGCTTTTATCGTGGCAGCTATTGCCCCTAAAGCAACATGTTCGCATAACTGTTTGAAAGTGTGTAAGATTTGAAAAGTAGCCCTGGGGAGAGGCTCTGTGTTCTTTCAGCCCAGTTGATTGTGAGGCTGACTGGATGGGCTAAGGCAGAGAGTGCAGCAATGCTGGGCCAAGTCCTGAGCTGGTATAAATCATTGTTGTTCTGGTTGAGTCAACAGGGCTCTGGAAGCAAACACCACTTGTGTTGCTGTGTAAACTAAGACTGTCAGTGGCATTAAAATAGTGTGAAATCAGAATTTGGTTTATGTTCCCCTAATAATGCTGTTTGTAGTCTTGACTTTACACACACAAAATAGTATGTAGGGAAATAATATAGAAGCAGGGAATGAGACAGGAGGTAAGGGGAATTAATTTTGTTTGGATGCAGGTAGATTGGAAAGGTCTGTCCCTATCATTTTCCTCATATATTCCATGTTTATGTAATTTCAGTTTGGTACTTCAGCAAAAGGGTAGCTATTTGCCAGCACAGAATGTGATAATTGGTGATGGTGGTAATGTGCCACTAGTAACCATTCTCTTATCATGTGGCAGAATGTTTCTGAGTAAATCCAAAGAATATAGTCCTGGTTTTTCTCTGTTTGTTGGGAGGAAAGTGATTCAGCACTATTATTTAATTTTACCTTCAACAATGACTTCAACCAGTCAGGATCTGAATTAATTATGTATAGCATAACTGCAGCTTGAGGAGAAGAAAAGCTTGTAAGGCATTGCAGAGAAGACCAAAATTGTCAGTAGTTAGTGGAAAATAAGCATAAGCATGAATCTTTTCTTAGAACTTGTCCTCTGCTGTGCTGAGTCTCTCCTACTTATAAAATCTGCTGGCAGTCATACCAGTTTTYGTCTCGCCATGATGCAGAACCAAGTGTATGCTTCCAACTGAACTAATAACATGTTTTACTCTGCCAAAGGATGGCACAGAAATGATTCAGAAAAGAGGCAGAATCTTCCCATTAATGTTCAGAAGATATATGAATATACCTGGATTGCTTCAATTCAGTATTCAGTAAAATAATTCAGTGGGATTTTTCTTGCACACATGCAAGYCTTTAATGAGCTGTGGAAAATCTCCAGATGGTCTGCTGGAACAGCCAAAGTTATTCCAAAGGTCTGGTGGGTGACAAAACTGTGGGTATTTTAGGCAGGTGTTTTCCAATGTTTCTAGTGAGTTATGATGCATGGATTTTTACTTGCAAAAGTAGAGGGGTTTTAATAAGTTTAGTGTTCCTTAAAATCAGGACACTTTAATTAAAAATATAAAAGCAGAGACATCTGAATATGTCACTTCTAAATGTCCCAGTGGTAAAGCCACACCGGCTGGAGCCCAGGGGTGTCTGGTTCTTGGCATCTTGTGGTATGTTACTGGGAACAGCACCAATGGGAATGTCCTTCCTGAGCTTCCTTAGTGTATGTCCAAAGCCCTTCACTTCAGAATGGTAGGTGGGAAAAAAATACATGTGACTGAAAACAAAARTATCACAAAACATGGGGAGATGGACTTTGAGGTGTCACTGTTTCATTTACTGGAGTTAATGCTAAAACCAGGTTTTACCAAGTGGATTGGGAAATATCTCTCTTTACTTYTCCTTGTTCAAAACCACATAATAACTTACTGGAATATTTGGCCCTAGTTGCTTCTGTGGGAGAAAAAAAGTGTCAGATAAAAATAATGCTTTAGGCTGGTTTAGATTTTAATTGTTGTGTTTTGRTAGGACAGTGCAGTGCTGGAGTGCTTTTGTGAAAAGCTGGTCAGGAAAGCATCAGATCATGTTTAATGGAAGAACTTGTACTTTCCATGGATTTATTTTTGCCGCCCATGTGATTTCTTTACTTTCCCTGTCTTCATAGCAAGAAAATTTGCCTTCATGCTAATGTGTTTGTTTTTTTATCGTGGTCATCTCTAAGCATAACATATCTGAGGACTTTGAAAACCACAGCACTGCTAACAGATGTTCTCACTAGCATCTTGTTTGCTTTTGTGCTGGCTCTGGAATMAATGGAGCTGGTCCCACATAGTTAATTTTGTCTTGCATCAAAATGTGTGACTGCATTTTATGATTTTTAAATTGCAACTACTTTATTTTGGGATCTAGCGGTAGCCAAGCAATCTGGTTAATTCATATCCTTTTTTAACAAAGGGTTGGGTTGTTGTTTTTTTATTATATTCAGGTTGCTGGCAGCCAGTGCTAGGAGTGTTTTTGGAAACCTCTCTATTTCCATTTTTCCTGTTGTCAGAGCTTCTAAGACAAAGCTAGAATGTTTGGCAGTGCCAGTGAAGGTGGGAGTTTCAAGATGTTTTTTGAGTTGACTAACAAATAAGYTCCCTGGGCTGCCACTGTGTCTCTCTGTTGAAGAAATTAACTTTAAAAATAAAGAACATGATGAAATCTTTTCTAAACATTTTTAGGAAACAAATGTCCTGGGGTTTAAAGGACCTCGTAAAATGAGTGTGATCATACCAGGAATGAATATGGATCATGAAAGAGTTTCCATCAGACCACGAAATGTAAGTCATCCCACCAGCCAATGCTAAAAATTACTTGAATTCTTTTTTAGTTAGAGTTGGGTTTTTTTATTTGCATTTTTGAAGACTAGAGGTTAATAAAATGGTATTTGAACAATTGCAGAACAATGGGATGTGTGACTTCTACTGTGACTCACAAAAGCACTACAAATAATAATGTATTTTGATAATAGAAGATACAGCTAACATTTTCCAAACCGTGGAAAGGAATCAAATGCACATTCTTATTGAGATCCTCAGAGTTCYTAGTTTCATTCATTGAAGCTGTGTTGAGGGTAACAGTTTAGTCTTTGGGCTAGGATTGATGAGTTTTTTCTTCCTTTTTAATGAATTCTTTTGTCCCGTGAGCATGTTAAACTGAAGTGTGTATGTGTGGTGTGTGCAGGAACACGAGACGCTTCTTGCAAGGTGGCAGAACAAAAATACGGAGAGTGTCATTGAGCTGCACAACAAAACTCCAGTCTGGAATGATGACACCCAGTCCTATGTTCTGAATTTCCACGGTCGAGTCACACAGGCCTCGGTGAAGAACTTCCAAATCATTCATGATAATGATCGTAAGTAGAGGTCTCTGTCTGTAACGTGTAGGAACAGCACTGCATGCACAGCCTGACAGGGATTCTGCCCTGACACCTCGTACCTGAGCAGGTTTGATTGAGTTCTGTGGGTCCAGCTTAACGTTGTTCTGCCTTGGCTGCGAGCTGGGTGTTTAAATGCTCGTGTTTGTGACACTGCCCCACTTCACGCTCACTTTAGGCAGKCAGAGTCACTGGGTGCTGGAGCACACCGGGCCACACCAGTGCCATGCACACTGCAGGGGAATGTTGGGAGCTGGTGCATGTGGCTGTGCCAGTCTCCAAGAGCAACACTGAATTTGAAGCACTGGTTTATGCATTTGGTGCATTTTATAAGGTGAAACAGTTACCCCTGCCTCTGCAATTAAACATTTCCAGCTGGGAATGAGGCTTAGATTTCCCCTTGCTGACAAAGAGTGCAAAGGGGAAGAAAGGTTGGGGAAGAATTTCTGAATATCCTATAACAGAGARGTATGATTAGGTCTAGATCACAATCATGCCTTTTCTTTGCCCGTTATCCTTGCTTGTCCACTTGYCTGAAGTTATGTGGGAATAGAATTAATTGGTTCTTGGTACACGTGAAACTCGGTACTAGATCTGTGTAAGAGGTTTGAACATTCTAATATACAGAAGCCATTTTCTCTCTGTGCTTGCAAAARGCACTTTTTATGTGTGTAATTTTTTTTGACAGTAACAAGTCTTGCAACCCTTTATCACTCAAGCTATCCTTGCTTCTCCCTCTGCTATCAGCACACCCACTTGCATGAATAAGTGCTGTGAAGTTTGGCGAGTGAGGTTGTTTTTTTGTTGGTATTTCGTTGATCTGGGACAGAGGGTAATGTTGAATGCAGACTTATTTAGTGAGGRCTGCAAACAAGAGTAATGTTTTGTTGCCTTTCACGACCTGTCTTGCAGCTGACTATATAGTGATGCAGTTTGGCCGCGTGGCTGAGGACGTGTTCACCATGGACTACAACTACCCAATGTGTGCACTACAAGCCTTTGCCATTGCCCTTTCCAGTTTTGACAGCAAGCTGGCTTGTGAGTAAAGGGGCGTGGGTGAGCATCCTCTCGAAGGAAGCAGTTTGCCATATGATTCCCAATTCCTGCTGGTGTCGCTTATGGTCCATACTAAAAAAGGTCAGGGAAAATGCAGTTGTGGAGGACCACTCTGTTGCTGAAGAGAAAGTAGAAGGAATCTTCTAAAAATTCAGGACATTCAGGAAATTATACTTTCCTTTCTTTTTTTTCTGTCATATTTTTCTGGAAGTGACATCACGTTTTTGTAAATAGGAGTTGTCTCCCACGTCCCTGGTTATGTTATGGATATGTGCCATGATGTACTGAACCGTGGCTCCAGTAGCACCATGACAGTGGTGTCTTTTTTAAATCCAGGAAGGGCATGGGCACTCCAAAAGTTTCTTTTTACATGTAAGAATCATTCCAAGGCTGCAATCATACCTCAAGGTTGCATTCCTGCATCAACTAATCAGAGCTTCACATCATCCAGCGTAAGAGAAAGATGAGGAAAAAAAGATGCACTTTTTTTTTGATTGTGCCAGGATCTCGTGTAGTATAAAGCCGAGTCTGAAGGTTGAAAACCTCTACTGGACTGAACTTGATGCATTGCTATTGTACATGTGGTAGGGCATGATGAATTTTAATTGCAGTAGGAGGAAATGGAGAAGTAGAAAGCACAAAATAATGTTGCACAAGTCACTTGAATTCTAAGCTGTCATTATGTTTTAACATCTACATGCTTTTTAATTTGTTTCAAATGAAAATGTATTTGCAGTACAGAAAAGGAAAAGGAAAACGTCTAGATGCCAAGAAAGCATAACTTATGTTGAATTTGGCATTTTGTGGGCTGAGAATTTATATCCTTGTATTGCTGTGGTAATTCAAACACATATTTTGTATGAAGTGATATAAACAGTTGGATAAAGGCGCTCTGCAGAGAATCTTATTATTTTGAACAGGCTGTGTAAAGCTGAGGAAGGTAAATGGAAATATTTTATTAAATTTGTCTGGCCTTTTGAGCTTTTACAATTTGTTGATTGCATTTTTTGAACTTTGAGCAACAACCACTTTTCATATTTATTTCMCATTGTAAGAATGCTTGAAATCGATTGAAACTGTGTATGTTGTTCTCTGATGTAAACGTGCCAGCTACTGAGCTAAATCCTTCTAGGCAAATCTAGTGTATGCTGCATACAGATGAGACACTGGCAGGACGCAGAATAGCTTAAAATACTGCAGATTTTTTGTTTCCTTTTTTTCTGATTTATCTGGAATATATAAACAAATGCCATTTCAAAACACAAGCAAAGAAAAAGCCATTATTATCTTCTCTCCTGAACATCTCAAAAGCTAAGAGCTTGAACTTGAAAGCACATTGTAAAACATCTTTAAAAGTAATGGTCTTTCTGCCATTGTTCTGTACAATGTTGTCCAAAACGGCACAGAGTAATAGAATTTATATGTAGTTCACCAGAAGGGTGTTGAAATGTGAGTGAAGAAGTAGTTGTGTTTTACACTGTGTGTATTCAGGTCCTCCTTTTTATTCCTTACAAACTCTTGCGCTGCACAGCCAAAGATTATGTAATGCAAAAATGAGATCAAATCTGATTGTCTCCTAGTTGCCAGTCCCTTTTTTACTGTAGGGGACAGGCCATAAAGCTCTCCTTAAGGCTGTGCTATTTGGGCTGTATAATTTCAACTAATAAAACAAATATGCTCTCTTCTTCATCTTTGCCTTCAGGTCACCTTCCCAGTATACAGACAAAAAAATTCTAGATAAGAGATGAAAATAAGTAATTGCCAGCATTTTTTCTAATCTTTTAAACAATCTAGGGAAAAAGTCTGCTGGCTTTAAACAGTGTTTTGTTGATAGACTCAGCCTGTCAAATATCATCTTTAATTAACAGGAAGCTCTGTCTTTTTTTTGTTCTCCCAAATCTTTTTGCAAGAAGCTTTTCCATGCAATGGTATAAAATGGAAAAACACCTTTTGTTGGAGAGAAATGAGCAGTCAGTTCCCTCAATGAATGGTGGAAGTGCTAAGTCGTGAGCTGCAGTGTGATAATTTGGCTTTGCACATGGGTGCTTTGTTTTTCTCTGTAGCTGGTGATTTCCCACAATTTCACATCCCCATCTGTCATCTCACTTTGGATTTAACAGAGAAGGCCCTTAGGCCTTTACTTACCTCAGGTCAGCCTTTAAAAACTGGCTCCAGTGACCACCAGAATTTTTTGTTTGGGCTACTGCAAAACCAGTCAGGAAATCCCACTTGCTGGTCTTTAGGTGTGATGTGGATTTCAAGAACTCTGCAGCATGGGAATGGTTGAATCTGCATGGCTTGAATTCTGTGCCTTGCCAGTCACACGCTTACTTTAGAGCCTGAGAAAGTGGCACCTGACACAGTTTTCTGCCTCTGTCTGTGCACAACACTGTGTCAAGGGAACTGAGTGTCTTGTGGTGCAAACACACAATCTGCTGGCTTTAGTAGTGGAGCTGGTTTAGGAAGGGTTATTTTTAACCCAGATCATAACAATGGTCTGACTCACACTATGACCCCACAGGGAATTGGCATGAAAGGAAACTCATGTGCAGTGAACTCTTGCACAGGGGTGAGAATGAGGGGCTGGGGAAAGGCACTGAGTTCAGCTTCGTGGGACAGTTTTGCTGCCAGCACATTGTGTGACTTCACTCTCACTGCGTGTTCTTCCCAGCCAGGTATTTTTTTTAAGCTGTAACCATGCCAGGAGGAAAGTGGTGACTCAAATTCCCATCATCTTAACAGAATCGTA
This sequence comes from Amblyornis subalaris, assembly GCA_018881555.1. Lineage (NCBI taxonomy): Eukaryota > Metazoa > Chordata > Aves > Passeriformes > Ptilonorhynchidae > Amblyornis > Amblyornis subalaris. The sequence goes on from JACAXG010000045.1 coordinate 4,797,628, forward strand.
CAGGGCCATCAGCCAACGAGCTGCTGAGGAGAAAACTCCCCACGACAAATTGAGGTCACTAGAGGGAGATGTTAACCTGGGACTAAGGAATGAGGAGCTCTCATTAAATCTGGTTCAGTTAGAATAGGATTTGTTCCTAGTGGCCTTTGCCAAACCCTTAATTCCTCACTATTGTTGAGCAAGGTACTGGGTTCTTTTGATTCACTTGGCCTTCACCATCTGCTCTGGAAGCTGTTACTTTTAGTTTAACATCTGTATGATTTCTGTTGGATATTTTCTGCTGAAGGTCGCTACTGCATGTCAGTGCAAGGTGATGGCACAAGTTTTCCACCACATCTCTAAATTTTGTTCTCCTAACTTGGTAAAGTCAAAGCAGGTTCTGTCTTAGCATAGAGTCATACCTGAAATTGCACTTTCCTCACAAAGTTAGATTTTCTTCCACACCAGTAATAAAATTTTGGCACCAGGAGGTATTTTCTGAGACACRTGCACACTAAAGTAAGCAAGGAGTAGTTAGTGGTACACTCCTGTTAGTAACTTCTAGCTGGGCCTGCATTCAATGTGCAGCTGGGCACAACCTTGTTTACTCAGTGTGACAAAGAATAAAATGGCCCCGAGCTGTGTATTTCCTTCACACAGTCCTAGTGAGTGTTTGGATACAGTAGATTTAATATTATTTAAAGTCCCAATATTGATGATTTTTTGCATCTGCTGTTGATTTTGGCAGAGTTGTAAACAAATTCCTTGCCTGAATTGCTTATGGGCAAATACTGCATGCTTTAATGAGAGTTCTTAATCTAACTTGTCACTCTGTTTACATCAAACAGTTTCTTCCTGGCCCTTTATCTAATTTTCTTCATCTCTGATGTTCTGTTCCTTCTCATTCTCTTCACAATTCCTTTATCTGCTCTTCAAGGATGTGCAACTCAAAAGTGTTTGACAATATTGCTCAGTGATCTCTCCACAGATGAATAATGCCTTTGGTGCATATTCAGTGATGCTCCTACAATAGAAGCCTTATCAGAGGGGTGAATTTGGGCCTTTGGCTTTTCAATAGAGTAAATTAACACATTAAAAGGTAGCAGATAAAAAAGCTTGCCTAAAATATAATCAGAATTTTTCTCAGTAAACATTTGGTAACTGGAGTTTCCAAACCACTGGTTGCAAATCAATGAGCAGAGCTGTCCACGAGCCTGGAGACAGGCTGTTGGATTCCCTTTGTAGTGCTGCCTTATTTTTCCTTTTCTTTTTTTTTTTTCCCAAAATGTTGCAAGTGATTTTGTGAGCTGAAGTGTGTTGGTGGTCTAAAATAGTTTATTTTTTAGAAGCTAGGCATCACTCTGCTCCTTTTGTAGGATAATATATGGCACATAAAACAGTAATGTCATAGGCTATTGTTACCAATTCTGCTGTTAAGAAATCAGYGAGAATGGTTTTGTAAAAATTACTGGGCAAATCTCTCTCTATTCAAGTTGCCTTAGAGTAGTGCTGGAGTTCCCAGCTGGCTGTCCTCACGAGGTCCTAGAACTGAAGGAGCTGCAGTGAAAAGGGCTCTGTAATAAAATCTGGTGGCTGCACAATCAAAAAACAGTAGTGTGGAGTCAAATGACACCACTGAGTTTTATTGGTCATGGTGAACCAATGCCACCAATTCAAATTTTCTGAGGTTTTGCTCCCTTGTGATGAACAAAGGAGGGGCTTTAAACAAGCAGAGACATCAGTGAGGTCTCTAAAAGTATTGAGCATTAGACCTACTTTTCTGCTATAAAAATCGTACCCTTACCTGAGTGATGCCCGTTAAAAATAAGAAAATCGATCCAGTCTTCAGGATGGAAAATCATTCCCAGTTCTTGTACCTTAGCTTTTTACAAATTTCATTATTAATTTACTAGTGATTTCACATAAGGATAAAAGAAAGACTGGGAAATAAGAGTTCTTGCCCCGAAGGAATGATGAGTCTAGACCAGTATCAGAATATTTTGTCTTTGTTTATTTTAGTAGGACACTACAGAGCGTTGCCTGGTGTTCTGGGCAGAAGAGGTTTCTCCTAATACRTGGCAGGTGTCAGAGGGAAGATTTTGGGTTTGATCCTGTGGCATTCTAACTATTTGCCCCATACTATCCCCTAGCACTCCTAAAACATCATTTGTGAGATTTTTCCTGGTTTTAGCGAAGCCTGTGCTCACTGATCAAATATCTTTGCTTGGCAATTAAGGACAGCACAGCAGCCACCTTTATTAGAATTATGGGCTGATGACTCAGATTTCTCAAAAGGCCTCCTTCTGATTACTAGAATAAAGTAGTTTTATACATATAAATCTTGCAGTAGAGTTAATCTAACTGTAGATGCAGGCTTCTCTTGTATGTGTTACTTAATGAAATCAGGTTCCTGTTGTTCCTCATGTACAAAAAGTACCTTCCAGGGTTCTGCTCTGTGTTTGAAATTAATTATGTAGATATTTTTCTGTTCTTTTTTGCTGCTCGCCAAGGAACTAAGAAAAGAATTTGCACAACTATCCCAATGCTTTGGTGTTTTGCTGTGAACTATAGCTCAGTAGCTGATACTCACAAATGCCTGTATATTGGATGAAAATGCATTAAAACTTATTTTGTTTGTTGTATTTTATTTAACTGCCTATAAATTTTAAAATCCCCTTTTTTCAGTAAGGGTATGTTTATCTATACCTTCACTGAGAAGACTTGAACTAACTGGCTTTCTTGAAACTCTTTAATGGAAYCAGTACCCTGCTAAATGGCTCTAGGAAGAGGACACTGTTCAGAAAAATTATGCTTACGTTTTTGAGAAAAACCCTTTCCTATTCACATCATAATTGGATTATACAATAACACTGGAAGCTTATCATGGTTTTATTTAAGTCTGCAGTGGCAGCTTGAAAATTACTCTGACAAAAGCCTGTTAAGCACATGAACTGTAACGAAGTCCTACATGAGAGTCAGAACCTGGCAAGTACCTGTGAATACTCATGATCTATTCTGTGCTTGGGTACTGCTTGCAGGCAAAAAAAGTCCTGAAGGGTCAAAATCTGTGTTAAAAATCAACCTATTATTCTAGGTTGATAGAACACAGGCCTGGGGATCAGATCACCTGGGCTTTAATCCCAGCTGACTCTCTGACTTTGTGCAAATCTCGGAACCTCTCTGTGCCTCCATTCCAGTGAGATGAATGGAACTCCCAGTTTTTGGCCTGGCTGCGCCCATCTCTGTTCTGCTGAGAGGATTGCCAGGATTTTGAGGCTGGTGGATGACTGGTGGTGCTGCTGTGCTCAGAACCCAATTTAATGCTCCCTGAAGGAACCACAGTAAAATATGAAGTTTTCTACCACCTGTGTAGAAACTGAGTTGCTGACCAATCTCTTAGGATAAAATCTTGATGCTGTTTAATTCTGGGGAAATCTTGGCAATGATTTAAGTGAGGCTTCAATTTTTTTACCTTGTGTTATTTCTGGTTACTTAAAGTGCAGGAAAACCAGTAAGGACAAAACCATCTGATACACTTTTCCTTCTCACAGTGCCCTGTTGCTGGTTGTGTTTTACTTAGCAGCATCAATTGTTTTAAAACTGTTATTCCTGAACACGTTGCAGAGGTTCAGTTAATGCAACCACCTACTTAGGCTTTTATGTAGCAGACTAAGACACTTGGTGATTGTGCTGCAAATTGCCTTTTTAAATTTTTTTTTCCTTGGATGTGACTCAGTTGTTCAGAACTGTTGTTACTGCCCACTTTGACTCTGTCATAGACATCTGATTTAAAAACAACGAGCCTCATGATTTATGACTACCTTTATACTCGGCTGGGATGTTTACAGTGTTTCTCACATTTCACTCTGTATCTGTGGCTTCTTACTGAGGCTGTCCCAGTTGGCACAATGCCATTAGAAGTGTCAATAATTTGTATGAAGTTAACTCTCTCAAAGTAACAATGTAATTTATCAACATTTTGATAAATTTTAGCACTAAAATCTAGCTGATTTTAATGCTCACATATTGGGTGAAATTACAAGGAGATTATTTGTTAAAAGTTTTCTTTTCATAAGCTTGTTTTGAAGTTTGAGCTCTCATTTAGGATGTAAGCTTCTGATCCTGCAGCTCCATGCAGACTGCCAGACTTTGGCTGCAGGAATCTGTCAGTGTGATGAGGACACAGTAAGTGATGAGAATTCCAAAGTCCTAACAAGAGTGCCCTTCCTAATTCTCTTAGGCACTCTTGAACATCACGTAAGAAATCGTGTACCTTTCCTATGTTGACTTACCAAATAACAGCAGGAATATTTTCACTCCCTTTGAATTTTAAATTCTTTTTTTTAAAGGCTATGCCTACTGTCTAGGTAAGTGTAATCTTAACATTTAGTCTTGACGTGTTGGAAAATTACATCATGAGATCGCTCATTTTGCCAGTGCAGAAAATCTCACCAGTACACAAGACCCAGAGTGTGTTGGGTGGCAGTGGGGTTTGGGCACTGCTCATAGAATCAGTAAGGTTGAAAAAGACCTCCAAGATCATCAAGTCCAGCCTTTGACACACTATGAAGTTCAGTGTCCAAACAAGTTTGTGAGCTCTGGCACAGGAGGTCTTCATACCAGTCTGGGACAGCAGAAGATAACCCAATTACTACCATCCTGTTCTCCTCCCTAGGGAGAATCCCCTGTCCTTGCCGGCTAGAAGTAGAAATGTATTGATCCTGATGTGTCTTTAAACATTACAGCATCTTTTAGCTATTTTAAAAACGTTTTCAAAGATGTGGTTTAAGCTCAAATAAAATAGTCTTTGAAGTAGTTATAGGTGTACCAAGTTGGCTTAGTTGAGAGGCAGCTGCCTTTTCCAGCCACGTCCTCAGTTGTCATATGAGCAGTGCTTGATAGTCCTGCTGGAAATGTAACCATTATATTATATATATATCTATATAAAAGCATATTCTATGATAATATGCTTTCCGTGGGTTTTGCCTTATGATACTGCTGGTGTGTGCACCACTGTTTCTTTCTGAAGGGCAGTACTTCCAGTGCTAAACACAAATAGAGCAGTGTTTTCTAGTAAAGTCTCTGCCTCATTTCCTCCTGCCTTACATGTGGAGATTTGGTATTTGATACTAAAAATATAAACTTCTCATCCAAGAAAAAAACAGGATTTTTAGGCAAAACCATTGATACTTAGTGCTTATGTGCCTGGATTGGCAGGCGGCTTTTTTTGCCAACCAGGAATCTCATTATTTCTTATTGTTCCAGCTATTGCCATGGGTAAGCACTAGTAGACAGAGGGTTTCCATTTTGAACTTCATCCTGAAGACTAAACTGTTTCACTTCAATTTGGAATACTGGAAAACCAAGCCATGTCACTACAGAGTTCTCATCAGGCAATTAAGTTGCACTGAAATCAAGTTTCATGCAAATTAATTTATGAGAACGGCCCAAAACAAACACAAGAATGCTCAGCAAGTGTTGGGAACTGAAAAGTAGCTCAGCAAAATATTTAAATCAAGCCCACTGAGTTTTCCTAAGTAAAAAACCAATGGGGCTCTATTTAATTCCTACCTGTATTTAGCTGGGGACTCTGTTCTAAAATTTAGGCTGAAAAGAGAGAAATTCTGTGTACTGTTAATTCTAACTTCTGGTTTAAAGTAGGGCTGCAGAAGTGGTGTGTACTCTTACAAGATTTGTAACACTGTTGTCTCAAAAAGCTGATTGTGGAATATAGCCCTTTAACTATGATAAATTCTCCAGAGTTACTGAGTTCACTGACACTATGACAAGATTTTTTGCTGGTTTTCTTTTCTTTCCAAAAAAACCCCCCAAACTCCTGTTTTCAAAAGCACTGGTTATTCTGTCTTTTGGACTACGCTGCACAAGTCCATGAGGATGAATTCCTATTTGGTATCACTTCAAATACTTTCTTGCAGGTGGTAGATGCTTTTCAGCTTCTTGGTAATCTGTGTTACTGCAATTTCCCTGTTTTGCTTTAAGTTCCCTGATTTTTTTCCCATCTATAACTTACGTTTCAAACATGTACAGGTTTTTCCATATGGGGACACTCCAGAACACTAAGTCAGTGAAAGCTCTATAAAGTCAATGTCTGTGAATTAAAGTGTGTTAAATCCCTGTGTATATGTTCTCATTTTGAAGTAGGGTGGCCTTCAATTCCAGTTGCATAATCCTGCACCCGGGAATTCATCGCCTTGTGCAGTTCAAGGTCGTTGGTGAATTTTAAAGTGCTGAGCACGTTTCTGACCAAGATCCTGGTGAACACATGTAAAGGGATTCACCCCTCTGCACTCTCAGAGTGGCACTTAGGACTTACTGTACCACATTTCTAACACTTGGCTGCTTGACTTGTACCTCAAGGCTCAGCACCTGCACAGCAGAGGCCACGTTTCCAAAGTCCCCCTTTCCTACTGCAGTAGTTTTCAGCACTCTGATTTATTGCCACCTGTCTGATGAATTTAAGCTTCCTGGCAACAGTGTGCTTTCTTCTTGGGATTTTATGGGGTCTGGGGACTGTATGCTGAAAGCTTTACTAGTACAGCAGAGCTTGATGCTGGGAGCATGATGTAAATGATGTCAGTAGAGCTGGGTTTGTTTTTACAGTGCCCATCAGAGCTATGCTTGTTCCTCAGAAAATAATCTTCCTTTCTCTTTTTCTTCTTCATTCCAACCTGCCTGGATCTGGAGGATGAGAGCCCCTCTTAGCACTCATGCAAGCAGCCACCATGTCAGAAAAGCACACACCGCGGGTTTCTTATGGACGGGTTTGTCACTGAGCCAGGCAGCTCTCACACGCTCACTGTCACCCTGCTCTGTCACAGTGCATGTCTGTCCCCGTGTGCTGTTCCCCACCCTGTGTGTCTGTCGCCAGTCAGAGGACAAGGCTGCAGAGAAGTGCATGGAAGCTTAGCAGAGAGAATGCCGAACCGAAGCCGTTAAATTACAGCTCTCCCAATCCTGAAGAAAGAGCTCCTCCTGAAGGCAAAAGCTGGGACCTGTGGCTCTTTAAGTTATTTGAACTTCCCATATGTTTGYATTGCATATAAGAAGATAACACCTTTTTGTTATACTTGCGCTATTTTGAGCCCTAAGCCCAGGAAAAGGCAGGACAGAATCCAAGCAGTGCAGTTGCAGAGAAGCAAACCAAAGTGCAAACGAGCTCCATGTGCAGATGTGGAGCAAGTCCAGCGTGCAGGAGAGGCAGTAGGATGTGCTGGGAATGGCAGGAGGGTGATTTCCTGCCAGAGAATGGGCACAGTGCTTGGGCATCACTTGGAGGGAGTCATGGATTTCAGTGTCCAGTGATAGACTGTGATGGTCCCTGCTTGTGTTGTGTTATATTGGTAAGAACTCTGCCCATACCATTTGTTTCTCATCTAAACAGCTCGATTTATGTGCAGATTTCTTCATGATGTCATTTTCACGCATTTATTTCTGTTTCAGGCCTAACCCCAAGCCTGCTGGTGTAACTGATTGTTTCTTTCTTAACTTCTGTCGTGTCTCCATAATGCCATACTTGTGTGTCCCTGCCAGAGACCTCATGTCTTCTTGTCTGTTTTTGTTTAAAAGTGGGCTTAGCTGGATTGCAAAAATTGGGCATTACTGGCATGAACACTTCAGAAAATTGGATTTGGAAGGGAGGCCAAAGTTTGCTCTTACATACATCCCATGAAGACTTGGTGGTGAAAAAGTTCACCTTTTCCATTAAATGTGCTGTCAAATTCAGTGATGTCACTACTGCAACTCCACAGGGCACTTAGAAAAACACAACCTTGCCCATGGTTTAAGGGATAAAATAGGGGATAACTGAACCTGCACAAGAACTAGCAAATCACACGGGGAGTTTCCCTAGGGAACCAGGTCTGTAAGAAACAAACCTCTTAACAGTGGCTCACTGAAAAGCATGTATGAAAAAGACAAATATTGGAGCTTTACTAATTTTATCTTTAGTACCTTAAGAGTAAAAATCTTTTCTTGTGATTGAAACTAACAKTTTATTTCAAATGAAAATCCTGTGCTGAGTGACAGGAAAATCAGATCATCTGACAGTTGTATGCAAAGCATAAAGGGGACATACATACATGYCCAGTATAGCAGGATTCTCACTCTTAAAGCTGGGGTAGGTTCAATTTATGACTTTCCCAACATTTTCCAGGTTTAGATGTGCAAACATTTGTGGTCATACACATATAAATATGGATATAGTCTTAAAAAAAAACTCCTTTGGTGATATCTTCTTTCTCTTCTGTTCACAGTGACAGCATAAACCATGATATTAATTTGCCTTGGTGTTAATTATTGCAAAAAAATATCTCTAGAAGAGTCAGTTAGTTATTTGAAACCTCTTTTAAAATAATTTTGAACAAGTGATATTTTTCCATTGAAAAGATTAAAAAAAGTTGTTTCGAGAACGATCTGCTCTTCCTTTGAGCTGACTTTTCAGTGRGATTGATCCTTGCAGTCAGTCAATCTCTACCCCATGATCACAAGACTGCGGCTTTTGTTTCTCCTTTTTGAACAATTTCTTATACCCAAGAGTGGGAAAACAAAACAACAAATATCTGTGGAGGGTGTTTGATAATTTGTTTACACCTTTTAATTTGATACATCTTTAGGAGTATCTCAGAAAGTTCATACTTTTGAAGTGGTTCATTTCTGAGTTCCTAGAAGACACTGAGCTGATTTTGTACTTTCCCACACTGTCTTCATCCAACTAATGACAGTCTGAAAGATCCAGTGTTTGGGAGCAGCTGTAGAAATACCCATTTTAGAATATGTTGAGACTATATCTGCCTGTAAAGAAAAAKAACCTTTGTTTCTGACTTGTTTACTTAAACTTCAAGAAGTAGAAAAATGTGCTATGTGAATGTTTCTGTCCCCAGGAAATGAAAAAGCAGTTTAATTAGATATTTTTATTTTTATTTTTTTTTATTCCCACAGTAAGCATTTTCTAATTCATCTCTTTGCCTTTCTTAAATAAACCGATGTTATACAGTAGAATTTGAATATGTTATGGTCTATGTTTCCTTTATATTATATGGGGTTTAAAGAGTGGAATATATCAAAATTGACAAAWAAAAGTCCTAGTCACGAGAACTAATATTTAACCAGACATGTTTTTTCACAATAGCTGTAACATGTCATGCTTGTTTGCACACAAGACTGTCTTGGCCTGTTTTGAGTAGTCAGGCATCTCCTTTTTGTTCAGACCTATAGAGAGTTTTAGATAAACCTGCAAGAATGTGCTTTTACAAATTAAATTTTTTAAAGAAACTCTTTGGTATTCTGGAGTAAATGTATTTATTTACCAGTATGCGCAACGACTGATTTTTGTATTTTCACATAATTTACCTTGTGTATRTCATAGAGGCTCCGGTGTTTGTGAATACAGAACACTGTGCAGAARTATGAAACTTAATTTGTTTGAAACAACGATGTCTCTCCCGACCCAAGGTCAGAAGCACCTCAATAAATTACCTACACTGAATATGGAGTTTATTTAACATAAGGAGTCTCCAGTGCCATTTTAGCTGTACTTTTACAATTTCCTCTGTGAGGAACAATGTACTTTGGGTAATCTTGCACTTTGGCAGGTGTTTGGTCACAAGAAGCAGAGAGGAGGATTGGTCTCTGAGCACTATCTAAGCCATCCCAGGAAAATCATGGGGAAAAATGAGAGGTGTCTATTTGCTCTCCAGGAATCTGTGCGCCCCCCCCCCAAAATTGGTGAATCTCCAAAGCTGAGAAAAATGACTTGACCAGACCAACCTTTCCTGCTGTGTTTGGGATGCACAGTCTGTCTGATCTGGTGTTGCTTCGTTTGCTTTGAAATACATGGTCGGTATAAAACCATTGAAATGTAGATAATTTTCTAACTCTTACCTGGGTTCTCTTGTCCAGTGTTTGTGATACATGAGGTTAGAAACAGTATTTTTATTAGGAAGCGCAAGTAAATATCGTTTAAATAGAAGATTATTGCACAAGATCGTTCTGTGTTCTCAAAGTTGAGCATAATTTTCTTATTTTTTGCTGGAAAATTAAAAATCCAACATTTGGATGCTAATTGCTCATGCAAAGCATTAGGTCATAAACTTCTTAGATATTTATGTTTTCCAAATACTATTTGATAACTAATGCTCTTTAGAGTATTTTTGGGACCAGCAGTGATCCTACTTTGTACTGTTTTCCTGATCCCATGGATCTGAAACATCGGAAGGAGAATGGGCATTTAAAAAGCCTGAGTGCTCCCAACAGGTGTCCACCTGAGCTTCTATGACTTTTTCCCAAATTCCCAGGTTTGCTGATGTTCTGATCTACAATTTTGATTTACTCATTTAATAGCAGTTCTCTGAGAATCCTGGTTTTGTTCAGATAAGCTCTACTTCAAACTAAGAGTGTTCTCTCTTAGAAGTGAGCAATTAATAGTTAAGAAAGCTGGACACGCACATGTCGCGGTCCTTTTCTAAAATGCTCCTCTAAACAGACATTTCTGTTTCAGAGAGGGGAAAGCTGAAGCAAAGGGAGAAAAGGAAATGTTATGTACACAGGAGGAATCCCAGTTTGAAGGCTGCTGGTGAGCTGCTGCAGGAGGCATGGCTGGCTACGTTCAGGGAGCACTCACTGGTCCCTGGGGAGGGGCTGCCAAGGCTATTGACACCTCAGGGCTGAGCTCTTTAGGCTCTCTGACACCACACAGCCAACCTGCATTAATATCATTCTCTCCTGTGGGTGCTGCAGAGAAATCTGAAGCCTTTAGCTTTGTCACAGGTGTCAGAAGGAGCCCTAACAACTCCTAAGGTGCAAGGTATTAGAGTCGTTGTAAGACACGTGTAGAAGGGGAGCTCAAGTCCCTTTTCTTCATGTAAAAAGGTGGTTCAAGTCCCTCTTCGTGCTTGAAACAATGGGAAATAGACCCTGCATTGAAAAGGGGACACCCTTGGCTGAGGTTATGCAAAACCGGGAGAAAATGTCTGGTACAGCACCTTATTCAAAGTGCACACAATAATGCTGTGCCGAGAGGGTTGGGCAGCTCCCACCTGGAGAGGCAGCTCTGCAGAATGATGGCCATCATGAGGAGCTCCTGATCAACACAAATTCACTTTCTTGTGGCGATGTCTACCTGATGGATTCCCAGATTACGTGGATTATTGGTACGTTTGGGACGATTCCGCCTGGCACGTTGGAACAAAGATGATGAGGGCAGTTAGTGGGCTGGACCCATAACTCAGGGAAACAGACTGGCTCCGAGGGCTGGGTTGGTCAGGCTGGGTGGTGACTCTGGATGTGGCACAGGCCCTTCCCATGGGTTGCCCCAGCTGTGGTGGATGGCACTGCATCGGCACCCCCTGTCCCCCCTGTCCCAGCACCAGGGGTCGGATGTGAGCAGTTCTGCGGGGGTGGCCCTGGGCCGGCACCCCACCTTGTGGTGCCCAGCATCCGGCCTGGAGCTGGTTCAGACCAGGGGAGTCCAGCTGTGCCACCAAAGCAGAGTGTCCTGGAGGCCCGTGGTGGGTGCAGATGCAGTGGGATGCCTCCCTTCTGCTCCTGGGTTTGTGCCTCGCGGAGCATCGCGGTTCYGGTGACTCCCAGTAAGCACGCGCCAGCCTGTGACAATCCCGGGAAAGGGTCGCAGTCTCACGCTGGGCTGTGCCTGTATCCACAGCAGGGCTCCCAGTGGAGYAGCACATCTCCTGCCATTCCCTTGGGAATACTGGGGAATGATTTAACGGCTCGGCTGAACACAGGGGTGAGCCTGACAGGTATCTTCCACTAGACCAGATTGGTCAAAGCCCCAGCCAACCTGGCCTTGAACGTTGGCAGGGATGGGGCATCCACACCTCTGGGCCACCAGTTCCAGTGCCTCCCCACCCTCATGACCAGAGGCAGCTCCCTCAGCCTGCCCTTGTGTGCCATGAGCCCTGACGACTCACCATCTCCAAGGCCCTGGGCTGGGCCCATACCCCACACATCAGTATCTTTCCTGGACTGGGGAGACCAAGAGAGGACAGAGGAGTCCATAGGCAGTCACCAAAATCCCAAATAAGAGAGGAAGAAAGAATTTTTACTGTTTTTTTTTTTTTTGGTTTATTGGCTTGGTTTTTTAAAATTTATTTCCCAACATTGAAAAGAACTTCTTATGAAGCAGCTGGAAGGGACCTCCAYGAGAAGGCCAGCACTTCTTCCTGGCTGAACTGCCATCTGCTGCTTCTCTAAAGGAACAGCTGTCCACATTCTTGGCTTGGTCTGCTAATATTGTTTATACAAGGCTGACTTCACCTTCACTCATCCATCAGGGAATGTTGTTGTCCTCAGACTGAAGAAACCCCACCTCCAGACCCCAGGGACCTCAGTGGCCCTCTGAAGGACAACCCCTGTTGCCTCGGTGCAGCAGCCTGGTGGAAGCCAAGTCAATTCATGTCCTTTCCCTGCGGCTCAGAGCAGAGGAGCTCCAGGAAGGGTGAGGGTAGAGGACAGGAAGGAAGGGCTCATATCATGCATGGCAATCAACAGAATAATTGTTGATGCCAGGAGATGGAAGGGGTGAACCAGCAGGACAGGCCCCATGTGGAGGTTGGGACTCCATAATATTACCTAGCACATTTGGAAAGAAGTAATTCCTAGGGCTCCATGCCTTCATTATAATAGTTCTACTCTGTTTAAAAAAACTAGTCTCAAATTGTTGATGTTATAGCCTAAAAAACCCCAGGATGTAAGGTGGCACCAGCAAAGCAGGATGTGGGCATGAAACCAGAAAGTCTCCAAAAAACACCTCCTATTTAAGGGGTCACAGGAGCATAGATGCTGTCACCAGAGTGCCAAGTAAGAGAGGACGACACATTTTCATCCTTGTCTTGTTGCTTATTTTTCCATGGGGAAGGTGTGGAGTTTGGTCCGCCAGCATGCCCGGAGCCGTGTGCTGGGTGTCATCGCTCGGACGTTCGCAATGGCCCTCATGGTGCAAGGGCTGACGCTCCTCCTTCTCCTCGTCCTCCTCCTCCTTCTCCTCCTTCTTCTCCTCCTCCTCCTGCACCGTTGATTGCCACTTTTCAGGTCTGGGGAAAGCGACTCCCTCTTTGGCCGCTGACGGAAGTGTCTCTGCGCTGTCCCAGGCAAAGATGGGCAGCCACCCAGCTCACTGCTCCGGCTGCTCCCTGGCAGGCTGAGGTCCCTGGGCTGCACACCATTCCCTGGTGGGCACAGAGCCAAGCTCTGCATGGCCTTCACYAGGGACTCGAGGGCCGTGGCACTCATGGCAGAGGGGTGATTTTGTTCCTCCGCTTCCACTGTCTCCCTGGCCTCCTCCTGGCACATGCCGTCCTCGTCAGCCATCACTGGAAGTGGCCCTGCTGCCGTCCCTGACAAAGGTGGGCAGCCACCCGCCTCGCTGCTCCGGCTTCTCTTCCTTCCAGGCATTCATCAAGGGCCTTGGAGCTGAGTGGGCAGGGGGCCAGCTGCAGGGGCCCCKGCTTGTATGGTGCCGGAGCACTCAGGCGACTGGTGACATCACAAACAGCCACTGTGACTGGGCCGTGGAGTGTGGCCCCACACATCGGGTTACGGTGGGCCTGTGGCCTGAAAAATGCCCAGATGTGGGASAAGGAGGAGGGTTATGGGGGCTGAGGGCCCCTTTCCTGGGGCCCATCCTGCCTGCCGTGCTGCTTGTACAAGAAAGGCTGTCCCTTGGGCACAGGGACTGCCCSCCACCTTCCCTCAGGAGCCCTTGGCTCCAGCGCCCTCCTCATCCCCCAGTACCTSGGGTTGCCTCAAGGAGATGGTGCAAAAAACATTGCAAGAGGATAAAAAACCCGCAGGTTTTTCCAGGGAAGGGGTGTGTTCTTCCCTTCCAGGGAAGGGGTGTCTGAGGGGCACCCTCATGCTCTTCTCTACTCTTATAGGCAAACCTTAACACTGCTTTTTTTGGTTTTAATCTCTAGGGATATTTTTAGTGCTCTCACATATTGTGGTCTGCTTCCTGCAATCATCTGGGAATTTCACCATGGCTAAGGCAAAGGTAAAGCAACTCACAGAGCTTCAGTCTTGCTCACACAAGTAACACAACATGGATTAGGCTACATTCCAGCAACACAGAGTAACTGSGAAAGGGGCTGTGGGTTGGGGTAGCATAGGAGGTTTGTGGATTGTAGTGACAGTTTCTCAAATGTACAGAGCAATGACACAGTTGAGAGAGTCACATGCGTGACTATGATCTGTTCTGCTGACCAGTTAAGATTCAGGTAAGAGAAAGAAGGAATACTTTCTCCCCCAGCATCCCAGTAAACTCATGTATATATAAGGATTTGATTAACTTTCCTAACTGGTAGCACACAGATGGTTTTGAAAAACTCAGAAGAGACATTTGGTTAACTCTGGGATAACAAAGGGCAAAAGCAAGGGCTGCTCCTTTGGAACTGAAAAGGAATGAGTCACAAATATCTGCTCTAAAATAATCTGCTCCAAGATACCAKGCTTCAAAAATCAAGGACAAAGTGTTGTTGGCAACATCACGGTAACCCACAACGAGTGCATGAAAGAGGGCATTGGCTTCCAGTTTAGGCAGATGATGTGACTGCTTGGTACCAYGGGAATGCAATTGGTACAAGGAGATGAATACAGAGAAGTCTTCACTGGGAACAAAACCCACACAAATGACCCCTACCTTTCCCATCTAGATAACATCCACTGTTGCCCCTATCAATCGAGTACTTTCGTGTTGCGCTTTCTCAATGTGCCTGTTTCATCTGAATCGCCGACTTTTTGCTTTTCCAGAGCTGCATTTTCATTTTCTGACTCCACAGACAGGTCCTCTTGGCTTGTCTCTTCTGCTTCACTGCAGCTCTCAGAGTGGAACCCAGCGTTCTCTGCTATGACAGCGGGATCATCGTCACAGCAACAGCAGCACTCCCCAGTGCTCTCTCTGGGAGGAAGGTCACTCTTCTCCTCACTGACAGGAGTTACCTCATCCTTTTCCTGCATTGCATCCTGACCACCCCTTCCCACAGTGAGATCACTTAGCAGGGTTTCATTATAAAGATACTCCTCGTCTTCCATGCCCTCCATTCTTTCCGCCAGCTCTTCTGGAGAGGGCTGGCTCAGGTCAGGGTAATCTACAAGGATTGTGTCCTGTTTGCGCTTGAAGCAATCRGAATTATCGTAGACAGGATAGGTCTCTTCTGGATAACCTTAGGAATAAAGGGATATGCAGCTTGAAGCATTACCAGCATTTAAAAGTAGCACTGACTTCGGTGGTGGATGCAAAGTTGCCGTAACAGTTGCTTTTAGCACTGTCAGTGTAAGTGCAACTCTTTAATGCCATGTACACATCCCAGTATTAAACCCATGGCGAGAATGGCCAAAGCATGTCTTCTTGGGAGATGATGGAAAAACACCACTTATTTTTAGGGAGCCAGGATATCAACCCTGACTTTCAGGAGCGAATATCTGAGCTTTGCTGAAAGCTATGGGGGCTAACAGATAAAAATGATGTGTCTTAGATCTTGAAATGGATTTTTTTTTTCTGTCTACAGATTGACTGATCCTTGTTTTCAGYACTTGCTATAAACAGCATTACTTAGTTGAAAAACCAGGTATGTCAATGACTTTGTGCATTTCATTTTAGAAACAACATCATGAACTTGACTTTATGAACACAGCTCAAGGCCACTGTTTATGCTTTATGTTTCGGATCATTTTTGAAAGCTTTTTAAAAAGCCAGAAATTAAGTCTGCATTTAAAATTCTGATAGTGAGCAGCTCAACTAAGATATTTTGAAAACTCATGTAACAGGTAAACACCAAGGAATGAAAAGGACATTAAAATAAATAATTTTTAAAAGACAGACCTCCTGGAGTAAGGTTTTGCAACGTTTGAGCAAAYAAAAAATGATTAATCAAAAGTAAAAACTGTAAGTTCTCTAAAACATACTGATTCTGATTTCCAAGGGTTTTATGATTGTCATGAAATCCAGTCCAGCAAAGAAAGGGAAAGAKAAAACCTAGAGCAGCCAAGCCCCAACAGCAGATGGAGCATATGTGAATATTCATATGCCACTTTGGGCAGCAGAAAGTGTAGTGTTTACACTAAAGGAAATGCTGGATACCTCAAAATCTATTTTTTTCTATTAGGGTGGGGAAAAAAAAACCAACCCCAAACAACCTCTTGCAAAGTTTTGAACACTGATTCTGGAAAGGAAGGATAAAGTTAACCAAAGCTTTGAAAGAATCTGGGACTATAAGTAATCCTTATTCAATTTTTCTTGTAAGGGTAATGGTAAGAAAGTCTCTTGCTTACCTTCCCAATCCTCCATGTAAGGAGCTTCTTCAGCTTCCTTCTCAGGAGAGATGTCATCTAMGAATTTTCCTTCTTTCATAACCCTAGTAATTTCTCGGAGTTGTTGAAGTAACATTTTTTCCTGGTCTGTTGTAGCATTTTGAGTCCTGCTAGAAAATATTAGACACCAGAATTTAGTCCACTGTTATTACAAATTTTTAAAAGAGTTTGAACCCAACTGTTTGGTCTGTCCCAGCAGCACAGTCTGGAGAGACCTGTCTGCAGTATGACCATTCCTCAACATCTGCATGTGCTCTGCACTTCATCTTGGGATAGTTTAGCCCTTTATTCAAAAGGCCTGCAAATTTAAACAGATAAAGGMAGGCAGGTAAAACCAACGTGAGAGCAAGATGAAAGTGACACACAGAAAAGAGTTACAGTGCAAAAGACACTACAGATATTTCTTGCCTTTAAGAGAGTGTTAGGTAAGAATTAGAGCACAGTGCCTTGTATGAAGTATTACAAGGAAATGTATCCTGAACCTATGCTACATTTGTAGCTTGTGGGGCTGATCAGAATTTCTCACACAGTGATTAGTCTCAAGATTAATGATCCCCCATTYTGACCATTAAATTTGCAAGCTGGACAGATCATCCTGTCATTATAGAAGTCAACAATGCAGCCTGGTGGGGAGGTGGGGGGAGAAGCAGGAAGGAAGATTTAAAAATGAAAAGGTGTTACTTTTAACTGTAACTTGCCCTTGAGAATTAGAGAGAGGGTGGGAGAGGACTGAGATTTTTATCAGATTGAAAGCAAACTGTAATTTTGACTGGTTCTACACTGCTGAATCCAGTAATCACTACTGCTTAGGTAATACAATTACTGTTGTAACAAAATGCTTACAACAGAGAAGATGATGTAGTCATTACGTGTTGTTTTCTCTGGAAAACACAAAAGGCTCCTAAAATCTTATTCACAAAAAAGTAGTATTTGGAGGATGGTGCTCTGTGGTCTGCTAACTCAGTAGGTCAGAGTAGGAAGGACCTTGCTGTCACCAGGGATGAAAATGGTTCTAACCAATGGTGCTTGTTTCATCTTGAGTTTAAAATGATGATATCTTGAGCTTTAAGTCTTTCTTCAGTAGGTGTTTGTTCTTCGTGTAATGCCAGTTCAAGCCTCTTGGGTCACTCCTCTGGCACTCTTTTGGATCTCGCTCTGTTTCAATCAGGACCTGTTGCCCCCAGTTACTCTGAGAGGGTGGCCCTGGCATGCCCAGAATGCTGAACTGTAGGTGATATGTGAGATCAGACAGACAGATAATCTCTAAGAGTAGATGGCTGCTCAGTGAATCTTAGGGATGAGATGGGAAGAGAGGAGCTGGGTGATTTTGGCTTCAGGTGGTTAGTATCTATGTAAACYTCATTTTAGTTACCTGAATTCTAATAAACTTGCAGTGTCCATCTTCAGGTTTTTCTCTTACCAACTGCTGGCACTAGAGCAGCACTCTTAAGAGGTGCTTTGTGCCACTCTGTGCCACTGCATATATGGGAATGATGGTGACACAATGGCTACTCTGCCTAAAGGCAGCAGAGTGACACTGGTTTAAAGCCAAGGAGATTAGCATCATTCTGCTGGTTGGTGTGATGGTGCTGGAAGTGCTGATCCCAGGAAAGCTGTTGGGCACAGCTGCAAACACAGGTGCCTGTAGCTCTGCATTTTGCAGTTCTTCAGTTGTGCAGTGTTTTAAGTTCGGTAAATAGTTTCTCATGCACTTTTGTATAAACATAGCTCTTGTTATTGTAACTGGCCTAATGTTTTGAATTCCTAGTCTATGTGATAGACAATTCCGTTGACCCCGTTGACCAGTGGACAGCAGGAAGTGGTATTCTCATCCTCCAATCCATGGTGGTTTCTGAAAACATATAAATAAAGACTGAGGGCAGAGGCCGCTCTCTTTTTTTTCCTCTTTCCTTCCTTGGCCTCTGCCCTAGCTAGTAGACCCTGACAACTGCGTCTCGTGTGCTTATTTCGTGTCCGAGAGCGACAGGTGCCTGTTACTGAACTTAGCTCAGGAGCTGGTTTCATTAGCCCCCACCCGGATCAAACTGTCTCACTGAGATCACAAGGCGAAACATCACTTCTCTG
Source organism: Amblyornis subalaris (assembly GCA_018881555.1). Lineage (NCBI taxonomy): Eukaryota > Metazoa > Chordata > Aves > Passeriformes > Ptilonorhynchidae > Amblyornis > Amblyornis subalaris. The sequence goes on from JACAXG010000045.1 coordinate 4,816,036, forward strand.
CATTTCCACCGAGGGGCACTTTGCCCCACAGTTTGAAAAGCTGATATCCCAACACTATGTGTAGGTTGCACCGAACCCCCCCAAGTCGCAGTGGCAATCTGTTCCACAAACAAGTGAAGGTGTGAGGCAGCATCTTCCCAAAAGCCTGGTTTAAGCAGATGTGGAACGTGAGATCCGAATTAAGAGGCCCACAAAAAGGAATGGTTTCATCAGCCTTTGGCAAAGCTGTTACAGAATTGCTAAACTAATCCTCCTTTTACAGACAAAACTGTACCCAATTTGAATATATATCACTTGGATGAAGACAGAGAGGCCTATCTGTTTAGCACATGGAGAAGATAAGCTAGCTCAGATAACAGGATCAATCAATGCAGCTGCATCACTGTGGCATTTCATACAGGAAAATTCCTAATATGTGGGATACCCTCATTAGAAAACACTACTGTCTTATTGCAACACAAGGGCTCTGTGTTTGAGAGTATTCCTCCTCCAAACACCTTGCTTAAAAATTTCCCTGTAGAGAGGGAGAAGCTAAAGCCCATGTGTTATTTTGACTTCATTTAAGGCCTCTGGGAAGACTTACTGTAGGATGCTGGCAGTGTAAGACATCTGGCTGCCTGCACATGGGAGATTTACCAGGATATAATGCACTTAGAAATACTAAGAGGATAACAGATGCAGAAGGTTTACAGTGTAAGAAAAGGTCATTATTTTTGCTCTTTGTATTTGTAGCTCCAACACAGCAGTTACTTTTCATAATGGCAATACTTACACTTTGTAGAGTCCCAAAGTGCTCACTAACAGGTAAAGTAAAGCTTTCTTATTCTGACTCTGAGATTAGAACATTTCCTAAAGAGCCATCATGACTGCAGGGAAGATCCATAATCTAAAATGGCATTTCAGACATATTAACTGGTATGTTTTTAGCTTCATGATCTTAAAATAATCACTATTAAAATGAAGCTACACGAATCCCAAAAAACGGCACCCCACAGAGCCTCTCGCTCTTCCATATCACCTTTGCTCAGTTTATGATAAAAAGGAAAGATTTTCCAATTGACAGCCTGGTTAACAGGACTTTAAAAACAGGTAGGTGAGCTGCATTTTTCCTACCTCTTACCTAATTACCAGATATAGAAATTTTTGGTTACATTGTTGAGGACCTGGCCAGGCAGTTCTGCCTTCCTCTTGCTTTCTTTACCTTGCTCCTCATTCTTGCTAAGAAAATAGCTTATTAAAAGTATCTGTACTTGTACTTTTTGATAGTTTTGCATTTCTGGAAGGGTGCTCCTCTACTTAAGGGTGTAGCAATTCCAGCTGGTATGCTGGTTTGGAAGGAGATCTTCTCCGTTGGTTTGGAGGTTGGTCTTCCAACCCCATAAAAAAAAAAAAAGCAAATCCAAGTTTCTGCCTGCTACTTTCTACAACACAGAGCTGGGTAACTGTAGCTATCCCATCTGAGAAAAGCAGCTAATTGAGACGTCTTCCAGCCTCACTTCACTCAAATAATTTTGAAAGGAAAAGAAATGGAGCAGGACAAGCCATAGCAAGAAAATGACGTATAAACTTGCTACAAAAGAAAGCAGAATAAAATCATACAGCACAGTACATACTATTCCTTTGAAACAGGATTTCTTTCTGGGGTACAGCATTCTTTGAGAATAAACTATCCATTCAAATTCATTCAGATTTCAAAAGCAATTTTTCGGAAGAAAATATATGACTAGAATCTCTTTGGATTCTAAGAATCTTTACCAGGACAAAGCCAGGATAAATCCTGGAGCAGTTCAGCCAGGAGGAGAATGCTCCTGAGGTATAGTGAGAGGACACTGAGGCAGGAGCTCAGCCCTCAGCCCTCTGATCAGCACTGTGTGTTATGGTGATACACCAGGTTTGGTGATGATGCAAAATATGACCTTTGGTTTGGTTACTAATACTTCACTAGTCCAGATTTTCCATTTCTAGTATAAAGGGCCATGATCTCACCTGTGGTCTTTCAGCATTAGTTTAAATTTGATGCTAGTTATTTCTATCTCTGAGCTTTCTGTTGTAATGATTTCTGTTTAACCTCACAACAATAAATAAAGCTTATAATTTTTACTCTCTTACTCTTTCCTTTTTATTTAAATCTATCAACATCTAGATTGAATAAGCCTAGCTCAGTGCTCTGCTCTAATTACACTTTCTAACCACAGGTTTTATTTTAATACATTCATCCAGTATTAGTGAAATTAATGAGTATCACGGTGCAGATTAAGAAAGCTTCGAAGTGTTTGAAAATAGCTATTTGCTCCATCAAGAGGTGCTTTTCCCCTATCCTTCAAAGAGGCAACATACAAAATTCTTCATTAGATTCAGATTCTGATTTCCCCTGAGACCTTTGGATCCATCTATATAAATAGTTTGGTTGAACAAAGAAGGGAAGTTCTACTAAATAGAGGCTTTGGGCCAATAACACAGAGTGGAACAAATACTGGATCAGACCCTAAACCGATTTTCTCAGTAAAAAAAATATTCTATCCTGAGACTCAGCACAATATCTGGGCGGCTCATAAGCCTATTTCTGTCAGCTTAGAGGTACGTGTAGAGCATTGTGTTAGCTCTCCAAAACAGAGATGAGTAGCAGTCAAAGCAGGATCCTTCTGTTCTACTAACAAAAGCAGGGCAGCTTAGGGGCTCTCCCACTGGAACCTGGCTGAACACAGGCGAGGTGAGCACCTCGTCACAAGTGCAGCTGCAATACAGGGACAGCACGAAGTGGGCAAAACTACACACTCAAAGAGAAGGTGGTTTGAAACATAAACGTACAAAATGTGCAAGTTCAGCACAGAATTCTTCCTACAGAAAGGGTTAAAACAGGCCTTGGCTGATCCAGACAAAGTTAACAAGCACTACAACCAGAACAGCTCCGAGTTTTGCTTGCAAACCTCACCTTAATATTCATGGTATTTCAATTTTCAAACACTGCCATTATGCAGTGTCCTATTGATCTGTTCTTTTTACTCCTTAGGAAAAATATAGTCTTGTTTCCAGTGTTTCTTTATAACATAGACTACAGGTATCAGATTTGTAACAAACATTAAYAAACATATTAGAATTTTGAATGCAAATTTCACAACTGTCTTTTATATTTAGAAGCAAATGCATGAATTTACCAGTTACAGTGAGGAACTAAGTTATGTAATCAGATTATTATACAATTCTGCCTTAAAGAAATATTTTATGGTTATTCTAACAGGAATTTACATAGATTATAACAGCATTTCAATTTAGAAAAATAATCCATAGAACTGGAAAAGAATAATTCAGGATATTACTTTAGTCACATAAGACAGGTTGTTTTATGGACTTTAAATGTAGATGGTTTGTCTTCTGTTTACACGTCTGTCACTTTCTTCCAAATAACACACTGTACAAAGAGGGAAGATAGGGATAGTTGCTTTTCTGCTTAAGGAAAATGAAGTTGGAAAGAATTATTTATTTTATATAGAGATGCCAAAAAGAAAAAAACTGCGGAACAAGAAGTGTGATATGTAAAATCAAATTTCTATAATTTGAAGTAGCAATAAAAATGCTATCAATATAGATAATGCAAGAAAGTTTAATTTCTAATCAGAGTAGAATGTCTCCTTAAAATGCTGTCATTTGAAACACACCTGTCATACATAGGTCCTACTCTGTTGATTAATTTTTCCATAGCTGCTTCTGTCTCTCTCAGTCTTTCCTGGAGTTGAGTGAGCTCATAGTCGGCTGTAAAACAAAAAAAATCCCAAGATCTGTCAGTAGGAGCTCTGAAAATGCATCCCTGCCCCATTATCACAGGTAGCAAATGCTGTACCAAACCAAACTGGCTGTGAGGAAACTAAAACATTCAGCTTAGAGAGTTCTACCTACTTTTCCTGGCCTAAGAAGGTGAAGAATATTACCAATGTTAATAGGACACACAGAAAGAAACTTCTTTCAAATGTTCCCAAACTACCTCTCAATAAGCAGTGAGTGAGCCACTGGACATGCCCTGGAAATTAACGTTTAGGAACAGAAAATACTGTGGGGCTTTTTGTGTGTTTGCTTGTTGTTGTTTTTTTTTTTCCTGTCTCCCGTAGAATTAGGAGTTTACATGGAATTTCCCTCTTAGGACCTTGGAAACAGAAACAGCAAGTCATTTGAGCATTTCCCAATGAGTGAAAGATTTGAGAAACCACTTCTTTCTCAAAGAGAATGAAGTTCATGGGCTTGATGGCTTGATCCAAGCCTGCCCAGGTGTGCCAGGCTTACTGGGATGAACTGTAGTGAGCTCCATGGTATGTGTCTTGGAAGAAAAGTCATGGTTGCACTTTTTAAAAAAAATGTGGCCACAGTACAATTGTAGACACAATACAGAAACACCCAAATTGGCTTTTTGAAAGCATTAACAGTCGAGATGCAACAGCATTGATGCCAGCAAAAATGCCTGAGCTCCTTGTTGAGCTTTTGTAGCTCATGCTCAAAATCCTATAGCTGAGACTCCACTGCATCTCAGTGCAGAACAAAATGAAACCAGCCTGGGTGAATTAAATATTCAGCTGCTACAAGCGCATCCATTTAAGCAGCACAGAGGCACAATGGAACTTCAATACAGTAGGAATGGAGAAATCCATCCACAAACATCCTGCTTTTAGAAAGATCTCTATTCTGCACAGATTGTCATTACTTAATGTAACACTGATGTAATTATTTTGTGTGTCTGAGACTTTMAAAATAGAGGAAGGGAAATTGGCAAGGAGAAAGGAATTTACTTCCTACAAGTTACTATGTAAGTGGTGACTCAGTCTTCAGGTTCTTAATCCAGTGACCTGTCCCCTGCTCTGCTACAGCTTGCCATKAATGCTTTAAGAATATAAATTAAGAGCTCTAGAAAGAGGCAGAATAATTTTCACCATTAGTTCTTTGGATTATAATGATGACAAAGTTTACTTACTGCAAAGTTAACTTTCTCTTACCAAGCATTGGAGAAAAAAATACAATTACCATTGCTAATAAATTGCCAAAAATTGCCAGGCACAATGCAGTACAAGTGCACTGGAAACACAATCTATAGCACTGAGTACATCAGGTACTCCTAATATGTGTAATAATGTCAAGATAATTACAGCTATGTTAAGAGAATTACCTTCCTGCTACCACTTTCTATAAAGCCCTAAGTACTTCTCTTTCCTATTACATTTTAGCCAGCTAAACACAATACATKTAAATGCTGTAATGGTAACTACTCTTCCAATCCTCAATAATAAGCTTATTAATTTATCTAAGTGTCTACAAATAGCTGGATCTATCTCACCAATGTTTAGGTAAAATCAAATTAACATTTCAGAATACTATTTGCTCTCTTTATTGCACACATGAAAACTGTGCATTGCAAAAGAGGGAAGGGACAAATTAGGGAAGTGCCTGGTGACGGCTAAGAATTCACAAATTCAAAAAAATGAAACTAGCTTTTATGGTATCTTTCTATACTATTACTAGACTATTAGGGATTACAGAATAATTATAGCTGGACATCYTATTGTCCATTTTTAATCATTAGCAGCGCAGCTTTCCAGCAAATCCGTGCAGTTCATTCAGCAAACCTCATGAAAAGCCATTCGTTCCAGAGGGGCTTGGGATCAGGCTGCTATCACACTCTCATTGGCTGAATGAGATTAGAAAGTGATGGTGCAGTARTTATATTTAACTCTTGCTCATTCCAACACAGAAGCTTCTGGCTTGTTCTCTTCTGGGGGCTGGGGAGGGAACATCGGCTTTACAGTGCACCCAGAATTTTAAGGTTGGACCATGCTTCTACAGAGTCAACAGCTACACAGATACAACTCAGAGTCACACTCACTGATTTTCCTCTTCATGTTCCCAGGGGTAGCAGTAGGGCATTTCCGCTCTGCAGGAGTAGTTCTTCCCTTGGAAGCCAGCTGATGAGGAAAAAAAAGATGGCCCTTCTATGAGTTACCACAATAGGAACACACAAGCCCCAGAGGCAACAGAAAAAAATACAGAAAACTCAACCATGCCAGAAGGCAGCCACAGAAAATTCCCAGCAGCAAAACCACAAAAGATGCCTGAGAGATCTTGCCAGCTGAAAATTCCTAAAAGGCTCTTGGAACAAATAATATTTTTAGCATAGTGAAAGCATAAATCATCAAAAATAATTYCTTCATTTTAGAATAGTTATCCATTGTAGGGCAGGGAAAAAACCTCATTGGGCAATTATTGCAAAATGAAGGGCAGGTTCTGAAGGAACCACATGTGACCCCACTCGTCCCTCTTGCAATGCTTTCTGCCATTACTCCTTACCAACTTCRTACCTGCAGCACAGATACTGGCTGGTCTGGACGGAATTAGAGAACCATGTAGGCTGAAAAATACTTTTTAGATCATTAARTCCAACTGTAAACCTCACACTGCCCAGTCCACCACTAAATCATGTCCCRAAGTGGCACACCTACACGTCTTTTAAATACCTCCAGGGATGGCCACTCATCTACTGGCAACTCAACTACTTTCCTGTACAGCCTGTTCCAACACTTGACAATCCTTTCAGTGAAGAATGTTTTTCCTAATATCCCCTCTAAACCTCCACTGATGCAACTTGAGGCCATTTCCTCTTGTTCTATCACTGGTACTCGGGAGAAGAGACCGACCCCCAYGTGGCTACACCCTCCTTGCAGACAGTTGTAGAGTGTGATAGGGTTCCCCCTGAGCATCCTTTTCTCCAGGCTAAACATCCCCAGCTCCCTCAGCTGCTCCTCAYAGGACTYRTGCTCCAGACCCTTTMCCAGCTCCATTGCCCTTCTCAGGACAGAAGCTTCAGGCCCTTTCGTTCATCTCCTCTGTGTTTGATTAGTTCACCCAACTCACTTCATCCTTCACTCTCTCTGTTCAGCTCAGACTCAACTCTTTAAACACTGCTCAGGCTGGATTTAGCCCCTACTCAAAGGAAAAAAGCATTTCCCTAAGTCCAATTCTGCTTCCTCCCATACAGCTGACTGTCACYACCTACATGCAAGTCAAGCTGGTGTAACAAATAGCTGTGACAAGTTCAAATCACATGCGAAACACTCAAGGGCCGTGCATTTTTAAACTAGCTTTCAACCAATTCCTCAGCCGGGGCATTTCCAGCATGGTCAATACAACCTTACAAACTCCCAGTCTCTAACAATGTGGTGCTTTAATTCCATAATTTATGTGGTTTCTGTAGTCCCTCTCTCCCACTTTAAATGTGACATATACAGTATGTATCATATGTAGTCATATATAATATGTAAGGGAAAAGAATACTATGTGCATATACAAAATTTATCTAACGTTGTTCTAGATATAAACATTTTCCAGGGGGAAAAAAATCCTTAAAAAATTAGAAGAGGTCACAGGCCAATGCAGGATCAGAGAAATCTGTCCCTGCATTCTTAGCTACAGTCTTTGCAACAGCAAAAACCACAGAGTACTCCAGTATTTTGACCACCAGGCAAAGGTCCAGCATARGCATTTTGTTGAGCACAGCTGAAATGGAACAAGGTACAGAACTAAGAGTATCACTTTTTTTTCCAAGTTTTTTGAGTTATTTCCCTGACTTTTCGATCTATGTCGGTCTTACCTTAAATAAAATGTACAGGATATATAAGAAGATGCCAAATCCATATATAGGGATAATCTGTCCCACAAGACCTCTCCCAGTTCCACCGGTGCTTCCACTACCACCTCCACCTGCCTTGGCTTTGGCAACTGCTTCAGTAAGGTGAGACCTTGGAAAATGAGGAACAGCTCGGCTGTCGGGAGTGGCGTGGGAATGCATCCTCGGTGGAAAGCGGCCAAGCTTCCCTGCAAAAAAACCACACAGCGATCATTTCCCTTCGATTACTTTTCACCCTTTTACATGCAGCATAAAACTGMAGCAGGTGCAAGTGGCCTATTTTCTCTGCTTGTAAATTCACCACCACTGATGAATAAGTAACTTGTTGGACTAAGTGTGTAAACTCAGTCCTCAGTCTTTTGCGACGTGCAGTGCTAAGAGTTAGGTTTTAATTAAAGCAACTTATTCCTAGCAATTTTACTCCTACACAGTTAGGAGTAAAATCACACAATTAAAATTTTAAGAAGATAAAGAGCTGGCAGGGAAATTAACAAAACATGGACCTTAACAGGTATAGTCTTGTCCATACAGACCAGCATCTCCAGTGGGATGAAATGTCAAATTTCTACTTGTTTCTCTCCTCAAAAAACCTCCAACAACGTATCAGTTTTCCACCATGAGCCTGATCTTTCAATATTGCACAAAGACATATTAAGGTCTAAACCACTATCCACCTAACACCCTGATACACAACTGCAATGTTTGTCCAGCACAGATTTTTGGCTATTGCCATAAGAAATAGTATYCTACCTGATTTTACCAAGTGAGTATTGAAAGATTAAGAAAAGTGGTGTTACCTCAAGCTGTTCTCCTCAAAAAGGTCTAGGGTAAAGCAATGTAATAAAGGAGATTGAATATAGCTTGGGACATATTATCTTTGGCATTTTAGAGGRAGAAGAAAATTTAGAGGTTTCTAACCTTTCTAGGCAGAGCTAATTTAAAACAAGAAAGGAGAGCAAGCACAAGTGGATGTACAGATGCTACAGTAAAACTGCAGAGACCATGAAACGGTGCTGCAGATGATTTCATGCAACTGAAAGGCGCAAGAACCTCAATAAATTTAAGATCATGAATTATTCTACTTTCTCACTGCCATCAATTCAACAACTTTGCTATGAAATTCACTATTTTACTCCTCTATGTAGTTGACATCCTGCTTTCCATCTCCATGTCCAGCCTGGATGTGCACCTGCACTCCCTTCCACCAACTGGGGCTGTGCTGAATTACTCAGCTACTCCACCATGGAATTTGGTGGCAGGAGGTGTTGGATGAAAGCATGCGAGACAGGGATTGCCAGGCTGGGCTGCAGCTCACTCGCTGATCCCAGCTGGAAAACTCCCCCTCCCTGGCACACAGAGCCTGGATGCTGTTGACTGGCGCTGGGATAGGCTGCCTGTGCTTGCAGAAAGAAAACGAACCCCAGGTTTGAAATGGCACTSAAAATAACTAACTTTACTTCTGCGAGTACGCAGCTGTGAATATTTTTGTGAGACACAAGAGAAAAATTTAACTAACATTTGGTCTTGCTAGGAAACATCATCATAGGCAGCTAAATTCCTGAGCACAGAAAATTGCAGTAAACACTTATTAGGAAGTGACATCAATAATTCATGAAGTTCTACTATTAAAAACACATTTTTCTTGCAGATGATAGCACACATTCTACGAGTTCTTTAGTGCAGCTGCCAGGGTACACCACCACTGACCAACCCCACTCTCAGATTAGCTTAATTTAGAGGAAGCTGTTATCATGCACTTAAATTTTAGTGAATTATTCAAAGTCTGTGACGGAAAGCACAGCATCTTATTTACAAGAAAGTCCCACTGCTCCAGCAGCAATGCCCTGTAGCAGTAGGTCACCGTGGAAATGAGTGTGATGTCGTGCAGAGAGCAGTATCACTGAGGTGGGGACGAAGCAGCAGGGTAGGTAAACCTTTGTAAAACATCTTATGCAAATATGCTTTACCAAAAAAAAAGAGAGATTAAGAAAGCAGAAAATAATTGACAAAGGTGAAACTGTATTTAAAGGGAATAGTTTTCTATATTATTCACAAGGCCTCATTTGTGCTTTGAAAGATTCAATTCAATTAAACATAATCAAGCCAAAGGGACACACGCTGGACACTTCATTAGCAAAATAATTTTAAAGGGGAATTTCATGGCTCCTATTTCTAAACCTACCTCGTTGATTTTAAACTTTCAAAATGATTTCCTTAATAAACAAGTACTATTTTCCATAGCTTTTTATTGTGAAGAACCCATGTAAATTACACAGGAAATTGATGGCACAGGCAACTTGAAAGCAACATATGCACCAAGCTGTTAAATGCACAGTATATAAATGGAAAATGTAAGGATTTGGCTGCCAGTGTCAGTTGAACAAGATACCTTATGCTATTAAAAATTCCAACACATCCAGATGCGACTGGATTCCACATTTTCAGGAATGAAACAAGTCACTGTCAAATGAAGATAACAACACATTCTCCATCAAGAAAATCAAGTGACACTTGTAGTGAGCACAATAGRGCACGTTTTGGCTCCTTGTTTGCCCCCCCATCCAGCTGCCAGTGGGGATGGTGTCCTTCAACACGACATTTTCCATGYTGTGGGAAGAGCACTAACTCCATTTAGCCTTGAAAGGTGCCACGGTRCTGCTCTGCTTTCGAAATGTTTCTCAACTCCCCTGTGATAGCCCGAGGGCTGCCTTCATGCAGACTGATTGCTRCATGTGAAAACTCCACCAGCTACACCCTGCCTGGCTTTGCAATCTTTTTGCCTAAGATTTATCCAACACGTTCAATAATTTTGTCAGTTTTAATGCTCCAAATCAACTTTGCGCACCAGCTACAGGGCAAGCAAAGCATGTTTTGTCTAATCCTGTCCCTTCGATAGCTTTAAGTCCAAAAATGAAATCATGCCCCAGAGAACAATTGTTTTGTTTAAAAGACTGCAGGTTTCTGAAAGGAGATGAAGTACTCAATGGCATTTTCACATTAGAATGACTGTGATGTTTTTAATCTCTTAACAATATTAACACTCAGCTGAAAAAGAAGCAAATATTAACAACTATATAACACAATTAATACTACAGCCAACCAGATGACGATACTCAGACCATCCAAGCATCTTTTTTTCCAAGAAAGCTGCTATGTGTTCTACTTAATGAGGTTTAGGAATTGCTACTGAGCCCAACTTGACTATTTATACTTATTTAGACCTAAGTTACTGTACTTTGCATCAACTCCTAGTCTAGGTAATATGTCTTTCTGGAATATCTGTCCAGCTTTAAAATGCTGAGATACATAGGTACACATATAATAAAAGAATGAAGTTAGACACAAGGTACATACAGGGTGTTGCTACATGAAGTTTGCACTTCATTCATCAGATTTATGACATGACTTCATTTATAAGATGTGTATGTTCTTCAGACCCCAGACATATAGGAGGAGGGTTAGAGATGGGAAATGTCAGTCTGGGAAGCACATGTGACTTGTCCAAGTTGACGGCAAAGCAAGGGATGCTGTTCTCATCACTCCTCCAATATCAACCAAGATGCTCCTCAAGGGCACCCACAATTCTGCTCATGCTCTGCAGGTGGTTTTCTGCCCTTTTGTTTTTTATTCCATCCCAAAACCACATTTACACTGCTTTGGTTTGGAAATGCCAAGATTGTTTTTTTCCAAGTAAGTCATTTACTATTCCTTACTCTGGACTCAAATCAAATAAAAAGCCCCAAGAACAAACCAGTCTTAGCTGAAAAGACATGTGACAGCAGGATATAGAACTATCCTCCTGCCTCAGCAATGTAAATTCCAGTCCCCCAACTTATCTTCAAACTGTTCTCTCACTCTCAAGTTTAGGGACGTTTAGGTGCTATTTACATTTTCCTGATAAAATGCTCATCATAGTGACTGAAAAAGAAAACCACAACTTTTTCAGACAGTGATAGGGATCAGAAATGAAATACACTTGTGTGAGATTCCAGAACTCAAAAGTTCTGTGCACTTTTCTCCTCTGCTCTGTTGCACTTGCCATTTAAAGATGTGTGCTCTAAACACAGCTTTTGCTAAGTAGGCTATGCAGGACCTCCCTCTCTGGTCAAAACCGATAAAGAAACATTCATACTGGTGCTTTCACGTCAGGACACTTGAATCAATCTTTAGCCCCCCTCAGCACTGTATTTTCATAAACTATTTATTTCCTCCCTTGCTTTCTCCAGTGAGATGAATTGGCCAAAGGGTTCTAAAGCTGCAAGTGGCAACACACAGCAAGACACAGTGACTCCATGATAATGTAACTTTATGTTGTCTAGACAAAATGTCCTTCCGGGTTTTCTTCCATGTTTGGTATAAGAGCTTAAAATAATCTGTATAGAAACTGCTTTCTTGACATTTAATCCAAATTCTCTTCCAAGCCACTATATAATTCCTGCTGCTACTCTTTAACATCCTCTAATTTCTCTCAACATGTCTGCCCACAGAAAGCCCTAGTAACTATTCCTTTTCTAACACCACCAGTTCGGTTTTGGGCACCACGATATAAAAAAGACGTTAGGCTACTAGAGATTGTCCAAAGGAGGGCCACAAAGATGGTGAAGGATCTGGAGGAAAAATCTTCATTTTCTTCAGGACATGAGCAGGCAACTGATACGTGCATTGCACAAATCCAACCTGACCAGAAGTGTTACTTGAATTCTCATGTATTTTTTCTGTAAAGCTGATGCCACTCGATTGTTCATAAGAATGCAGAGACTGCTACTGTCATGGAGCTGTAAGGTTTTTCTGAAAATACCAACACAGAGAGTGGCTTTATAAAATGCATGGCATRTATTTATGAACACTAGACTTAAAATGTACTAGTAGCCCTTTTTTCCTCTTTTACAAAAGATAAAGATTCTAATGCCTGTCCATGAAGTCAACTAGGAATATGATACATGCACAGTAAGTTCTTTATAAATAAGGTTTTTCATACACATGAAACTATTACTGTGRAAAAGAACAACATTCCCCTCTGGAAGATATTAACTTCTGCAGTTCTATGCTCACCATTTTCCTAAAAGAGACCTCTGAAAATGGCTTTATTAGAGAAAGTGTCATTCCCATGCTTAAAGCCTGTTTCAATAAGAAGCCTTCTGGTAACATTGAGTTCTAACAAATGGTACTAAACTTTAAGCATGTTTTATTCAGAGAAATTTTGCCCCCAAGACTACAATAAGCACTTTATTAACTTCAAGAATGACATGATTACCTCAAGCCCCTGAAAYTCCTGTCAGGTAACCGCAGTTATCAGTGCACCGAAGAGGGCGACTAATGACAGAGATATGAATTGAGCAGTTCAATCAAGATTTATTCTTCCAATAAAAAAAATTACTTCAGGTGAAATAAAGTTTGGTCTACAGAGCAGGTGTAATGAAATTCTTGCTATCAAATTGAAAATATGGACTATAAACTCTCATCTGAAACCGACCAGCTGAGGTGAGGTATTACATCCCCAGCCAGAGACAGGTGCTGGGGTGCAACAGGGGAGCAATGCTGGGTGCTTGTGCTGCAGCAGGCACACACTAACCTGTGCTCTCCTGTTATCTCTGCAGGAGTCATGGAAAATATTTACAATATTGAGGATGGAAAGAGTATTTATGCTTCCTATTTTAAGCATTTGAATGCTTAAAACCTGTTCCAGTGCTGGAACAGGTACAAGCATCACTCATCAGACAGATGTCACTGAAGATAATTTGGGGGTGTTTGTTGTTGGGCTTTTTAAAGCTAGTTTTTCTGTCAGATCAACCTGCAGCCAAAGAAAGAAGCACCACAACACTGACTGACAAGTGCCTAGGACTGCACTCCTGTGGGAAAATGTGTCCAGCTCCATCATCTGGTACCACTGTGGGATGAGTTGGGAGCTGCCCAGGGGCAGAAGTTAATGGAGAGCCAGGTACCACCTCCCAGAGCAGCTGCTCCCMTCCCTGCTTCAGGCAGGAGACTCCACAGTCCTCACCTTGCTGGCTGCAGGGCCTTTAGGGGGCCCTGCTCTGTGCCTTCACAGTATTGCTCTTGATGTGTTGTCAAAAACTCAGCCCCATTCCAGGTTTTCAGTGTGAGGAGATTCCACAATGGAACTATAAACCTGTAGATCTAGTGCTGACCAACCTATTTTCAAGTTCTTAAAGACCAAGACCACACACAGAAACCACAGAAGGGCAGTTGCAGCAAGGAAATTTTACGTTTCAGTTCAATGTAACACTGTTTTAGCAGTAACCTCAGCCTGAATGTCCTTACAAAACCCTGAAATGAAATGAAACACTAAATGAAATCGATGTCACTGAAGTGTGCAGACATGGAAGAACCAGGCTRTTGGAAGGATGTACAAGTCACTGATACAGTCACTGAACGTGAGTCCCTGTGGGRCAGCATCCAGAAGAACCTCTCTGTGCTCTCACCAGCCTCACCTCTGACTTGCRGGTAGCCCTGGGCAAAACTCCTTCTCTGCCAAGACTCAGCGCTACGAGACCAGCTACTTTTGTGAAGTGCCTTGTGGAAAAAAAACCCTTTACAGTAAAAGGCAATGGGCATAAAAAGAATGGGAGATGCTTGTATGAACCCACTCCTCGAAAACTGAAGAGAGGACATGCAGAGTGGGAGGGCAGGCACGAAGGACATAGCTTRGAAGACTGCATGGACAGGACACGAGCCTAAAATGAGCCATCAGTGGCCACAGCATTATGAGAATCTGCTGCATGAAAACAAAAGTTAAAAGCGCTGGTGTAGGAAACTAAACAATGAAGACGATTCAAATGAAATTTTATTTCGTATGCGACAACAAAAGCATTCCGTACAGAAAATAACAAAATAATGAAGGGATATATCGCAATGGAAAAAAAGGAAAACAAATAAAGTGGGATGAATATGTCACTTTTCAATAGCTTTAATAACCTACACATAAATAAAATGAAATTTGGAAGACTTTAAATTATTTTTAAAAAAGGAGGTAGATCCCAGCGGTACCCACGAATCAATCCTCTGGCACTCCACGCGTCCCTAAGGGCGGAGCATGGGAGTGACGCGCGCAGGGGAACTACGCTATCTTTCCATACCGGGCGGCGGAGTTCCCTCCGTGCAGCCCCGGCCTCTCACGGCGCCCCCGACAGCCCGCCCGGCCTGGGCTCACCCCGAGCCGCTGCCTAGGCGGGACCGCGGCGGCCCGGGGCGGGGAGGGACAAGGAGGGGCGGCGGCGAGGAGCGGCCTCTTACCCTCGGGCGGCGCGGCGCCGGGCTCCTGCCTGCCGCCGGCCCGGGGTAGGAAGATGCGCGGCAGGAGGAGGGAGACGCAGAGCACCAGGCAGGACACGGCGGCCACCCGGCAGCACGTCCAGGGCGCCATGGCGGGGCCCGGCCCGCGCCGCGCCCGCGGGCTCTGCGCAGGCGCGCGCAGGCGCCGCGCGGGAGCCTGAGGGGCGCCCGGGGCGGGGCGGGAGCGGGAGGGAGCGCAGGGGAGATCCCGGGGCCTGGAATGGGCGGGCGCCCTGTGGAAAAAGCCGTGTAGCTCGGAGGGGCGGGAACAGCGGTGGACGGTGCACAGGGTTCCCTTCCACTCCTTCCAGTTCCCGAAGGGAACCTACAAGAAAGATGGAGGGGGATTTTTTTACGTGTAGTGACAGGACCAAGGGTAATGGGCTTCAAACTGAAAAAGACTAGGTTTAGATCAGATACTAGGAAAAATATTCTTCACTGTGAGGGTGGTGAGGCGCTAGGACAGGCTGCCCAGAGAAGTTGTGGCTGTCCCATCCCTGGAAGTGTACAAAGCCAGGTTGGATGGGGCTCTGGGAAACCTGGTCTAGTGAAGGTGTCCGTGCCCATGGCAAGGGGGTTGGAACATGGTGGTCTTCRAGGTCCCTTCCATCCCAGGCCGTTCTGTGATTCTGTGATTCTTCCTTACCCAACCCCATAAGTGGATTCCAGGCTCTTGCCCTGCCTTGCCTGTAGCACTGCAAACCTGCCGTCAGAAAAGAAAAAAACATAACCTACACTGCTCCCTTTTTTTCACCACTGCAGGCTCTCAGCTGGTCTCTGCTGGTGGCAGTGCTGGCAGACAGAGCAGGTGGGCGCTGGGTGCCCAAAGCTTGGAGCATCCTGCCGTGTTGTGAGCTGATGTGGTAGTGGCAGCATGGTCCCCGCTTTCCCTGGGAAGGGCCAGGACCCTACCTGTGGCAGGACTGCTGGAGTGAGGGCAGCAAGGCTTGCAGGAGAAGGAAGGCATCTTGGCTAAAAGCACTGCTTGAGGCCATGGCTAACCTGGATTCTCCATGTGGATTTGTTTCCTTCCTTTGAGCACACAGGGCAGATGTAGAAAAATCCAGACCATATTTAAAGTTAATTCAATTTACTGCAACGGTCTAAAACATTTAAAAATTAAAAATTTGCATGTATTTTCAAAAGAGGGCTTGAAATATGCATCTTGTCGGTGCGTTTGTTCAGGTTGCTGCTGTGCAAAGTCACCCTGAAACCAGCTCCCTACTACACTAACTAATAAAAGATCGAAGAGGGAAGTTCAATGTTTGTACTTGTTCATTTTCACCGACTTAAGCAAAAAACTGCCAGTCATGTCAAATTAAATTATATGGTTTTGTATTTCCATTATATTTATATTACACTGTATTACTGTAGTTGAATTAGACTATTTTCCATGGGGTCTGGGCTGTGACTACTGAATTTAACTCACTTTACGCAAGAGCTACCCTTAATTAGACTTGAGCTGGGAGCAGAATTGCTTTGACTAACGCTGCAGACCGCTACGGCAGCAGAATACCACAGGCTCTTAAATTACTTCAGAAGAGATATCCGCTGTCTGAACAGCTGGAATCGGGTGGACAATCCCCGAAATCCCTCTTACTGAGAACCTTGACCCTGTGGAGACAGCAGTCAGGCCCCACCAACCCTTACAAACTAACCTGGCTGGACTGTCTCCTTCCACAGCTCCTTCACCCATCACTCATTCACTAGCTCTCAGGCTCCTCACAGTAGGATTTCTGGGAGTCCTGCGCTGTTCCTGGAAATAAGAATTGTGGGAGCTGTTGTTTCGGTGTCTATGCCTCTTTCCTAAACTTGTCAGCAGCTCTTGGTGCCTCCAGAGGCCAAGTTAACAGGTAGGGGCATCAAAAGGAGCTTTGCCTTGATGAGAAAGGTGTCATCAGTTCACTAACAACAAATAATTCCCTCCTTCTGTTGTGAAAAATATGTCGTTGTTCTCTGGCAATTTGTAATATTCAGAAACAACACTTACATAGCAAAATATCCTCCAGCCAGTGTAATAGATGTTCAGGAGATATCAATAGAAATCTCCCAACAAATTATTTATTTTGAACTTCTGGACAGGAACATTAGAAACTAATTTTATTCCTGTTCATTTAATCTTCATCTCCTACTTACCTGTCTCTCTGCTATCCCATGCTTACCGACTTTCCCAGTTTCTCTTTATTGTGAGAACAAATTATCTCCTTATTTGTGTGGGACAAAGCTTTAAAGGCAATTTAGCCAGTATGAATGAGAGGTGAGCTGTTTTCTTGTTTTTATGCTTTTCCCCTAAGGATGTTCTTGGGCTATTTTATTTTGCAAGAAAGCTGAAAACCCAACAAATGACAGCGGGAGTTGTGGAAATTCTAAATGTTCATGCTGGCAATATCAGTGTTGAAGTAATCGTCCATTTGCACAAGTATTTACAACTTATTTTAACTTTTCCCTCTCATACAGGAAGGGTCGTCCTCAAAAGGTAGCACCTTTTCCCCATRTGTAGTTAAGGATCTACGTAAACCAGAGTCTATGGCCTAAGGAATACCAAGCTCTGGATTATGTAAAGCAATATTCAGCAGTTCTGAAAAACAAGAAAGGCATGAATGCTCGAGAATGATTGCTGATAATTCAGAGAAGGGAAAATTAATGTGAAAGAACTTGAATGAATCATTTAAAGCCTGTCTTCTTTTTTTTGTCTGCTCATTCTTGACTGGCCACATATAAATTGCTATAAAAATGAACAATCTTTGATATAAATGTAAATCAGGAAGAAATTTCTTAACTTAATCAAACTAACAAATGACACGAGCTTCCTCATATGTCTTGTCAAAAGCTGTGCTGTCACAGCTTCCCTCACCGAAATTAGGGAGGTGCTTATGTGTGTGCTGCAAGCATTTTCACTGCAGAGTATGGTGGTAGTAAAGGGCCAAATGCTGCTGCAGTAGGTAAATCCTAACACCGTTTAGAAGCCTGAGAGCTTTTTTTCTGAGGAAGAATGTAATTCCTTGGCAATTCCGAAAGCTGTTGAATAGCTGCAGAGCAGGCAAAACTCACTGGCTGGGCTGCACGGGCAGAGTTCTCTGGGAAGGTCTCAGTGCTGTGTTGTGCTCTGTGGTCTGCAGCAAGGACTTCGTGCACAGCACCAGAGCTGGCACAGCCACCGTCCTCGAGCTGAGCTGCTGCTGCACCTCAGCAGCAAAAATGGGTCACATCCTCCGTGCCTTCTGGGGGCAGCCCGGAACAAGGATGTGGTTTCTTGTCTTCTGTGCATGAGCAAACCTGTTTGGCGTCTCATCAAGTCTTCCCCTCACTGAGAGCTGGAGGATTTGCCCCTAAATGAGCAGTGTTGACTGGAGGCTGCCTGCATGTTTTCCAGCTACGTGGTGAGTTGTTCAGGTACCATCAGGCAGCAAGTGGGATTGCTTACACAGTGTGATCAGGAACACATTAAAGGGGGCGGTTTAGCCTATGGACAAGGTGATGCCTTGCAGAGGGAACACCCTTTCCCAGCACCTTTCTTGGTGTTATTGATCAGCAGAAAGAAAGCTCAGATGAATTCTGTGGGTCCTTCTGTCACCAAAAAAAAAAAAAAAAAAAAAAAAAAAAAAAAAAAAAAAAAAAAAAAAAAGGAAGTAGTATTCTGCTCCAATTAATTAAACAAACTGATATAAATTCCGCGCTTAAATCGTACTTTGCATATCCATAATCTCTGCACTACATTTTATGTATACTTTACCCTTGGGTAAAAATTTGTGAGCATATAAATGCTTTCTCATATAATCTTGCTAAGGCACGCTCTTCCCTATAAATATTCATACCACTGCCAAAACATTTGCAAGCTTTCCCCAAAGGTGAAATATGTGTAATGTACTTTGCCTTCTGGGTATAAATATTATCCAATACATTTTGGTTAATATGAATACACTAATTATTCTTGTAACCCTTTTTAAAAGGGTCATCCTCATGATGTGAATTTTTTAAAAATGTAATTACAGTAATTGGATACTTAATCTAATTAAAATTGGCTTTATCTTTAATGGGAATTTTTCTAAAGAGGCAGAATGACAATTGACTTTCTGATAATAACTGTTTTCTTTCAGCTAGAGGATGCATTTAGTACATAGGAACCAGAGAACATGGCCTCCTTGCTATATGCCAGCCACCTTTAGGGCCATTTAAACTACAGTTTTATCCATTACCAGGCAAAACTTTCACTTTACTTAGAAATAAAAGTTCTTCATACTGAATTGATTTTATTGTGGCTCAGGCACAGATAATTTAGGGAGTGTTTATTGTGCTGATTATGATGCAAGGTGTGCGTTAGAGAAGATGTTGTATGGGGGATGGTGCCAGCCTCCCAAAGCCTGGCTCTGGTTGGGGCTGTAGGCACAGTCACACGTACGATGAGCTCTGCTGTCTTTGGGAGGTGCACCTGGATGGACCCCAGCATGCTTGGGATGCATGTAAATTCTCAATGACATCAACAGAACTCCAGTACAGAGACAATTTGGATTATCTCCTGGGTTTCTAATTGGGATCAACATTTCTAATGTGCTCTCTAAAGGCACATTCTATGCAGAGTGACTGGCAGGACTGTCCCTGTTCAAAAGAGGAAAATTATTCTGAGTCCACAGTGCCTCGAGGGGAGCATCTTTTACTGTGGGAAGCCAAGGGGAACAAGTTAGGAGTTGTATAGGAAAGACTGGAGAAGCGGATTCATGTCGCTACCTGTGACATAAACATTTATGTCTGCTGTAAAGCTGCTGAGCCTTTCAGGGCCTTTGCTTTACTGGAAGCCAGGCAAGAGAAAAAGACCTTCAAGGAAAATCAATCAACTGTTTTGTAGGCTCAACTTGCCAGTGGTGGGTTCTCATATGACTAAAGACAGAGATATTTTTCATAGGGGAATTTTTTACAAAGAAGGATAATCATCTACATCTACCCAGTATTTTCTAAAAAAAGAAAAAAAAAGATAGATTACATAGAATGGACCAAATCATCACCTATTGCAAAGAGACCTCACTGTTTATGATACACCTGTATTCAACTGATCTCAGTGTCAGCTGGGGAATGATCCAATTGCCAGAAGAGTCTTTTGGGTTTAGTCCCTGCAGCCAGGTGTGTGGCATAGCCAGAGCCCCTTGCAGGGTGGCTGTGGCAGCTCTGATAGCAAATCTGTGCCCGTTTCTCCGTAAGGGCTCTCTGTGCATCTCACATGGGCCCAGCTGCTGTGCCTGGGGAGTCTGCTGGAGCTGACAGACCAGAAGCACCAGCAGCACATTTTCCATAGGAAGCTATTCCTTGTGCCCAGAGAGTTCCTGCTGAGCTCAGCCCTCTTGTAGCTCCCTCGGGCAGGCAATCAGCTAATGAACAAAGAGAGCAGGTTGTAATACTGTACTGCTTTTTGGGTCAGGGTGAATAAATGTGTATTTACTTCTGTTGAGCATGTGAGGTAGCAGCGACTGCAGAGTTGCTGAAGGAAAGGAGCACGGAGGTGATGCTGTGATTGAAACACTATGCTTCAGCAACAAACTGTACGTGTGGGGAGGTTCTGCTGCTATTACAGATGATGCATCTGTAGGTTTGGCAGTACTTCAGAAACGTGGGAGGTGAGAAAAGGGAGTGTTGTGATGGCCAGCAGCGTGGACTGCTGTATTTCCAGAGCTGGAGAACCTTCTGGTTGGTGTCTTTGCTTTGAGGCACTATTCGCTACTCAATACAGAAGAGCTGAGAGCACAATGACTGTTAGAAAAATCTGAGCTCTTCAGAAATAAATTTTTGGAGTGCCGTAGGAATTCCTGTCCCTGCTCATGAGGCCAGTTCAAACTACACTTGCAGTAGCTCGTGACTGAAGAATCTTGGCAGATGCCCATCTGAATACTTAAAAAAACAGAAGCAATGTGGTTTCACAATCTGTCTTTGGTAAAATCTSTGTACTGCTGATGTTGTCTTCAGATAGGCTTATTGTGAAACTAATATCAAACATTGCTCTAAGCATGAGAGGAAAGTATTGCTGGCTGAAGGCAATAAATGTGTTCAGGGAAGGAAAAGAGTCTGTTGCCTCTCTTCTCTTTGCAGACATGCAAATGTTCCTCATCCATCAGTGGTGCAGTTGCAGGAAGAGATTGCCAAGTAACCAACTTGGCATGCATATCTCCTACAATACCACTGGAAAAGTTTTCTTGCCTAAAAGAAAACTTCTCTTGTCTAAGAGAAAGGTCTATGACAAGGTGTGATGTAAAAATCTTGCAGAGGACATCGGGTGTTTCTAATAAAAGGAAAATTCTCACCAGGCCAGACATGAATTTTGCTTTGACCATAGTCAAAAAAGTGGGTGCCACTTTCCAAAATCCTACAATCCACAGGATAATTTCAGAGAGCCATTCAACACTATGCACAGTGAGAATAGAGCAGGCTGGGCAGCTGAGTGCTAGTGACTTCCTTTGCAGCAGCTTTGATCTCTTACATGCATCACAGACAGAAAAAAAATCTGAATCCAAAGAAWTAGTGAAAGGCTGTGCAATTTTTGGATGTCTCTGAGGTCAGCATCGCTGCAGCATATGGAGTGTGGTGGGAGCAGGAATTGTGCAGCTGGAGCTGCGTGTGGCTGGCTGACCGAGCAGCCAACGTACCTGTGTTCCAGCACTGCGGAGATGGGAATGGGCCCAGCTGAGCCAGGTGTGGCAGTAATGGGGCACCATTACAGCAGAGTGTGGGTAATAAAACATGAAGAGTTCACACATAGCTTCTACCCAGCAGAGACACAGTAACTGGAAGTGGAATTTGGGTTAAAAAAACCACTTGGTTTTGACTGAAAATASCCTGGAAACGAGACCTGGTAAATCGGAAAGTAATTAGAATTGTATTCTGATTTGGGTGTGATGTAAAATGCATGGTCTCATAGGTGACCTGCTAAGTGCAAGTGAGGAAGGATTTCATCTTTTGTAGTTGAATGCAAATCCATAATTTGGGGAAGCCGTAAGAAACTGTTTAGCTGGACCAAGAGCAGTCTTCCCACAGCTGTGTGGCCATGCAAACAGAAAAAGCAGGGGTGAAAGAGCTGGGCCTGGAGGAGGATTTCAGCCCTGCTTGTGAGCTTACACCTCTGAGCAGCTACGTCCTTCACCTGGGAACAGTGTGAGTGACTCTTACTACAGTTCCCCTTCAGGCTGAMTGTTTCACATGGCAGTCCAAGGTCCAAACTAATTGACAGAAAACCTGGCACTGYGGCAGAGGACAACTGGAGATATGGACAAATGTAAAATCTGGATAAGAAAACTAACCCAGCACCTAGAGACAGGGGGAAGTGTGTTTGGAGTTGGGGAAAATCCTTCATCCACAGCCAGAACCACTGCTTAGTAAGCCGGTAGGATGGTCAAAGCTAATTACCACACGGTGGCTCAGGAAAGGCCAAGAAAGCAGACAAAAATCTACAATGCCATCTCCTTTCAGATGAAAACTGCAATAGAAACCTCTTTAGTGCTAAATTCCTGTGATCAGAAAGCAGCTTTTCCTGGGTACCTGACTGCTGGGGGCAGTAAGTAAAGTGATCTTGCAAAATTCCTAGGTGGGCAATTCATTTTGTGTTTAGGGAACTTACGTTTTGTAAAGAAACACCAAACCACTGGAGCACCTGGTCGTTCTCACCATCTCCTTTTGAGAGAAGTAGCCCCCAACACTCCACACACCACGTCCATTCTTGTTCCTCAGAAAAATCCTTTGATAACAAAGAGCAATGCAGCCATTTCTGTACTGAAATCGAGCATCTCAGCCACACCTAAATCCTCAAATTTAAGAGCTTGTTGGCTTTTGTTCTTAACCTCTCTCTTGCTCTTGAAAAGTTTCTTTCAAGGTGAAAAATTTGGCAGCACAATTTCAGTTTTTCCAGGAGATGGCAGTGCCACTACAGAAAATAGCTGAGTGGTTGAGCTGCTGAGGTGACTGTTCTGTACTTTGCCAGTTTAAAACTCATATATAACAAGTTTTGATTTTTTTTTTTAAATAGATGATCAGATAATTATACTTCAATGACTGTCAAAAGCAATAATGATAGCACTCATTACAAGTTTAAAGTGTGTCTGAATTCCCAAGGGCTCACAACAAGCATTAATTCATCTGAATGGAAACAGGAGACATAATTGGGCAGTAACTCATTTCTATCACATATAGTATATGCTATAATTAATTTTCACCTCACGTTTTCACACTGGATGTTGAACTGCCCTCCTAACACCGATCTCCTCTGCCCCTGCCTGGGGCAAGTGCAGGTGTTGCAAGAGTTGCAGTATCAGGCAAGCAGACTCTAAACCTTGGATTCAATCCGAGGAAATGCCATAGCACATCTGGCAGCACCCGGCAAATCTGAAGTACAAAGCAGGTGAATAAATGTATTGAAAATTAATAAGGAGCAGAGCACTGCACCAGATGCAGTGGTACGCTAACTACATTGCTAAATAGATTGCAATATGCTAACTAGACTGTCTAAAATATATTCTTGCTTTCATGAACTCTGTGAGCTSATGCCTTTAATTTTCAGGTTGAGCTTGATTTCTGATTATTTTTGTCACATCATTTTTCAAGGATTTTGTATTGTGATTACATGTGATTTACTAAAAATAACAGATCAATAAAAAGATGCAGAACTTACTGTGCTTCTCTTTCCATTCACTTATTATATTTTCATAAGTCTTTCATTACAAAAAAAAGGCCTCTATTCACACTAGAAAGGCTACCTACCAGTTCAGTGAGAAGAAGGCAAGCAAAGAGTTATTCTACACCCTGCTAACATATTCATACAAAACTCATCCAATTTTGTTAAGACCTTTTGTGGAGAATCAAAAGTTAGCTAAGATTGTATTGTAATTCCTCTTCCTGACCTGAAAGTCACACAGCTGGATTCAAGTAGGCCAGAAATATGTGCTTTATAGAAACACCTTGTGGTTGGGGCTTTTTTTGAAGCTCTGAAAGTTTACGCTGCTGACCCTGCCCTCCGTACCAACGACCGAGTCTCCAGTAGGACCTCACGGCAGAAGACAATTTGTCGCAACTGTCAAATAGCTGGCAGAAGGAAAGATCCACCTTGTTTCATCCGTGTCAGSCCCTACATTTTCCTTGTAACAGAACGAGAGTTACACACTGCTCATTAGACCCGAGAGATTCTGGTTCTGTGGGACACAATCAAAATTTAAATACCCTGGAGGAAAATAATTTGCTGCTTGATCCAACAGCACCTTTTGAAGTCGGTGTAAAAATGTTCATTAGCATCAATGAGATTCAGATTAGATCCTTGTTTCATAGTCAGCAGTAATATAACATAATTGGCTGTTCAACATCATCTTTTGCAAATCACAGGAATTCATGGAAAGCCATGTCAACAGCAATCTCATTTGTTCTAACAGCGGCAGCACTTCCATCTCTTTACAGCCTTACAAGCACTCCCGTTATACCATTTGCATCCCTCCTAGGTGGTGCTGAACCGTGTCCCAAACTGTGTGGGAACACTGAACCTCACTGCGGGTGCTGGTAGAAAGGAGTGCAGCATTTGTGATAATGGAGATAACTAAGACACAAGAAGGCAATGAAGGTATTGCATARTAACATTTTGTATATGTAAATTTTAATCCTCATTGTTAATGATGATGGTGAAGTAACTAGTAATGGTACTTTGCATTCCATACATAATGAAAACATCAAGAAATTGATGTGTGTTGTGGTTAATCTCCCCATTACTTATCCCTTCTAATTTATTGCTTCGACTTTATGAAAAAATAAGGTACTTAAATAATAATTTTTCAAACATAACATTCCACATATTAAACTGTGCATCGGATGAGTAGGACAGGTCAACACTTAGATCTAATCAAACAGGAGCTCAGGTCCTGTGGCTGATACCTATCGTGTTAGGAAAAAGGAAATTATCAGTCTGGTTCCTGACTAAGGTTGGTGCTTCCACCAGCCTCCTGAAGACCATAGCATGGATCTGAGCTGGTGGGTAAGAACATGGCTAGGCAGGGCTTGAAAACAGCACTTCAGTAGTGGTTTATATCCACTCAGGATTTAACTCAGCACTTGAATGAAATGTTGTCATTTAGTGCAAGCAATGCCAACACAGGTGTCACAGACCATGTTGTTCAGAGGTTATTCTGTACATGTGAACAACAGTGAGCTAATATTGGAACCAAACAGGCCAGGTCCATGTGGAGTGTGGGGCACCAGAACCAGCAAAGAGAGCACAGCAGGTTCCTGTCACATATGAGAAACAGMCAAATGTCAGGGGTGGAACATGTCTCATGCACACTCCTGACAGCATGCAAATGTTGTCYGTAAAACTCCAACCAGACCCTGGAAGAACACCTCAACCCCCAAAAAACTGATGGAGCTGGACTCCAACTAGGTGAATAAGACCGAGAGGGCATTCATAGTCATCCCTTATCACCAAGGTAATTTTCAGAAGTAAAGCCCTGTACCTTTGAAGGCACATGCACCTCTCACACAAGCTCAGGTGCAGCTTGTGCTGGAGTGTGATCCAATGCCATTCTTCTCAGAAATACATGGGCAGCCCAAGTCCATACAGCACATCCATCCCTTTGCAGCCCCAGGTAGGATTAGTCACCAAAAGACAGGCAGATCAAAGAGCAGAACATTAACCAAGGTCTCAGGAGACTTGTTATTTCTGGGGTAGTTAGTTACTTTCCATGTGTCTTTACTGGAAGTCTTTCAGCCTCTCTGTGTCTTTCATTTCTACTTGGTTGGGCTCTTCCAATTGCTACCAGGACTTTAGCTATAGTCTCCATTTTATATGTTTAAAGCTTGGTTGAAGCCTCTGGGCACACCACTATTGCTACTACTGATAGATGGTTCCCACAAGTGAGGAAAAGAAGAATGAAATGAATGTGTCTTGTTTTAGAAAGTCCCACTCTCAGAAGCTTTAAGAGAGGAGATAGCCTCAAAGAGAGCCACTGGGGCTACAACAGCACAGGGATGCAGGAAGAATCAKAGGCCTGGCAAAGAGGGTAGAAATAATAGTTTATGATTTTCAGTGATAGGCTGAGAAGACAGTCAAGTTTAAATAATCTTTGGATGCGCAGCTGTAGGGACAGTTAATACAGAGTTCCCATTAAAAATGTCTCAGGAGATCTCGTAAGATTAAATAAAATTAGCCCAAAGGCCCAAATTCTGTCTGCAAATCAGGCATCATCCACTGAAATTAAAAATCCCCTGAAGAACACAGGATCAGCCCAGCCACGTGGGCTGGCACTCACCCCATGTGTGTCTCCCTGCCTCCCCCCCCAGCACGTCTTGCCTGTCCTAACTGCTGCCTTCAGCTGTGCTCCCAGCCACCATCACAGCCCACTCTCAAGCTCGTGGTTCTGCTCACATGCACAGTTAYACATTGAAAAATGCCTGGAGAAAAGGCAGTTGGCTGGTCCGAGGCTGGGTGTGCCTGATACAACTGCTGTTGAAAGCCTGGAAGGCCAGGCACCTGCCTTTGGGGTAGGGATGGCTGGGAGGGACTGTTCGGCTGGGACTGTAGGCTCACACAGCAGTGACAAATGGTGACAGCATGAGAGAATATAAGGGAAAAAATGAAAGAAAGTGAAAAAACCCCAGAGTTATTAATGAATATGAGCTGATGGTACAGGTTTTCCTTCTTTTCCCCCGCATCATTCCCATTAAATCCTTAGGCTGTGCAGCAGACCATCACATCGTGCCACAGCCTATGTTACAACTGCAGCAACAAGACACTTCTCCTGATGGCAGAGATATCTGGTGGAATTGCTGCTGAACTGGCGGCAGGAGATCTGAGAGCCACGGTTTTGCAGCATGCCCAGCTCATCTAACACACCAGCCAAAATTTTTATGCCAGTCATTACTGCTTGCATTTGGCAAACCCTGACATTGCCAAGTACCTGCACCTGCAAATATTTCCCTGGGAGTCGCTGGTGTTGCTGGTGCAGTTTGGAGCTCAGCAGCCTCTCTGCCAGTCCATTAACTCCGGGAGATGTTTATTATGAAGCAAGAATTTATTCAACCAAATCTCACAACAAATAGAAAGCATAAGAAAAATATTAGGTCAGCACTTGGTAAAACAGTAAAGAATATGTTGTTTACCAGGGTAGGTCTCAGTGCTGTTTAATTCATGTAAGAAGCAGTTGCAGGAGGAGACCTGACTACAGGGCTACAAAGCACTTCTTTAAGCAGACTGTTCTTTTCTGATCCATAAGAATATTTCTGTGCAAAACCCACTTGGTTTTTTTTACTTAGAAGGACTGAAAATTACTACCTTTTCCTCTTAGTTACAGATTAGTCCTTTTGACAGTTTACAGGGAAGATGAACGGTTGAAAATACTGATGTAGTGTCAGGCAGAAACTTGAGCCAGTCCTTTGGTGCAGACCCTTCAAGTTAGGCAACGTCCAGCTCCCAGTAAAATGTTACCCCAGTGGGAGCTGCTCACCTGTGCTTCAGTCAGTGGAAATGCAAAGCTGAGGCTCTTAAACCTTGCCAAAACCCAATGGGATTTAGGCTAAGGAGTCTTGTGTGTTTGAAGACATCCAGGCGCCTCAGTCTGTCTGACTGGCTGGTTGGGGCTTGGGATGTAGTGCCAGTGCACAGATCCATCCTGCTGCACTGGCAGATAGTCCTAGATGTGGAGTAGCTTCTCCAGGAGTGCATCTATACACATCCATCTTCAATAAGGGACAGTTTATAGATCGAAACGGAGGATAATGGGAGGATGGTAATTTAAATCAGAGTAGTTAATTGGACGTAAGGATTCCTACCATCCTCTTAGTTCCCTAATTGCTAATATACTTAACACTGATTTTATCAATAGTCCATGATATATAAAATTACTTCATATCAGCTCATTAGTTAATTAATTATAGGAAGGACACACACATCAAAGCCAAACATAGACTGAGGACCCAAACTTCTCCTTGAGCAAAAAGAGCAGCTCTAGTGCAGTGGTGCCAGTTCCCACTGGTCTGCGTGTTTTCCAAGACACTTACTCACAGCAATGMAATTTTGCAAAGGACAACTGAGGAGGAGATGAGGCCACCACACCAGGACCAGSCCTTCTTTTCAGCTCTTTGAGATTTTATCTTTAGGGACAAAGAAGTTCCTGGGTGAACCACAGCTCAGAGCTGCAGCCAGCARATCCATGGCTGAGTAAAAGAAAGTACAGAATTGAAATTAATATATATAGGTACTATTTTTTGAACCTCCTCCAAATAGCTGAATGAGTGTGCTAAGAAATGGGATATAAAGTTAATTTTTCTATGAGACTGAGTATCTCACTAAACCAACAGCAAAAAGTATTAGTTATAACTACCCAGACAAGCACTTTAAGCTCTATTTAGTGACTGCCTTCTCTATGACTGGTTTTTTGAGAGTGAAATTCCATATGTTTTTCCTACATTACCCAAGGATTGGGTGAACTGAATGTTTCTGATTACCCAACCTAACAAAGTGATTTCAAGCCACCACATTCTGCTTCTAAAATAAGTCTAGWAAGGGACAGGTGGCCATTTAACTGATATGCAGCAACTCCGTAAGTGATGGTCTGTCCATACCCGGAGGTCATCCCATTCATTTATGAGTAAGGATAGGCAGGATTGTTCAGTAGTTTGTGGGTTTTTCCCTTTTTTTTTCTGATCAAGGTGGGGCAGGACATGGAGGAAATCTCCTGCTCCAATACACTTTTTATCACATAGCAATCTTCTCTTTTATTGTCCAGTGAGCCAGAATTGGATTAATTCTCTGTCATTAACACCATCTACAGAGCAAAATGAACACACTTTCTTCCCAACACTGGCAAAGGAATGGTTTCTTTTTCCTCATCTAGGATCTCTCCCTTTTAACAGGCTGGAGATCCCTCTGCTCAGCCCGTTCTCAGTCTTCTTCCCTTCAGCTTCTGCAGGTGATATATATGTATATAAAACTATCTTTACCTCTAAAGAAAATGTGAACAGGCAACTAAAGTGAACAATATGAATTTTAGATTTGCAGCCTTTCAATTTACTATTTACAGAGAAACCCAAACTCCAGTGTTTGCTTCATGCTGATTATCCTTCTGGGGATTAAAAAAAAAAGCATTGATTTTTTCTTTTACCCTAATTTCCCCATTCCTTCTATGCAAACAGTCTATATACCTCCTTACATGATTTTTTTCCTCMTGTTGAAGACTAAAGTGAGGACCTTTTTGCAGCCACAGACTCTTACGACTGCCACTGTTTGCCCTGTTTCTCACCCCAGCCCACTCTTACCCCTCTGGTTTCATGTGCCGATTTATTGCTAAAGACTGTATTTTCCATTAGAGGAGAAGAAGGGAGGGAGTACCAAACAAACTCCAGTGGCTGTATTCAAAGTGTAATGCTTCTTATCACAAATAATTTTAAAAATGCAAGAACCCCAATTTGCAGCTAGGAGGCCCACTTGAGGGATCAGTTAAAATTTACTCCTTTATACGCATGCCAACTTTGACTTCAAAAAGACTTTATTCCCAAGGATAAACAACCCAATATTTGTGTAATATAATTAAGTGAAGGCATCTTTAAATGTCATACCAGCTTGTGCCATGCTTTAAATTGTTATGCATCAACAGAATTTAACGAGATGGCCAAGGATCCTGCTTCCTGCGTGAATGCGATAAGCCACAAATACTGTATAGCTCTTTAATAGATTGCCAAAATAAAGCATTTTGTATGCAAATTATTCATGGAGTGGCAAAGCTAATATAGTGCCAAAATTACGCCCACTGGTCCCCTGCAATTAGTAGTTAAGTTGAAGTATCTTCAAACTGCAGAATTTCTTTCAGTGTCTCCCAATACTTGAAACATCTTTTCATTTATGAAAATAGGAAATAACAGCTTTTATTTTCTTTTTAAGGTTTAGGGTATGTGTGCTGTAGCAGAGAAGTGGCGAGAGGGATCTAATCAGAATAATTGCACATAGGCTACCCGGGAAATCAATATGAAAGTCCAGTGACTTGCAAGAAAGTTGAAGGAGGAAGAAAAAATTCGATTTCCCCCTCCCCAGCCCCTGCCCCTAAAATAAAGTCTATGAGCATTGTGAAGTCGGTCTCAAAAAGCTAAGTGGAAAAACCACAGCAAGACTGAGGGGAAACTACAAGCATTTGCCGACAGCTGGGAAGGGCTCTTGGTGTCCCCCCACATACAGCACCTTCCCATCTCCTCCAGAGATCTCCCTGTCCAACAAATATCCACGTCCTCCTGGCAATGCCAAGATAAAACTTCCTTGGGGTGCACCAGGCAGAGCAGCCGCCACCATGAAAGGCCCACACCTGTAAACCATTTAACCTATAGCTGCACTGGCAAGAAATCACCCCAAATGTTCTTTTYCAGCAGACTTGGGGTTAAGCCATCCATAACCAGGAGTTTCTAGTTTCAAGTTAAGTATGCGAATAACCAACAGCCACGTCACCTGGGAAACACTTGCAAAACTCTCAATTTTTCTTTGAAGTAATAATATTCTGCCTTGAATATTGGTTACAGGAATCCTTTGTGAGAAACAGAAAGAAGGAAAGAAACAGGATTTCCCAGTCTCCAAATTTCTGGTGAAAAATCTCTTACCCTTTTTTTCAGCTAAGACACATGTAGGGCTGGTGAGGGACCCACGACAAGGGGGAAAAGCAGCATTGCTCCTTGACAGACAAGTTTTTGGAGGAACTTTAAACTGCAAAGTATCCAGGCTACTTTTACCCTCTTTGGTGTCATTTGCAACAGTGTGTGGAGATGAAGCCTGGTGAAGAAGTGGAGGGGCAGGTAGGTCCTGTAGATCAAGTCCCCATTCTGTAGAGGGAACTCCAGCTGTATTTTTCATTTACAACCTAATCATCAGAAGAGCACGGTACGTGCCAGGGGCCTCGGACGGTGATTTAAAGAGTCTGTGTCAAACTGCTTGGACCTAGATGGCCTTTCCAAGCTAACCTGGAGGATTTACTGCCAGCCAAACAACAGATGTAATTTCACTCACAAACTGTTCYATGAAATGTTGTGGAATACCATAAACAACCATATTCAGTCCAGTGAACTCCAAAAGCTGTAATCTACAGCACTCTCTTAACCTGGGGGGCAGTGGAGAGACCCAAAGCCACYAGACCCACTTCCATATTTTGCTATCAAGGGAAGAGAAGGATAGCAGGCCTTACAGTAGAAAACTGCAGTCCTTTGGAAAAATAAATAAAAGCAGCTACCACCATCCATAACATAGATCTTGCATTTTGTCATTTTTTACAGYGATGCTGGTTTAAATGTGTCCTTTTTTACAGTGGTGTGGGTTTTAACGTCCACCCCACCGAGGGGAGCTTTCCCACAGYGTCTGTGCTGGACAAGACTTGGCAGAAGGCACGGGGAGCACACTGCCCCAGCACTTCCCTGCTCGCCTGGCCAACAGCAGCCCCCTGCCATGGGGAGGACTTGCCAGATGCTATTGGTCAGGGTCCCGAGCTGACAACTTGTCATCGATTCCACTGGAAAAAAAAATAAAAAATGGCAACCAATGAAAATCAATCTTCTGATGCTCCGCTGCCTTAAATACCACTAGAGCAAACAAACAGCCCTAAACAATACAGCAGAACCCATATATCAATTACCCTAAATGCTCAAGCATTTTTACTTCACAGCCTGCAACATCCGACTGTGGTACCCGCACCCGCTGCGCCGGGATGATAATGGTGCCGCATTGTTCCCGGGYGTCTGGCGGCCTGATAAGGGCTGCCTGTGCTTAGATGATAATGAAAGTGGGCAGACTTAACATTGTGATTGGAAAATTTCTTGGGTCTCAGAAAAAGGTTCTATTAAGCCCACTGACCCCAATTGAATATTAATTAGCTAATTAACAGATTTATTGTTCCACGCAATTTCTGGAGAGGCAATTTTTTTTCAAGTGCCATTATTTTTTTAAATTATTTTTTGCATTGTGTATAATTGAATCTTTGCAGCTGCCAGCATCTTCTGCATGATTTGGCAAAAAAAAGAAAGAAAAAGCACTTATAGCTTTCCCTTTTTTTTTGAGACCCAAATGTTTCCAATCGCTTTAGCGAGTGTTTGAGGGTGGGGGAGGGAGGAAGGGGGAAAGAGACAGCTGATTTATCTTACATGCTACAGATTTATTTATTCTTAAAAGCTTAACTTTAAAATGTCCACACTTTTTTTTTTTTTGCCCTATTATGATTCACTGGTCTGTCTTTTAGCCTGAGGTTACTACACAGTGCACTGTTATTCCCAGGGAAGACACTGAGGTCTATGCCCTGCCTTTCATATACATCCTTTTAGGCATTGCACATCTTTCCTCTTCTCTCACCTGTGTGCTCCTGCTCTTTTCTGCCATGCAGATCCTTTCTGCCCAGCTGGGGAGGGCAGGGCAGCTGGGCCAGCCAGGCTCTGCCCTTCTTTCAGAAGGGCCCCTTCCATGAGCCACATGGTTCCACATTTTTTGCYAAGTATTTTCCTAAGTACTGAATTATTGGTAAAGGGAGGCGAGGTGATATTTTACCATATGGATGGTTTCTGATCCTTTCAAAGAAGTTTATTTGGCACAGACTGCTCCAAAAGCTTCACAGGGAAGTGAGCAGGGGCCCACAGTGATCTGTCACATGCTGCTATTGCCAGGGTGGGAGGGTTGTCACAAATTTCTTACGAATCATTTACTGCATCATATCTTTTTCTAAAGGAGCAAGATGTCTTTTAAATAAACCATGGTATTTTTGATGTTCAAAGACACTAACATAAGCACTTTTTAAAGTTTCAGTATTAAAAATCCAGATATTCTTATAATGTTACAAGCTGTAGCGGAAAATGTCAACAGAGAACATCATTATCCTGTTAAAAGTAGAAAAGACAGAAATAATCTTGCGTTAGAGAATAGAGAACTTGCAATTTATATGGTGCAAGAGAGTGTACAGATCTCTTAAGTCCATGCACCTCGATTTAGGRCTACTTCTGGTGCCCAAACACAGGATTTGCATAATCTGCTGTACCAAATGTGGTTCAAAACTGAGACCTGGATCTTCTAACAGTGTGTTCTTTTAGGGCATGTATATTCCTTCTCTGACCATCATGTGAGACCACCAAGACAACTCTATACTAAAAGTATGGTTAAAAACTACTAAAAGAGACACCCTGAAGGGACATGTGAAAGACTCTTAGGCATTTACAGAAATGAAAATGCATTTGCCTCATGCCCCATGGACAGAAGACAAGACAAGAGAGACAAGTTTATACCTGCCACAGCTACAGGGGGATGCAAGGATGGTGAATGCTCACAGCTAGTTCCTCCTTGGTTTCCTTCTCAGACTGATGATTTTTCTGTTATTTTTCTTTTTAATTTTTTTAATAAAGCTTCCAGTGTTCAATTAAATAATAATTTGTAGCTTCTAAGCAATTCATATTTCTACAGCTCGCAGTCATGTTTGGAAACCTGTGAAACAGGTCCTTGATAACTCAGGACACTTTGTGGATCCACAGAAGTGCTGGTCTGCCAAATTAAATGAGTCAAAATACATCCATTGGGTATCTTGACTGCTGCAGGGGACAGTGGTGCAGATTATGGACTATACTTGCACGGCAGCATAAAAAATCCAGCTTGTTGCACCATTTCTGAGGGGATCACCGACACTTTCACACAATGTCCAGAACTGTATGACCCAGAAGACAACAAGCCAGCAGAGGCAGGCCTGGGCCCTGGCTAAATTTGGACCCAGCCAACAGTTTTATCAGTCATGGGGAGAAGTGCAGGTATGGGGATGCTCTTGTCCATTGCAGAGATATTACTGAACTGAAATATTCAAATCACAGACTCACAGGGTTGTCAGGGTTAGAAGGGACTGCTGGAGCTCACCCAGTGCAAACCCCCTGCCAAGGCAGGGTCACCTCCAGCAGGTGACACAGGAACACATTCAGGTGGGTTTGGAATGTCTCCAGAGAAGGAGACTCCACGACCTCCCTGGGCAGCTGTTCCAGTGCTCTGCCACCCTCAGTGTAAAGAAGTTCTTCCTCATGTTGATGTGAAACTTCTTTTGTTTCAGTTTATGGCCATTGCTCCTCATCCTGTTGCTGGGCACCACTGAAAACAGTCTGGCACCATCCTCTTAGCACCCACCTTTGAGATATTTATATGTATTGATGGGATCCCCTCTCAGTCTTCTCTTCTCTGGAAGTAAACAGGCCCAGCTCCTGCAGTCTCTCCTCATAAGAGATGCTCCAAACCCCAGAGCATCATTGTGGCCTCTGCTGGATCCTCTCCAGTAGTTCCTTGTCTTTCTTGTTCTGGGGGGCCCAGAACAGGGCACAGCACTCCAGATGTGGCCTCACCAGGGCTGAGCACAGGGGCATGGTGACCTCCCTTGGCCTAATGACCATGCTCTTCCCGATGAACCCCAGGATCCCATTGGCCCTCCTGGCCACAAGGGCACTGCTGGCTCATGGACAACTTGTCACCCACCAAGACTCCCAGGTCTTTCTCCACAGAGCTGCTTTCCAGTAGGTCAGCCCCCAACTGTGCTGGTACTTGGGGTTATTCCTCCCCAGGTGCAGGACCCTACACTTGCCCTTGTTGGACCTCATCAGGTTTCCCTCTGGCCTAGGTGAATCAAGACATTTTCATGAAATGCTGCTGTCATAAACTTCTTTTTATTCAGATTTCTCTGCCTTTTTTACAGCTATACCCAATCCTGAAGCATGCTACTCAGGGACATGGTGTTTAAACCACATGATCACTTACTTAAAAATGTTAGATGAAATACTACTGGGGCTCCAAATGAAAACTAATAAAAACACCACAAAATGTGATTTCTATGTAAGTATGAAAACATAAGGAATAGGGAAAGAGAAACATAAAGCTTGCACTAGGATTATGGAGATATGTGAACTGTGCCAGCAAAGAGCCTGGACTAGACTCATCAAAAGGTTGGTTGATACTATTTCATATTGACTTTGACCTTCTACTCTAATGTAATTACTAGGAACAATTTAAATAACTTTCCTTTTTTTTTTGTTCCCAGAGGAAAAAAAAAAAAACATTTTCCATTGCTTAAAACTGGAAAACAAAATGTTTGATTGAGGTCATCTTGACATCCATTAGTGTGATAAATGAAGTGGAATTCAAGGCTGCTCCATTATCAAGGTTCATTTTCGTTGTTCAGATCTGGTTTCCCCCTCCCCTCTCCCTTCATTTTTTTTTTTTTAAACAACATGGCCTCAGACTCAAGGCTGATTACAATAATTACATTTTCTCCCCATAATAGTACAAATGATTCAAAGAGTTATTCAGAATGTTTCAATGTCAGCACTTAGATAAATGCCCCTTCTTTCCCAGGGATTGCATTTTTTATGCAGAATGTTAGTTAGCAGCGGCAGTAACGGTGTAGTTGTCAGGCAGCCGTGAATTTACGTGCCCAGTAACTACATTCACAATTGTTTGGTACTCGGCCTGGCAACGAGGCTGAATGGGATACCAGATAATTTATAACTGCTCCCCAATACAAGAAGAACAATTATATTGTGTGCAGTATAAAATGGCCATTATTTAGCTCAATTTTTAAAAATTATTTGAACAAAATGCCTATCCTTTGCAGGGCTATTTTCTTCTTGGATCTAATTAGATACCCGAGGAATACAGGATATATAAATTTTAGCCAGCAAATATATTTATGGAATTTTAATTCGCTTCTTGTATACCTCTGCCATAAACCTTGCAAGCCTTCTTTGGGAGGTTTTTAATCTTAAAGGCAAAAAAAGTGAAAGAAAGCAAGGGTTGTACAAAAAGGTTTTTCTGCCATTTTTCTGATGAGCAGCAGGACCCTGGCTGTTCATTTCTCCTCTCGTACCATAAACTTACTGCTGTGTGTTTCATGAGAACAAGTTTGTTTCTGCAGACTTGACAGATTGCATCTCCTGGTAGGGAAGAGCTGGGCAGAGCTTCGGAGGGGCCTCAAGCAGGTTGGGATCCGTGGGACCTTCTAGCACGTGAGCTGAAGCCTCCATGCCCAGCCTCCATCCCCTGCCCCGGGCCCACCCTTGGCTTTCATAATGAGCAGGTCACACTGCTGTGGAAGGAACCTCTGAGGCAAAATTCTCCACGTAGCAGTTCTGGCATCTCCGAGAGAAGAAAACAAACCCCAAAGCAGTTAATAAGCCCCTGACTGCAAAGGAGACGGAATTTCCTTTTTACAAGGAGTCACACGGAAAAGATGAGGGGTAATGGCTACGAGTTACTCCTGGGGATATTCCAATTAGACACAAGAGGAAATTTTTTCACGATGAGAACAGTCAGCCCTTGGAATAATCTCCACAGGGAAACGGTGGATTCAGCAACCTTGGACACTTCTAAGATTCAGCTGGACAGGGTGCTGGGCCATTTTTTCCAGGTCATGCTTTTGCCAAGAAAGGTTGGACCAGATGATCCTTGAGGTCTCCTATTCTATGATTGTATGAGTCTGTGACTGCTCACCTTCCTCTGAGGGAGACGGAGGCAGAGAGGCTCCACAGCACTCACAACACCTGGCTGTGGTACCCGCTGTGGTTTTCCTATGCAAAACATGGAAATTTTAGTCTAGACTGCAAAATTGATTTCCATTCACAAGGGTGGCACTTTTCCTTACTTTCTTCCAGAGTATTTCAGGGATGAACAAAACACATAACACATGACTAGAGATTGGAGGAGAGTCAGGTTTGACCAGTTTCTGTATAATTTGTACCTAAATGGGAATTCAGGTAGAGAAGGGACAGACAGATGTCAGAAAGGTCAGGTTTGTTAATAACTGGGCCCAGTTTAAGACATAGTTGAAACTTAAATTTTGCCAATTTTGAAAGGAAATTATTCATGCTATTACCAAGACGGGCTTTCAATCAAAGTCTAAAATTAGGCTTTCTTCTCCTGAATGAAACCTTAAAATATCTGACATATATTAATCTAATCCAGCTGTCTGAGTTGGTGTCGCCCATCACTGTATAGCCAGGTCACAAAACATTGCATTAACCCTTGCCTTGGGAAAGAGGTCTTTCRTGGAATTGCATCTGCATCCATCTAACTAAAGCAAATCCAGTCGCATCTCTTCCAATGGAAAAAAAATAATCAAGGGAGACTGGGAAGGCAGCAGGCAGGGGAAGGGCTGCAGTGGTGTCCTGCCAGTATTTCAGCAAGGCTGTGCTGCCACAGCTCCCACATTTCCTTCTCAGAGTCCAAGGGTATGGATGCAGGAGAGAGCTGGGATGAGAGGCTGTGCTGAGTGCAATTAATTTATATCTCCATTTAAATAAAACCCTCTCATAGACGTAGCTTGGGAGGAGGCAGCGCCACTTGGCAAACAAAATTGTATTAAGTGCACTCCACTAGAAATGTTTATACTTTGTCCCTGAGAAATGTTTATGCTGGAGTACAGTATTTAACTTATCAATTTGAAAGTGAATGACGAGGAGAGGAGTACGGAGGTTTTCTTATTTCAGGAGCATTTGTTAAGTGCCTTTCATTTGTGGCAGCTCCAAAGTCAGGGTAAATCGTCTTTGCCTGGAGGAGTCTGCAGTGACCAGAGCAATGCTGAGCGTGCTCGTGGGGACACTCCRCCAAATGTATACCCAAAGAATGAATGAAGGTTTGGTCTTCATTTCTGATTTAATTCCTTTCTTCTCACTCTCYCCTTGTGCTGACTTGGCCCCAGGAGCCCAAACCCCATTAGAGCAGACGGACCAGGGCTTAAGAGAGTAGGAGAGCTTTTTTAACCAAACACAAACCTGTCTATCCTTGGATACCAAACTGCTGAACACAAATTAAACTACATTTGTTTCACTGCAGCATCATATATAAAAATAAAAAGACCAAGTGGGAAGCTGCAAGACATTGGCACTGCATTTCAAAGGGGAACCTGCCTCTTAACACCTGCATGCGTGAGGGGTGAGCACACRAGCGTACATATGCTTGAGTTCATGCTCCTCTTTGCTGGTAACTTGGATTCCTTGCAGGAAAGCCCATAGGCTTCCCAAAATTAATGTTTTGCCAGGGTTTACAAGGCATTCTGGAAGGGCAGTGGAGTGGTGCAGAAGATATAGTTCTCTGCAGAAAAAAATCCAAATTAAATGTTGCATTCTGCAGAAGGACAATGCAGAACTTTCCTGTGTTGGCCACCTTCAGGAGGCTCAAAACCAGGATTACCTTATCCTCCCTAGCAGCTGGCAGCTGCTTCCCCCATCACGCCCCAAGAACACCATGAAAGACTGTGCTGCCAGTCCTGGTTGCTTTTGCTTGGTGTAAGAGAGGATGTGGGAAAGATCAACTAGAGTGCGGGGAAATAAATTTTAAAAAAAAAGGAGCAGGAGGGGGAAGGAAGATTGCTCACTCTAACCATCATCCCTAACATCATAGTTGATCTTTACACGAGGCTCCCTGAGAGGCAAAGAGAGACGGCGTAGGTGTGAATCCAGGAATAACAATGTGCACTTAATAGTTCTCACTGCATGATGGAGTACGACACTGACATTTTACCAATGTATCTTCAGAGGTTAATGAGGGAAAACCTGCCTGGAGCCGACAGCCCAGGACATGCCGAATGAGAACTGGTTGTTTCTGTGAGAAGAGACCGAAAAGAGGGAAATAAGAGGACAGAACAAACTACCTTGTGCCACTACATGATAGTTCAGTGGCCAAYGACAAAGAGCAAAGGGAGGGGAACCTGGTGTCAGAGGAGAGGCAATGAGGGGTATTCAGCAGCTCATGGACAAGAAGTAGGAAGAGAAGAATAAAAGCCACACATCCTCATGGCAGTCTCAGCATTGAGCACAGCATCAAACAGGCTCTTCCTTATGTCCCTAATGTATCTGTCCCTGATATTTTTTCCCTCCTCAAAAGCTTGGCTTTGGAATACACATGACCTGGGTGCCTGAATCAGCTCAGGAGCAGCATCATTGTCATTAAAATAATAATGATAATAAYAATTTTTAAAAAAGCATGCAGGCAGAGTGTAAGAAGTAAGCATGACCTCTGAGAAACCCAGAAAACTCTGCAACTCTTGGGTACGAGCATTAAATGAGGTTTAAAAGCTTGTCGCCCTCTCCAGCACATGTGTCAAGACCAGAGGTGGTGGAAGATTGAAGGAGAATAATTTGCAAAGGAGGGGTGTAATTTATCAAATTCTGGGAAACTCATCACTTTTGCATTGGATGGAAACTTGCAGCAAAAATAGCCAAGTAGTGATGAGCAGCTTTTAAGGGGCACTCCAAAAGTGCTCTGTATTACGTAGAAACAGAAAATAATTACAATTTTTAAATTATTTTGCCTTCCCCATCATTCATTTGGTCTCCTCTCACTACATGAATGAGACAAACAAAAAAGAAAAGCTCTCTGAGAAAAGCAACATGCCTTGGCCCACTGTTTACATAGTCTTTTTGATTCTGTAAAACCATCAGTCTTATTCTCCACCTGTAGTTTCCATCACATCAAGCTGTAATGATGCAAACGACGAGTGGCTGGGCAGAAGGAGGGACAGAAAACCAAGCTCCCGTACAGATGTGAGTTTTTCAGTATCGAGCACTAACCTGAGGAGAAAGTCCATGAATGCTTCATTGAGGAGAGAGGGATTTTTTAAAAAATGCTTTTTTTAAAGAGTTGATCAGATTTGGGGTGGCTCAGTTGAAGTATTTTGGAGATGTTAAAGAATTAGTTCATTACTTCATAATGAAAATTGAATGGAAAAAAGGATTCATTTAGGAAAATGTGGGGAATTGCTGTTTTGACACCTGACAGCAGTGAAGCCAGACTGCATTAGCCCCATCTGAGCTGCACCCACCCCTAAATGCATGAGCCAGCCTGTCCTTACAAAGTTGATAGCCGACAGCACAGGCTCTCATTTGTGCTGATACACACCCTACTGAGGCCAACAGAGCTGCTGCCTTTGGGAGATCTTGGTCCAAAGGTTGCACTTCCCCCCCCMCCGTTTATTTTAGGAAAATGATACTTCATTGCTAAGGAATAGCAGTCTTCACCTTGGCAGCAGGCACAGCTTCGTGTCCATGGGGTCCCCCCTACCAGCAGCTCACCCCCAGGAGCAGAGACACACAGTCAAGGGAATATGGAGCACTGGCTGGCCTGCCCCAAGCGGAGGAGGCTGGTCCTTTATAAACACCACCTGCTCTGGAGCTGGGAAACCACAGGGTCCCTCCCGTTACCCTGAGCCGAGATTTATATGGCAGGAGGCRGGGGAGCACAAGCACGCAGGCTTGAGCAACTGGATACCCTCAGATTTATACTCCATTTGGGATGATAATGAGGTGGTTAATACAGAAATACAAGACAGCAATAAACCACTGACTTTTATGGATCTCAGCGTGAATCTGAATCATCATTTGGTGAGCAGGAGATGGGTGATATACAGCGGCCTGTCCCGCCTCGCTCCTCACGGCTCCCGGGGAGCGCAGCAGCGCGAGGGAGCCTGCGAGCACCGAGGCTGATAAATCCTGCCTGGCTGCTCAGGAACAGTGTCCGTGGGACAGGATTGGGTAATGGAATATGGATCAACTAATCTCAATTAAAAGCGTGTTCTTTTCACATCGAGATCCCTTTCCCTCTACTCAAGTTGTGCTCATTTTTAAACCCTTACATTACGCTGGGAATGCAGCTGAAGGCAGATTGTGTTGCTTGCTTTAATAAAGGGACTAAAAAATATCTGGGTTTTTTTCTGGGCAAGCAGCATTAACTACGACTAAATGACCTACTTTCAGGTCACACAAAGTCATCTAAACTTGCATTCGCCAGTTTACAACTTTGACAAAAAAAAAATCACAGAACCATGGAACAGGTGTGGCGAATGCCTCAAAGTTCATAAAAGTAAAAAAAAAAAAAAAAAAAATAAAAAGCAACGTGACAAATAATGGCAGAAGAGGTCCCTTTACCTTACAATATGACACTCCCTTACAGCTGCCCCCAAAGCACAGACACTGGAGGCTGGGARAATGTTGTGGGCAGATGCAGAGCCCTGGGTGCTCAGTGCTGCTGCTGCAGGGCTCCTCTTGCAAACATGCGCTTGGCTGCTCCTGCTGACCCTGTTTTTTGGGTTTTTTTCTGTCTTGGACCAGGAAAGCCAAAAAACCTTATAGAAATACCTYCCAAAGTAAAATAGGGACTTTAGGGTATCCAGCTTTAACAGAGAGCCTGATTGCTGACAGCAGACACTGTCAGCAGCTCCCAGCAGCAGGGCCATAAAAAGCACAAGCAGCTTCCAAAAGTATTTCTCTTTGTGCATGTATGTACTTTGCTGTGAGAGAGACTTAGAAGCTGAAGTGATATTTCATTAGCTGGAGCTAATCCTTGCCATCTCTATTCTCAGAGACAGCACAGGCACGCAGGGCTGGGCAGCAGGGTTTCTCCTACCTCCACACCCCAAACCCATCAGTGTGGAATATAGGAGGATTTTATTTATATATGATGGAACAACAAAAAAAAAAAAGATAAAATGTTAGAGGAAATGGTCCAGAAATGCTGAAATATAAATGAAGGACTGAAGTAATCTACCCCTACTTTATGTAGTGGCATAGATATAAAAAACCCCTGAGCTTTATTATTATTATTATTATTTTTATTGAAAATCCTTTTTCTTCCCAAGAAAATTGTTTATGTAGAATGTGCCAAGAAGCTTCATTTTCTGTTTATATATCCATATATATGGGTGGTGGTAATTTGAAGTCCTCCAAACAATCACCTGTAAATTACAGCCTTTCTAAGCAGCAATATATATCCACAAATCAGTCCCAGGATACTGAAGCTATATTTGAAAAGGTCTATTTATGTTACTCCAGGCAGAGAAAAAAAACTTCCTCGGTTTTAGATAAAACAAAATTTCTTATTAACATGTACAGTTAATTGGATAATAAAAAAAAAAGAGCCCTTTAAAAGGCCTGGGCTGACTAGAAAGCTGATCTAGTGAACTCCTGAGCAGTGTGATTTAGCAGGGCARTGATCCCACTGCAGGCACGGATTTACCTGCTGCACAGCCCCAGGTGTGGCTCCTCTGCCCCCCCCACACACTGGGAATGCTCCCGTGGCGCTGGGGAGGGGCAGCCCCGCTGCTGGGGATGGTCCACAACAGAGCAGTCACCAGGAGTGACTCTGCAAGAAATCCCTGCACAACTCACGGCAGGGACGGCCATGTGAGAGGAGGCAGGCTCGGAGCAGGATGCTGAGGGACAAGACCCCTAATCCCAAATTCCACCTCTCCTGCAGGCAGCCCTGGAGCCTACTCCTGTGTCAGCCCATCACCAGCCAGAGGAAAGGTGTACTGGTTTGAGCTATTGCTAACGGGGATAAAATCTGAGCTGATTTTATTTTCCTGGCATAGTCAGCCATCACCATAGACCCAAGCAGGTGTTGCCCATCCCACCTTCCTGCTGAATAAGCACCTGCCAAGTTACCCCCTTGGGACCCTGATTTGGGACAGGGTGGGACATCGATGGACAGAGTTAACTGTGGCCAGATCAGCCCTGCCAGGGATCTGTATACAAGGAAAGACAACAACAGTTCAATGCATGATGTGTTTGTACCTGCAACTTTCTCACAGCCTTTTTCCTCCTGCTGTAAATGCAGTGTTTTGTGGGAGAGACAGAGGAAAGTTTCCAGAGTGCTGTTTGATCACGTTACCAGCAATAAGGAAGTCGAGT
The DNA here is from genome assembly GCA_018881555.1 of Amblyornis subalaris. Lineage (NCBI taxonomy): Eukaryota > Metazoa > Chordata > Aves > Passeriformes > Ptilonorhynchidae > Amblyornis > Amblyornis subalaris. The sequence continues at coordinate 4,858,646 of JACAXG010000045.1, forward strand.
TTCCAGGACCTTCAGCCTCACCACTTGTAACAGCAGAGTGCAGATCATACACGCACTTTTTAAAATATGCTTTTTCTCAAAGCAAGACTTTGGGAGAAACTGCTCACAAAGCCAGCAAATGACATCATCCATTCATCAAGTGGGCTCTTAAGTGGCAGGAGTACTTTACAGGGGCCAAAACGTCTATTTGCTGCACCTTTTCCTACCGTAAATTACACTCTTGGCTTCCTCAGCTGAGCACCACTGAAAACGTGAAAGAAAACTAACAGTTGTGTTGGGTCAAACATAAGAAAATAAAAATTACTGGAAAACCACATCCAGGACGCTTTCTCAAACACCCAGGTGAGTTTAAATATGAGCAGCCCTGCTTAGATGGCTTTTGTCTTCATCTTCCACCAATGAGCGAAGTTTTCCTACAGAGCCTTTTGTGTTAGGTGAATATTAAGCCTGTCCACACAAATCTTTGCTTTGGTCATATTTTCAGGGAATTAGGATGTTTGTAGGACCTTTGTCATGGCTGGGGAGAGGAAGAGTGGTGGGGTACTCTGGCAGTGACAACCCGCATGAGCTTCGGGCTTGATCTGCAACCCCCCTCCCACACTGCTGGCCACAATCAGAGCAGAGCTGACGTGTTCTGATCTTGGGCAAATTACACCCCCCAAAAAAGGGCTCTCCCTGCTCTAGCACAGGGGACAGGGAGGGGACATCAAATGCCACCAGGGTTGAAAGGCTTCAATAATTCAAAGGGTTTTGATCTTGTAATAATCCCTTTGCGCAGTGCCACTTAGAGCAGACTTTGATTAAAGGATGTGTTGTTAGTTGATGTTTAAAAGAAGGAGGGATTTTTTTTTTGTAGTTTTTGCCTTTTTAAGAGGGGTTTAGTGCTTGTGCTATCCCCATGCTGCCAGAGCACTGTGACACTGCCGGGTGTCACGGCAGCCTGGCAAGTGCCGAGCTCCTGGCCATTAATTGCCGGATGGCTCGATGTCCTCCAGCTCCTTCCCCCCCTCCAGCTCCAGACATTGATGAATTTTAAGCTAAAAGACCAGCCGAATTTATTATCTTCCATTAGTCTAATACAATACAATTTATTTTTAAACAGCTTCGCTCATGCAAAAGCATCCCAAAGTGATTCACAGCAGATGACAGGCTCTGCATGCAAATCCAGGCAGTTTATACCCTCCTGCACGAGTTGTCCCACTGGCTGGACCACAACCAGGAGGATTTAATTATCCACAAAATGGCATCACTGTGGTTTTTCCTGCAGAATGGGCAATCAAAGCAAGGTAAATACGGGCAACAACACATATAGGCAGAGCCAGGGGACAGACAAGAGTGGATTAAAACACCAAACGAAGGTTGAGCAAATCACACTGCAAATAAAATGCTCGAGAACTTGGGAGGAGAGGGAGAAGCAGAAGGAGCAAGGCTGTTTTGTGTAAGACAGTGGCACAGAAAGCAGGAGCTACTGTGGAAGAGCAGAGAGCTGACCCAGGACTCAAAGGATGAGAGAAATACAGTGGCTTGACAGGCAACAAATTTATTTGCATCAGTTCAGGATCTAGCCTGGTGCCATTTCTACAAGCAAACAACAAGCCATTCCCAAAAACACTTACAGAAGTTTTTTGGCCAAGGCTCTCCCCTCATTTGTGGTCAGGACAGATTTACTTCAATGATGGAGGGGAAAAACTCTGACCACAACAGCCTGAGTCAGTCTTTCTCCCATAACCCAGCAGGAGGGGGCAATTTTGTGGGAGCTCTGTGACCAAACAGGGGCATCACTCCCTCCCACAGCAAAGACTTGTCCTTCAGCCAAGGGGATTTAACTTAACCAGTGGTTTGACATTTCTTTCCTTACATATGATTGCAGCTCTTAGCAAGAAGTCAGAACAACACAGCACCAGCACATGTGTCCATCACTTCCCTCATCACAAGGCTCACCCCATTCCCCAGGTGCACTGCAGGCACCTCCTGCACTTTCTCCAGCCCAGAAAAAAGTCCAGAAAATCCCACAGCTTGCCTATTCCAAGCAGATAGTCCCAGAATCTCCTCAAGCCAACTCCTCCCCCACCTGCAGAAGGTGTACTCCCGATCATCTTTCTGCAAACAATCTGCAGCTGTTCCAGCACAAACCCCTGGGACAATTAAAGAGACAGAGTAAGGACATACCAGAAGCAGTGTGTCAGAAACCTGCCTTGCCCCCATCAGCGAGCAAGGCTTCTGTTCACTTCCCCCAGACTGCCTGCGTCTCTACAAATCAATGAATAAATACAGTTCAAAGATCATCATTTTTGTAAAACCTCATCAAGAAGACCCACCAAGGACCAGAAGCACGAGGGCTGTCACACCTATGGACCTGGTCATGTGCTGGAAGAGAAAACCAAGTGATGGTCAGGCACGGTCACACCACTGAGCTCTGTCTGGCCACATCGGCCAGGAGGGGACTGTCCCTGCAGCATCTCACCTTCATGCCATGGCCATGTGGTCCCCCAATATGCTTAGTAGTTTTTCAGGATTTGGTACCTCCCAATGTTTCCCAGTGACATAACAATCATGGTGCTTCAGCTCCTTCTAAAAAGGACAGTGAGTTGGCAAGAAGAGGACTTATTAGAAAGCTCATCTTTATTTCCGTGATTTAATTTCTCCCCAAAGAATTTGATTCTGGCTTTTAATTAAAGAGCCGTGAAAGGATAAAAGTGTGGGGTTAAGCAGGATGTGGCTCAGAGTTTGGYGTTCCCAGCTCCTGGCTGAACCTGGTGAAGCAGGGCCTGCGGAAAGCACGGGAGGAGCAGCATCGCTGCCAGTACGTAATGCAACYGTGGAAGAGACAGGAATCATTGCTTGTGCACAATGATGTTGGGCTGTAGGATGATGAACGGGCTGTAGGAACAACACAGCCCTGGGGGAGCCTGTATAGCCCAGCAGGCCATGGTAAAGTGATGTTACACAGCCACAGCCAAGCTAACACCCTGCCCACGGCGGGTGCCCTGCCCTGCGCCAGCACGCCGGTGTCACCACCCCCAGTCTGCACCCCTCACTAAACTGGGACCATCCTCAACCCTGGCTGCAGGTTTGAGGCCATCACCTGGCACACGCTCACAGATTCTGTATGTTTTCTCTGGAAAACAACTCTGCGGGGATTGTTTCAAGTCAGACRCCCCAAAAATCAAAACAGATTAATCCCACGTGATTAATTGCATCCCACACGATTAATAGCATRAAAGCTGTCTCTAATGCCTTGATTCTTTTTTTTTCTCCCATAAAGAAACAGACAGCTCATGCCATGTGAGAAATAAATTTTTCCTTCTGATTTTCTCCTTGTCTGTAGAACATTTATAAAGTGGAAAAGCCAGGGGCRAAGCATGTCAGAATTGTCTTTTAAGGGGTTAACATTTGTAAGATGAATGCTGCGAGAACTCTTTTTTTTTTTTAATTAAAAAATATATTTCTGGAGCAAAAACACAAGCAATAAAGAGTGTTTGCCTGTTGGGAGACTTGTTTTGTAATGCGGTATGAATAACCAGCTGACAATCCATTTTTTTGTTTTCTGTTCGTATGGCCAATGGCCACGAGCCAGCCAACTTTATTGTCCTTGAAATGTCATGATTTTGAGTATGCACAGAATTCTTAACTGCCCAATTTACTGCATAACATCCCTTTTTATTATATGGCAACAATGTGATCCTGGGCTCAAAGACTTACTAGTTAAGAAGATTATGTGTTTTCCTTTTTCTGTTTTGTTAAAGTGCCAAGTCTTGCATTTTTGGCATCTTCTAAAGAATAAAATGTCTTCTGAAATATTCTTTCCAAGCACAGAAGTTACCTCAGAGGAGCTCGGCATGGCAGGGCTTTTCAGTACTTTCTCGCTCGCTCAGAAGTTCAGACGCATTTCTTTTCCTCAAAAGCTTCCAATTTTTGTCTCTTTGTGTGTATTGACAGCAAAAAAAATTGTCCTTCATAAGTTTGTGTTTCTTTACTTTGCTGATAAATTATTTCTCTCTCTTTTTATTTTTTTTTTCCCCTTCCCAAGCGTTGAAGGTTTGTGCTAGTAAGCGGGAGCAGGCGGGAGGCAGGAGGAAGAGGGGGGACTGCCTGCCTGCACCTTYGGCCACATCCCTGTCACCCCAGCATCGTTGTCCCGCAAAGTCTTCGCTGCCCCATCACCCGTGCTCGGAGTGCACGCCCCAGACTGGCAGAGTTTTAGCCAAATTCAGCTCTGGCACAAATAYGAAACCATCCATTGGTGGAAGATGGACCTGTTAAGAGCGTGGCAGCGCTGGCTCTCACAGGTCTGGTACCCAGGGAGTGGGAATATGATACAGACAGAGAGTGCAGGATCTGTCACTGCAGCCCTGGGTTTCAGTGTGGTGAGAAACAGTGTGACTTTGCATCCCATCTCCTCCAGCTGCTTGTGCTTCCCCGGGAATGGAGCCTTTTAAATATGTTTTCATCAGCTGACATTTAAGTATGAATAAACAACTATTATGCATGCACTAAATATTCATGTTTTACAACATTGCCATTACACTGAGGAATTATTTATGAGGCTGCTGCTCCCTGGTGGGGTGAGGGGACCTGGTGCAGGGTGGCCGGGAGCAGCCCCTGGGCTGCCGCTGCGGCCATGGCYGAGCCACAATGTTGATGTTTGTATCTTGCCAAAGGATGGCATTTCCCAGAGCTTCCTCTGGGGTACAAAGGCAAGGCGTCCTGCTCTGGAGGATGTTGTGTCCTGAACCTTTGCATTCCTGTTGAGACTTTGGGGCACCTTTCCTCCTCCTCCTCCTCCTCTGGCAGAGGTCATTGCCTCAGCCCCCCAGGGCTGCTAGGACTGCATGGCATGTGCCGCCAAGCCAAGACGCTTCACTGCATCTCTGGGCTCTGTTCAGCAAGAATTTAAGAAATAATAATTAAAAAAACAAATTATGACAAAGATACACTGTTTTCAGAAAACCAAACTGCAAACAGAAGTCCCTCCTTCTGAACCTGAGCRTTGAGCATTAAAGGGGTCACTTAGGTTGAATAACAGACTTCCCGAAAAGCCATTCTTAAAGACTGGGGCCCTTTATACAGCTGCTGCTGGAGGATGGGGACAGGGACACCTTGGGCAGTGTTTTGGCCATCCATTGCCGGAGGCCACGACTTGAGGAGTCATGACTGTGATGGGACCTGAAGCCGAGGGGAGAAGAGCGATCCGTCAGCTGTCAGGGTGGATGTCACCCAGGGGCTGCCCTTGGAGGGTGGCAACCCATTTCTGAGCACCACTGATGGCCACTGTCTCACCTCCAACAGGCTACAGGGAACTCCACTGGGACAGACATGGATGGAAAAGTGCATAGGGAAGCATTGTAAGGGTGAAAAAACCCYAGGTGAGCTGCAGAGGAAGAGGTAGACCGGAGAGAATTGACACTTTTCCACTGCTGGAATGYACATGGGGCTGCTAGATAAACCCCAGAGTGAAACTGGTTTTGAACAACAGTATTTCCATAAAATAAAATCACAATTTTCTACAGTTTCTGCAGGGATGTCAAGACCTTTAAGTAAATACCTGATTCTGTTCAATAATAATAAAGCTATTCTCAAGGTAATTTTCTTAGTAAAATCACCCATAAAAGCTCAGGTTGCATTAGCAACATTTTTTTCCAAGAGTGTYATTATCAAGGAGTAAAACAGGCAGCTGGCCCCTCTGCTCCCCTGCAGGCAGACAGCAGGCCTTCAGCACCTTCTTGCTCTTCTCAAATTAATTTAAGTTAGTAGTGAAACATTCCTTCCAGGAAGCTCCTGTGACTTCAGGTTTGTGTGGCTAGTCAGCAGCGAAGCCTGGAGGTGTATTTGTATTTACMCTTCCACTGTTTACATCCCTTATGAGGTGCTTCATAGTGCTTTTGTGGCAAAACTCATCTCTGTTTTGGGCACCTCCAATTGCTCGCAAAAAATCAACCAGTATTTGGTATATTCATCTGCAGCTGATCTCCTGCTTCAATCCACCTCTCCATCTCCTGSTGCTTCTCTGCGTTTGGTCCTTCCAGCCCTGCTTTCTCTCGGACCTTCGCTCTAAAAACCTTCTGCAGCACCACAAAGCAGCTGCCCCACCAGACGTCTCAGCCTGGCCAGAGCCATCCCTCAGCATCCCTCAGCATTCTGTTGTTAAAACCAGAGCCAGACACACAGACAGAAGTCATTCCTTTCCTGTAAGCAGYGGAAGGCAGCAGTTGCAGGAGGAGGTGGGAAGCCAGGGCCCCATACACAGGGACAGGGTTCAGCAATGGGACACCAGAGTGAGCTAATGAGGAATCAAGTCAGAAGCTCTCACTGGAAAGCCRTTTCCATCTCCAACAACTCCACATTCCTAACCTAGTGGGGACAGCCCCAGGTACCAGATCACTGATGTCACCTGTGGCCACCATGGGGCATCCCCATCCCCATCCCACCACCCTTCCAGCACAGTAGCTGGCACGGCTCTATGAGGCTGCTGGAGAGGAGCCTTCCCATCTGAAAGTTGCTGAGGGCTGGCAGCTGGATCATTTGGGAAAGTGGCTTTTCAGAGATTGCTTGGAGGACTTTCCTCCCCACCCCAGCAATCCGGAAGTGAGGTGAGGGCCCTCACCGTGCTGGTGGGCAGACAGACCTGGATGAGTCCCTGGTGCGTGGCAGGGGCTGGCGTGGCAGCGTTCCCTGAAAGCCTGAGGAACCTGTTGGTGTTGCAAAGTCTGMCCCTGTGCCCATAAGTCTGCTGATTTCCATACTAAAGACATTTACTGTATGTGTTTGCCGCCAGGGAAAACTACTGTCTACGACTCAGCTCTATTACTGGAAGAGCAGCGGCGGTATTTGTGCTACTCTGAATATTGCATTTCCAGGAGCTGCTCTGTGGCTTTCGAAATCCTCCTCCCAACTCCCCACATCCCCCCTGGCCAATTAGGGAAAATGCCTGGTGGGGGTGATGGCCCCCCCCCCCCGGGTGTGGCAGTGCCGCGCCGAGGGACTGGCGCCGAGCGGCGCGAACCATCCCTTCTTGGCCTTGGGAAGCGCGGATCGCGAGCCAGTGACAGAGGGATGAAATGCAAATATAGCATTTCTTGTAAAGTAAATTAAGCTAACAACGAGGTAACAAACCGCTGTTAATATTAGATTAACTTGTTTGGCAAGATATGAAATGGGGTGAGCTGGATTGCCGATGGCGGAGTGCTCAACAGCGCTAATGCTGCTCAGGGAAGTATAACATCTCTCTGACAGACAGGGGCATGCTCCAAAAATAAAATAAATTAAGTCTGGAGGAAGAGCCAGAATCTGTGCAGCAATTACACCAGCATTAAAGATGAATGGAGACGAAGCCTAAGATTTTGATTGCCTTTAAACACTGGCTTGTTTTTTAATCTCAAAATCAGACTGTGCTGTGATCAGCCATTAGCCCCAACCACAAAAAGAAAGAGACAGAAGATCCTAGATTTTAACATTTGTAGTATGAACTTAAAATTCCTCTTTGATCTAAGATAAGGAAGCAAATGGCAGATAATGCAGAAGTTAAAGCCAGTTGAGTGCAGCTGGCAGCTGGGGCTGACATTGGGAACGATGGAGGCTTGGGCAGAGGGGTCACCGGCAGCCGTGTCCTCAACACGGGGACCAAGGCACAGGCTTAAATGTCATACTATATGCCAGTGGTCACTAAACTGATTAGGCAGTGGTTATCTTTAGCAGTAAAAAGGCTATCTGCTAATACTAAATGATTAGCGGCTAAAATGCCATTTACTCTGCTCTGATTCCTTGAATGAATATTTATGCCAAGTGATGACTATAACACCATCAAAAGGTTTCCGTGCTCTGCTCCGCAGAGTGGAAGCGATTATTCAACAGCAGGTCTGCACTCCGGCACTTGTTTCTATTAAGCAAATTTGCAGCATTCAGACAAGAATTCATGATTGCATTGTCCTCCCGGGATTTTTGTTTTTAAAGATATCCCACCCTCAACGCTCTTCAGGGCACGGGCAGTGGCAGGTAGGCCTAGTCTGCTCGGCAGACACAGAAAAGAGGGATAGAGATGCTGCACAATTTCTTCTCAATTTCTTTTTAAGATAACTGGGCATTTGCCACACCCCTTTCAGCACCAAGAAGTTGTGTCCTGCCCCAGGCTTTCCTCCCACCCACCCAGTCRCCAGCTGGGGCTTTCGCATGGAACAGCATTGCAAAATTCCTCGTTAGGCATCAGGAATTGGATCTACAGCAATGGTGACAAATTAAGAGGGCTGCCCATCAGAGATGAAGCCCCTGCACCCCAGCAGGGGAGCACTGGCTGCATTTCACAGCAAGGCCAAGTGCAGGGGGGCAAGGATAAGCCATTGTTCTCAAGTCATGGCCCACGATATAACTAATGCACCTTTCTCTGAAGGACTCAGTTTTTAAATTGGTACCAAAACTCTCCTTAAGAATCTGAACTAAAATGGAATAGGCCCCTCCAGCTCRTTTGGTGAGTGGCTTTGGTTTGGTTTTACCGCTCCCTTCCTCACCACAGGACAGCAGCCTTGCACTGCCATTGTGTGTTGAATTGCAGCAAATCCCACGGGCAGCCAGGCAGGGAGCCATCACTCCGGAGCACAGGCAGAGGCAGTGACTGTCTGGCAGCCTATTTCAAAGCAAGCAATCAAAACATTTGGGCAACAAGCTGCTCCTTCCACAGCCCCAGGGTGGCTGCCTCTGATAGCCCCTACATAAAGAGCATCAACTCAAAAGACAACCTCCCCCAACCCCAAAAAGCACTAAAATGGAACAGCAGTTTGACCACCACATATCCATAGGCAGCTCTAAGTGGCTTTTTAATTGCTATTCCATGTTTATGGGAATAAAAGGGGATGAGGCCATGCATTTTATAACGGGTCTCCCAACCCGAAACGTCTGTTTATGAAGAAAAATCACTCAATCAATCCACGTCTGAGGTAGCTTTAGATGACAGGCAGTATTTTGAAGCACACTAAGTGTCTGGTGGTGTTTTGCTTCTGCTTAGCCATTATTCAGCACAGGTGTACATAAAAGCATTTCATGCAACAGGCAGAGCAGCACCAAGCTGCACTGCATTCGGCATTTGCAATTCAGAGAACACACGCAGGCGGCCCAGGACCAGCAACCAATTAAGTCACATCAGAAAAAAAAGTACTCGGTGTCGATTTATTAAAGGAAAGGGGGGTAAATCTAAGAAAAAGCAAGAAGACAAAATAAATAGAATTGCAGCCATCCTTTACAGCTACTGGTGCACTATATTAAAGTGACACTCACTATACAAAGAAATGTGTTTGATACAGTCCAGTGGGTTGCACATGAATTGCATAACCTTGAAAATCATTGCACAAAGCATCGCAGCAGGAACACAGTTCAGAATTTTTTCTCCRGGAGATGCTTCAAATCTGATCGCTTTTATTGCGTGCGAGGTCAAAGCACCTGGCACAGAGGAAGCAAAAAGGGCTGGGAGAGGGGATCTGCTGCATCAGCGCCCGGTCACGTCCGAACCCTGACATCAGCTCTCGCAGCAGCTCTGACCTGGACAAGTGATGCCCCATGGGAAAATCCCACYGCCTAGCAAAGCCTTGGAATTAATATTCTGATCAATGCCCAGGCACCTGTTGGCAGGGCTGAAGGGAGCCTGTTCCTCGCAGCCCAGACTGGAGACACCRGATCAGCCAGCCAGCAGGAGGAATTCCATGGAAATGCTCCGTCTGAATCCGCAAGGAGCCTCTCAGCCAGCAGCTCAGCGCGGCACAGCAGCCTTGGTGGGACTTTGCCAGCGATGCCGATGGTTCCCAGACGTCACCCACCCCCAGCTCGTTCCCTCCCATTGTACAGSGAAGCAGGTGGTTGGACATAAGTCTCCACAACCCTGCAGCAGCATTTCCCCCAGTTGTTACGTGAGAGCCTGCCTCTGCGGTGATCCGTGCAGTTTCCAGGGATCTATGTACACGTTTCTAATAGTCCGCTCAGCATCAAGCACAGGAAACACAGGATTTTGCCACACGGGGAAGAAACCACAGCAAAGATGACCAGGAAACATTCATAATTTTTAATTCACACCAGTAATAAAATTGCATTACATTTTTCATAAAATAAATGTTCCAGTTTATATACAGAAAACAGACTGTACAGAGCCCTCCCCCAGACCCCAAAAACTCACAAACATACAGGCAATGCAGTGCTCAGCTAAGCAGGCACAACTGTACATCTAAAATTGTAACTGCTTTGTGTTGGGGGGGAAAAGTACTACAATGTATATAGTCCTCTCTGGACCAAGAATTAAAAAAATATTGCAGGCAAGCTGACAGACGCCCTTGCTGCTCGTGCGGCCAAGCGCCCATCCCACAGTGCTCCAGCGAAGCAGGGGCTGTTATTGAACCTGGGACTCGAAGCTCCCGTTCAGCTGCCCTTCCTCATAGTCCATCTGACACAAGATCATGTTGTTCTTCAGGAAAAATTTGTCTCCCACGCAGAATCTGGAAGATAAAAAAGGATTAGTGGGTGTGAGTATGAACAGAGGTGAGAACGGGGGGGGGGGGGGGGGCGGAATTTGAGGCAGTTTGGGTCTGAAGGCGACTCTGGTGAGCAGAGTTCGATTTCCAGCTCTGCCAGTGGTGTCAGACCCCAAGAAAGCCCGTGTGGCTCTCCCCTTCCCCACCCCGGGGTTTTGCTGTCCCTTTCCCTGGCACATCCATGCTCGGCTCCAGGCCACGGCTGTGGGGAGCAGCCTGGGGAGCACATCCCGATCTCTGCTGGGTCCCATGCCAGCAGCAGGAGGAAGATGGGAGCAGTTAAGGGATTTGTCCCTGCAGACCACAGATGCCGGCTCTCCAACCAGGAAATCAAGCGGGCGATATTACACAGAGCCTATCTCAAGTTTTTGCTGGTATCCACATTTCCCCAGTTCCCTCGGGTGAAGCAGTATTTACACTAATTTCCAGGCAAGGACTGGCTATTAAGTCCTTCCTCACCCCCTTGTGTACAGTGCTGAACAATAAATAGAAATTTCTCGGTGGCTGGACTCCTAACCTTTATCTTCATTGAGCGAAGGGCACTGCTCTCTATATACCATGTAAATTGTTCTGTTTGTCTTGAAGTTGACAGAGAAGCTTGTGATATTTAACAATTTTATTTGACCATTAAGGTCAAAAAAGTTCCACATATAAGAGCTGAGAGGTGTGAATTGACAGCCAATAGCTTTTTCCGCCCTGCCTGCCTGCTCAAGAATCAGAAGCTAATCTTTACTTCTTAAGATAACAAATAATGTTCTCTGCACCCAGTTCAGGGGCTGGTTTTTGTCCATCACACTGGCAGGGCAATGACAGACCAGAGCACAGGCTGCCCCAAGAGCCGAGTCTGAAATCAGCCTCAGGTCCCTAAAGCAGAGAGGCACCCTGGGTCAGGGACTGTGCCTCAAAGCAGCTCTGAGAGGAATGGCTAGGTACCAGCCTCTGGCAAGGCCAAATATCTACTAGGCTTGAAGGAAAATCATTGGAGACAACCCATCCTCAGGAGACTTAGCAGACATCAAATGTTCATTTCCTCTGCTCCCAGGCAGAGCTTTGGCACTGCCTACTCCTTGTCTAAAGTGCTTTTGTCATTTGTAACCCAGGCAGCTTCGGGCAGAGCATCTCCATAAAACTGAGTATTTTCTGCCAAAAGAACAGGACTGATAATTTTAGAGCTCCTTTATAGGCCCAACACAGGCACGAGTTTTCTCCAACTGGACACCTGCAAATAAACTGATTAATTTGCCAAGTCGGTACAGAGAGAACTGGGCATTAGTTCACACTTTATAGGACTCTCCTGAAGACTTTCCATCTTCTTCCTCTGTGGCACATGCTTTAGTAGTTCTGAAATTCAACCCTTTTTGTATATTAAAAAGCTAAAAATTATTCTGAATTAATTTACAGCTTTTCTGCTAAAAACTGTACTGTGCACACTCTCCTTAAGACCACCTTCCCCACCAGCAGGTTTACTCACAATAAATAATAGACAGCTGTTTGCTTTTCACTGCTTATCCCCACCTTAAGTACCATATAAATCTCCAGGAAAAGAAATGCAAAAGTTACTCCTGCTACCAGCATCATCCACAGCTGTCTCTTGCTAAACCTGGTTTGGGCCCAGGAGTCAAAGGAGGAGCTGGAAAACTCGGCAGATGGAAGGTGTGGTGTGTGTGTACAAGCACATGGGAACTGAAATGCTCTACAGGGGTACCCTAAGCGATGTGGGAGTTTTGGGAGAAGGGTTTGATTCACTGGAAAGGCAACTRTTTCCACCTGCCAGTCCTGCAAACCCACCAGGAAACTGGGATCTCTTCCRCTGAGGCGTCACAACTGGAGACAAGAGGATTTAACAGGGCAACTTCAGGCCCAGCTTCACACTGCCAGCTCCCATGCTCGGAGCAGGGATGTTGCAGAGCCCGTCTGGGGCATCAAATTCCAGCCAGCAGCAGCGAGAAACAGGTGCTGAACCTACCCTGCCATTTCTTAGAGAGTGATTTTCCTCTGAGCAAAGCCACACTTCAGATACTGGCAGCAGAGGCAGCTGGATTTCCTGCAACCCTTGCAATGCTGACCTACCAGCCAGTTACAGCAGTGACCAGCTTCTATTCTGCACTACCACGACCATGTTGACTTTAGAACAGTTTAAAGCACGGTGGGCTGAGTAGCAATGCAGGACTTGCTGCAAACCTGATGATTTAGAGAATGAAACTAATGAAAACACTGCACACTTGGTAAAAATATTAGAGACTTTGCTCTGATCGATTTAGCGCTCTATACAGAGTCCAGCTGYAGAAAGGCAAGCAAGCTAGAAGAAAACTAAAGAAGGGTCTTCATCCAATCTTTTCATAGCTTAAGAACGAGGACAGGTTTCAGGTGAGGTCTTCAATTCAGAACTAGTGCTGGCATCCACCTCTGCAATTTTGGCTTAAGGGTTACTTAATCTCACTGCTCTCAGTTCAGCATCCAATGTCGTCTGCTACAGGATCACTTCCATTCTGCCCTTTCAAGCCCAAATCTCCACAGAGTAAGTCATRAAAGTTTGTAGCCCTCTGATCTCAGCCAAAAATAACAATCTACACACAGCTCTGTGCTGTCTATTCAGCCCATCTTTCAGAACAACTCAGCTCCTCACAGACTGAGCAAATCCCTTGTGCATCACAGCGCAACTCCACCAGAACRGGGGGGATTACCTGCGCTCTCCTGCTGGGCAGTGACAGCCCCTGGAGGTTGTCTGAAGGGCAGAGTGGGACCACACTCTGCACTGAGCACAGCAACAGTGTTGGCAAGYGAAGAGGGAAGGGAGGGAGAGAGGTGCTTTGGAGCCTTTGAAATGAAGTAATCTCAAAGAAATTACTGAAAATGAAAACTAGGCAGCTTTTCCATGACAGAAGAAGGGTAAAGTAGGGGTTTGATGACAGATACTCATCCTGCAGACTCCAAAGCCAACCCACCACTCCTGCCTGTGCAGTCCAGAGCTGTGACTTGCCTCTGTCTGAGGGGACATTTAAGGTGCTGCAACCCTAGTTCCTGCGTGGAGTTTGGGAGCACCCCTCTCCTGCCTGGCAATCATCAGCAGGCTGAAGAGAGTTGATCCCGAGGGCTGAGCCTGGCACCACCCACAACATTCCCGAGTCTGGAGACAAACCCAGAACCGACCGGTGATTGCAGCAGTGTGGAAGGAGCATCTCTGGGAATGAGGGGATCAGCTCTGCGCACTCACACGCTGCCGGGCGGGCAGCACGGCTGTGGCAGGAGCGTGTTCAGGAGCCACAGAACAAGACTGGGCAAGTGAAAGGTCCCCCGTGGCTTCCGGAGGGAGCCCAAGGCCAGGAGCCACTAGATGTCACTGCCGCYCCGGCACTGCCAGCGCGCCCGCGGAGGCGACAGCATCAATGGGAGGTCTGTCCCTGGAATAAACACCGCCACGCCTGCAGCAAGCGAGCGAGTGAAGCCACCTGAGCCACACACGGCTCACCCCATCCGCCCCGTCCCTGCTCTGGCACCGACCAGCCGACACCAAATTCAGCTCAGGGGCTGAGCCACCGTCCGAGGGCACGGGAGGASAATCAGAGAGGAAGGACCTCCCAAGTTTAGGGGGAAGGTGGCAGGGGTTTGCATTCACACATGTAACATGTACGGCTGCTGATCCCACTGTGACTCTTTTCTAGAGTGAGCAATGAATTTTTAAGTCAGGCTTTTAGCTTGACTTTTACAGAATTGGGTTCTCCATCTTCTTGTAAGTTTTGTCATTTCTCTCACACCTTCCCACGGGATGAAGCATTGCATCCTAGGTTCATCTTTGGGAAACACAACCACAGATCCAGAACAGGAACCCCAGCACAGCCCTTGGACCTTGGGCAGTCACTACAGCCTGACTACACAAGCACTAAGAACAGCAAGCAGTTTCAGGTCTATCTTGAGTGCATAGAAGGTGACACTATCACATCTGCTTCTGTGGGCTTCCACTCTGCCTACAATGATCAACAAACRTGGTGCTGGGAACATTTTTCACAGCCCTCCCAAATTCAACTGGCTACAGGTAGTGCAAGTGAAAACACTGCACATGACCCTTTATAACACCCCTTGATGTGCATTTTCCACTGGGTAAAACCCAGCAGAAATACATAAGCCCYACTCAAAATTATACTACCAAGATCCCGTAGTAATTACACAACAACTAAAGGGATGCGTTCATAGTGTTGGAAAGGGCTCAGCCAGAGTATTTTTCTCCTTCCTGTCCCTTCTCTTTATCCTTCCTCTTTGCCATCCCCAGTTTTGAGCCTGTCAGAAACGTGATTTAAGCAAGATAACGTCAGTTTGCCAGAGGAGGTCCGCTCTCCATCGTCTGCCTTCTGCAGAGAGGGCAGATCCTGAAGGGACGCTGAAGCAGTTTGTTTTATTCAGCAGCAGCTGTGCCATGTACAGCCTGTGTCTGTGTCCTCCCCCTTGCCCCTCCAACTCCCACCAGCTCCAAGGGGATTTGCAGTAAGAGGGCTACAGGTACTTACATGCATCACCCAGGCCAGCCTAACAAACCAGCCCGAGCCCTGCCAGCAGGCTGTGAGCCCCAGACAGGCAGCGTGCATCAAACATTTCCCCTGGTTTGCGGGCAAAGGTATAAATTAGTTTGTGTGTACAATAACTGTGTCCTCACCGCTGGTTGCAGAGCTGACAGGCAAAGCAGTCCAAATGGTAAACATTATCTCTGGCCCTCATCACCATCTCAAAGGCAGGGATCAGTTTACTGCAGGCAGCACAATTCCCGGTGGTACCAAAGAGCCTGCCAAAGAAGCACAATCATTAGAAGCCATTTTAATTAAATGGTGGAAGGACTAATTAAGTGTAATTAGCAGTATCAAATACTGTATTGCACCAATAAATAGAAGTTGCAGTCTCCATTTCACTGACCAACCAGCGTACGGGAACTTGGGATAAAACTGCCTGGTGAGCAGGCTCCGATCGCYGAGATGAAACTTCATTTGGTTTGTGAGCCTAGGGCTAATTTGCTGTCTAATGGAGAAAAGCATTAAACACTTAGAGCACTATTTTGGGGCTCACAAAATTTCAGTCAAAAACTATCTGCCTCCCTGCAGCAGTGGGGTAGGAGCTCGGAGCCGCCCGTCCTGCTCCACATGGGCTTGCTTCGCTTGGCCGCAGCCTGACGGAGGGATCGGCTGGCAGCCGCTCGCAGCAAGACACACAAGTCCTGCAAACTTTGCCAATCCTGGCAGGCAGTGCTATAACWGAGCTCAGGAAGAACCTCACTTACCTGCTGTTTGAAAAGGAAAAGCAGGATTTCTCTTGCAATGAGTGCACAGCATTTCACCAGGCATCTCAGAGAGCAAGCCCTCCTCCTCCCCGGCTGTGCCCCCCTCCTCCTGCCTCCACGTCCCTCCCGGGAGCCAGCTAAGCCCTTCCACGGCGGCCTGAACAGCATGCTCAGCCGTTCCACTTCAGCTCCCCGCTCCTCGAGGACAGCCCTTCAGCAGTGGAAGCTTTGCCATTTTCATCTTGGCTTTCACTATCTGTCTCCCCAGATGTCTGCTGCTGTTACAGCTCCCGCCAGGGGACTCGACCAACACCGCGGCATCCTTCCCCCAGCCCCCTTCCCCGAGGTGTCCCTGCAGACCCCCGTGCGTGCCAGGGGCACCGTGCCACCGCGCCGCACGAACCAGCCGGGGGCACTGATCGACAGGCCGACAGAAACAAGTTTCACCCCAGCCTCTGGTCAATAGGCATGCGGTGAGTTACTTTGCCTAGAAGATGACAAAAATCGTATTTTGGGGGCGACGAGCCTCAAGACGTACGATTCCTGCTGGCCATTAGCTCCGCGCACGCAACGCGCYGCTGCCCGCGGACAGATCGGGGCTCATGGTCTGTTTCAAGCCATTGGTTCTGGCTGATTCCACAACACGCAGATGAGAAGCATCAGGAAAATCTATAACCAATTTCTAAACCTGCAATTTGCCAAGCTAATCAATACTAATTATTACTGGCCAGTAATTGTGAATTAAAACACCCGGCAGTGTTACAGAAACCTCCACACAGCTCTCCCACCCTCCTACAGTGCCGTGCTCCCGAAGTCAGCTTGCTCTCTCCTGTAAGAGAGAGTCAGCTTGCTCTCCAGCTGTAAGAAACCCCACCTTTATTTTYCTTTAGAAGTGGTATCGGTGGTCTTTGGCTGGAAAACTCTGGGCCTTCCTATGAAGAAATAGCACTATGTTTTCCCTGAGAGTTAAACCATGCAAACCAAATGGAAACACTCGTGCAGGACGGAAAATTCGCAAAGGGATTACCAAAATTTCCTCCCCTGTGATTCCATCATCCAAAGGCTGAAAAGGCATAGTGAAATCCCAGCTGTACAGTTTGCACTGGCAAAAGGCAGCCCCTTTCTCCCCGCAAGCTGACCCCTCTTCCTCCTGCCCCCACAGGCAGGCAGGAAGGCAGGGGAGGCAGCTGGACACGGGGCTCGGCTGCCTAACGCCAGCAGACCCGACTGSAAAAATGCGGCACTGAAAAGCGTCCAGGTCTCCACCCTGAAACGCCCTGGCYCTCATTCAGCACCCGCTCGCAAATCAAGCCACTACTACAGACATCCATCCCTTCCTCAGCCTAGCTGCCCCCTTCCACAGCACCTCACTTGGGCACAGCAAAGCCTGACAGCTTTTACYGGGATTTTCCCAGTTCCCTTAAAACCAGGCATCCGTTTTTAGAGTACCCAAGTCACAGCAAACTCAAAAAAAATGAGTCAAATGCATTAGGCAGGGAAACTGGGAGGTTAATCCTAGATTTGCTCTGTGCCCAGCACTGCTACAYGCACAAGTATAAAATATCCATTATTCATTAGCATCACAGTTGTGTGGAGCTCAATCTAGATTAAACAAAATAAAGGGGCCCCAGACAGCACCATTTGCATTGTTAAGCAGGTGCTTTTCTTCAGCCTTCAAATAGGAGACTTTTCTAAATGGAAATGATGGGGAAATTTGGACAGATGTTCACTTAACTATTTAAACAGTTAGCTTAAGAAACATGAAAAATGTATTTGGCATCGTATTCACCTGTCTCCTTTCAGGGGTTTTGGGGGTGAACCAATTGTTAAACAGCTTTGACTGTTTGCATAAGATCTGAAGCTTATGTTCTGTCCGGCTGAAATCGTGTTGCCTTCTAATGTCTACATAACGCAGCTCCCAGCAAGTCAGCGCGCTAATCTTTTTCTCTTCTATCAAGTTTCACAGTCCTCCATACCCTCCCTTTCCCAACAGATGAACATTTCACACTTATTCTAGCACCTCCTAATTTTAATCTGCTYTTTGGGGAGTGATTTAGAGCCCCATATATTCACCATGCTTCTAAAAATACGCTGTAACTTGTAGCTCAGCGAACATGACTTTTTTTAATCTGTTGGAAGAAAACGCAAAATGAACACAGTCTTTTGCCTCTTTTTTGTTTGCTTGTAGAAAACCTGCCACCTCTGATATCTACTGATTCAGAAGCTACTTGAGCTGAAACTTGCTGAAGTGGGGAGCTTAACATTATTGGAGGAGGGAGAGAAGATAAGGAGGAGGAAAAACCTTCYGCCCCAAGCCCCATCTGTGGTTAAATTTAAAATAACCCCACACGAACAAACTGATCTGCATTCTGTCCCCCAGACACCTTCGTAACAGATGCAACACTCTCACACATTCACACACACAAAGTTGAAGCACATTAGAAAAATCTATCGGAAGATGCTCAGCATCTACTTACCAGCTTGGAGCCACTGGCATAAAAGAAGCTGGAAATACAGAAAGTTTTCAGTCTGAGGTTGTTTTGCTTCTTCTAAAAAACCCTATTTATTCACTTCCCTTTGAAGCTAAAAGGCAACAATTTTTAAGTACAGATTTATTCCCCCTTATGTAACAGGAAGACCCAGCCAGCTTGTAAATAAGCATAGACTATGCAGATTTAAAATTTAGCACAATTAAACTTTTACCCTGTGGTAGTAATTATGTTTAATGGCTCTTAGCCTGAACTTAACCATGTCTATTGTTGTCAGCCGGTCTAAAAGCAGGAGTTTGTCCAAGGACAATTTTCTGTAGTTTATGGGCACGCTAAAAACCCCGCTATGCTCTGTTCTCATTGGCCATTGATGTCAGTGTGTATAGTAAAAATTAAAGCTAATTGGCATACAGGAGCAGCCCTGAATGCAAATGAATTAATGGGAAAAGAAGGGAGTGCTCCTAGAAACAGTAGGCAACTGTCAAAGGATGGGTTTTATGTAGTCTTGTCTGGGCTAAAGAGCAGTCTTCTGCATGKTGATCCAGACCTCAACAGCTCCATGAGTACACCCGAAGTTAATTCAAACTATAGTAATGTCCCAGTACCCTGCAGGGGGTTTTTTGGGGAAAAAGAAGAATGGTAAAGGGTCCTTTACTGTAGGGAAAACAGTAAGAAACTTCTCATATGAACACATTAAGTTTAGCACCTTTTAACAGGTTTTTCATTCAACCAAGATGTTCAGGGGGGCTAAACTGAGAACCTGTTTGCCTATTTCTGTCACCACTAGGAACAACAATCTGGTTTAGTCATTGCCTACAAGGAGAGAGTCCCCATTTCTTCTCGCCCCCTCTATCCTGCTGTCTGACTAGATAGCAGCTTGCAATCAAAAAAGAAGGAGAAAATCTTCCCTCCGCAGAAAGATTAAAAATTTTGGAGCTGTTGACTTCACAGGAGACAAAAAAAGAGGAAGCAGGACAGGCGCATATAAATAATGAGTGGTACAGGAAGGATAGGCTGGCAGTGTCAATCGCAAATTCTTGTGTTTTTAAACAACACAAGAACAAGATTAGTTCAAAATTTAAACAGCTGAGTTGAAACTGAAAATTCCCCCACACAAAGAGGTTTTGTCAACACCGAAAGGTAAGAATTATGAATGGAAAGAGAGCTAAACACTGACCTACAGATAAATATCTACATTTGTAGATATTGTGTACAACTGCATATTTTTCTCAATATTTATATATCCAGATCATCTGGATATACAAGTTTTTGAAGAGCTATGGAACTGCATGCTCATATCCTCTCCAGCCAGTAGGTGAAAGAGGTTTTCCCTATTGGCCTGCTGCTGTTTCTTTCTCAGCTTCATCAGGATCTGCTGTAGAACAAGACTTGCTTTACGTACCTGAAACTCGTTATCATGAAAAGCAAAGGTTCTGCCCCTACCTTTTGAAACAAACCAACAACTAGTATTTCACTGAGGATGGCTCTTAAATACTGCAATCAGTATTTTTCCCGATCTGTGGATATTAGAAATATGCTGAGCTACAAGTCTGATTTGACCAAAGTATTGAATATTCCAATAAATGTGGGGAAAGCCTGAACATCACTTAAAAACATAAAAAGAGTAAGCTTAAAAGCAACTTCAGACAACTTCCCTGTAATCAGCCTTTGTGTCATATTAGAGAAAGCCTCTGTGATAGGCAATTCAGCCCAGTAAATACATATTACCCTCCTATCCAGGACATCATTGTCACCGCTGCAGTGGGAAGTCATCTCAGCTGAAGGAAAGGAAATGCATTTTGATACTAATGAAGTTGGTCAAGCTGTCCTCTCATGAAGCCTTCAAGTTCAATCCCGAAGAATTTACATCTTGCATGCCAAAGGGTTTGGCATTCACGGACAGCAGAGCAGAGGGAGTTGAACCAGTGCTGTACAAAACAGCCCCCGGCCGAGTGACCGCACTGGTTCAGAGATTCCTGGGCGTGAACTTCAAGGTTGCTCGAGGGCGTCTGTTTTCAGCTGAAGAACATATCTGAATGTTCACTTATTTGTACTCCTCTGGCCTCTCCCCGCATATTTTCAGTGGATATTTACASTGGGGCTGGGACTACCAGCAGGCAGGAGAAGTCCAAGTCCTCCTCCCCTGCCTCAGCCTTTCTCATGGTATAACTGAAGCTGCTGACCTTAAACCCATCTTGGCTCTGGCACTGCTGGACACAAGTGCAACAACATCCCTCTTAGGAGAGTTTAAACACAGCAGTCAGAAAAATGCAAAGTTGAAAGTGCTARAGGCATGTTAGTTACCACAGCCGGGTAGAATTACTCCCCGTAAGATTTCCTCCTCAGTGAGAGGTTGTGGAGATGGAAAAAAAAGGGCAGAAAGCAAATGAACAAACCAAGTATGGACAGAGGCTGTGAGAAACTCCTGGACCAGAAACGACAGAGAAAAAAAAAATAAGATCTGTACTTTAACATCACAAAGAACAGCAATGTTGCCAAGACACACTGTATTTTGAGCCTAATTAATCCTCCTTAATCTGTACAGACACCAAGCGTAGAAGTAAGGGTGTCCTATGTAGCATGCAAGACGCTCCCTGTTGCGATGCAAGTGCAGCACTTGAGTTTAGTGACATTTTTAGACTCTGAGCAGACACCATTTGTTCAGCCACACTGCATTTATACCTCTCCTTCCCACGCTAAACACGTCCCTTGAAAATCCGGCAGGGCATACTCTCGGTGTATGCATGCACACTACGCTTCTCTGGAGGAAAAAAAATCCCAAATTCTCTCCCTCCTGYTTCAAAGGTGCTGCAGCTTCTGCAGGTGGAAGCTACATTCCAAGTATTAATGATGTCTTGGGGAGGTTAACTTCAATTCTGCCTGCTGGGGCATGCACATCTCAGTTCCCAAAGGCTTGTGCTTCCACATCCAGCCATRGTTTATTGGCTTGGCTCAGGGCTGTTGTCACTGACTCAGGGAAGCCCACCAGGAGGAGGGAATTCGTCCACATCCTCCTGTGCCAGGTGCAGGTTGCAGCACTGATGCTGAGTTTGCAGCCCTGATCCAAACTTGTGGGAAAGTGGGTGAAAAGAACTGCCATGAAAGCCATTGAGAACAGCATCAGGGTTTCCCGGAAAGCCCTTCTCTTTTACTGATCCACCATCATTTTTTAATGCAGGTTTCGAGTTTTCTTTGGAGTCTAATTAAGGCCCCCATCAGTTTAAATGATGAAAAACTTTCCCAACACCAGCATATCAAACACGCAGAAGCAACAGTTCTGCTCCTCTCAAAGCAAGCCTGGCTCGCCTTTGCTCGTGTGAGGGCACCATGCTGAGTAAAAAGGAAAAATCACGTTCTTCATCAGCACTTCACAGTGAAATTTAAGTTGTCAGTTCCTCACGGGAAATCCTGATGCAACACCCAACCCGTCCCTGTGAAGCGGAGCCTGGTGAATGTTTAATTATGCCTCGGAACAAACACACATCGCTGCGTGGGGGCTGCGAGGAGCCATCTGAGCTGGCATGCTAAGCTCCTCTGTCCCAGAAGCAGTTCCTTCAATAGCATTTGCTTATCAAAAATAATTAGAGGTAGGAATGCTGGAACTGTGATTATGAAACAAATGGTAAATCTATTTGCTGAGACGAAATGTATTGAAAGATACATCTAGACACAGCTGGAGACTGAGGTGATACCACAAGGATAACAACTCGAGATCCAATTTCATCTTTCATGATTAAAAAATGAGCAAGAAAGTGTTTTATGAAATGTGAAGGTTAACAAATGTTCCTTCACAAGCAATGACGACAGTTTATCTTTTGAAACAAATGATCAGGCTGTGGTCTGCTCGCAGCTCCTGAAACACATTTGGAAGATTTCTGCTAAAATCCCATTGAGGATCAGCACACACGACTGGCAGCCCACCATGCTCCCAACTCCTGGGACAAAGCCAGCTCCAAAGGAATGCTGCTGCAGCGGGGCAGGAGCCAGCTGTGCTCCTGTCCTGACCCTCTGCCGTGAGTCCAGTTCATCCCTGTCCCCCATCCCTGCAGTGGCCGTGGTTCAACGACACCTGCCCTCAGGAGGGTCCCAAACCTGCAAATTAACAACAAAATATTCCARGAGCCCTCTGAATTCCTCTGACTGTTCTCCAGGTAAAGTGCTTCCTTTATGGTGCAACTACCGTGTGAAGTACGAAAACTTATTTTTAGGAGTGAATTCTGCTAAAATCTGACTAGTAGACCAAATATCATGAGTTGTTTAACAAGGAAAAAAATATGTGGATAGAGGCTCTGAAACTATGAATCTGAAGGAATTAKATAAAGACGGGAATGCTTAATTCTCCAAGAAGAAAAATTCARATTACCAGGAGGGAACAGACAGTAGAGAAGATTGTGATGGCAACTTTAGCTCCTTCTATTAATAGAAATAATAGTTAAAATTGAGAGAGAAAGAAATATTATTTGTAGAAGCCAATACAAGGTGTTTTAAAGTACAAAAAATTGCTTTATACTTCTATAAATAYGGGACTGCGTAGCAATGCCCTTATTCCTATCCTAGGGGCCTGAAAGTGTTCCTTAGCATCAGGAAAACAGAACCCAGTTTCTCAAAAAACCCAGTATAAACTAAATTTATGTGTTAGTGAGAACACAAGCCATAATAGCTGTAAAGCTGCCTAAACAGCTGAATCCTGATTAACAATCCTGTTACAGAATTAATGTTATTCCTTCCTACCCAAGCCTTGGTCATATTTCCTAGGATATGACAATTATACTGTTCTTCCCAACAAAAAACGGTCAAAGCTCTAAAACCTCAAATYCAAATAGGGGGAAAATATTTAATGTAAAGACCACATTAATCTTCACTCCACAGTTTAACCATGCTGCACAAATAGCAAGAGACCTCCCCCTTGGCAGGCCAGGAACTATTCTAACCCCAAAAACAGTGGCAGAGGTGTTACAAGAGCCCTGTCAGGCAAAAGTCCCAACCACTGCCTTCCATGGTTCATGTCATGAATTGGCCTCTCTTCTCAAAGCTGGGACATGGGCCATTTCCCGAGGTCTGCAATCCCTGGCTTCCTTTCCATCTCCAGCACAGGCTTCTGGTGTGCCCCAGAAAATTCCTATCATCTAGGGGCCAGGGAGAAGATCACAGATTAAGCTTTTCCACCTAAAAGCAGCATTCTCAGGATAAACCAAGGAAAGAAAGAAGTGCTCTACAACACTACAGTGACAAAAAGGTTCTTCTAAGCCTAACAGCATCAATACTGCTGTCCTTTGGCACTGTAACATGTCTGATTTGATGCCACACATTATTTTTGTTATGAAACGAGAATAAACCAAAATCAATATGGTGCTTATTAAATGGACAAAACATGGGGTAGCTCATAGGTCTCAAAAAGGAAATGTGAATCGCAAACACTGTCCAGCTGAATATTTCTAGCAGGGTTCTGTAGCACATAGAATAAAGCTGAATATCTACCTTTAGGGTCAAATTTTAAAAAAAAAAATAATTACACACAGAGCACTTTTTCAAGACCACAAATGACAAAGTCGAGAGAAGTGATAAATAATGAAGTGGAGGATGACAGATGGAGAGACCTGGATCTCTTGGCAAGCTGGGTGCAAACAAGATAAAGAAAAGATAATGTATAAACAAGATAAAGTACAAACAAATACTTCAGAAAATAATGCAGCTATTCTTTCTGGAAAGAAAACTATTCCTGGACGCGGCTCTCCTGAGAGATTTTGGGGGTCCTTGTGATAGTACCTAAATGTGATACTGATATGAAAAGTTTCATCAACAAGGGAAGATCAAGAACTGTTATATTCTTCATTGACACATGAGAATTATTCTCCACAACTCAGAAAGAGCACAGCTGAGCTGAAGAAAAAGAAGCAAAATGCTAATTTGAGGGTAGAAACCTCTGTGTTAAATTTGAACCTTCCGGAGCTCATTTTTTTCAGCTTAGCACAGAAAGTGTTAAGGATACTTCCAGAGCAAGTGACTTGTAACATGAGTAAATATTCAGACTTAAGAAAGGTATAAAAAATTATTTCATTATAGTGAAGATCGTTAACTCTTTCCTCATCACACCCTTCCCATTTCTCCAAAGGCTGCTTATCCTGTCTTTTCCCCTTTACATGTGTTCACCCTTACTCCATCTCCTCCTCACTTAGATTTTGGGGACACACCCCACCTAACCGGGTGTGGACCTGCGACCGCTGCCTGCGTGGCAGAATTTCAGCTGGGACATTTCACGTATGCCCTGGAGAGTTTCAGCTCCAAAACCCTCCTGTGGCAGCAGGATGCTCTCGTGCACTGTTGGGCTGAAGGGCAAGGTGACAGCTCCCACATGGCAGCTGATAAGACTTAGTTCTTCTGTTTGGCTCAGTGCTTAATCTCTCGCCTTTAGAAGGAAAAACTTGTTTGTTCAAGTTCACTAYGAAAATATTTACCGAAGATTTTCAGAAATATGTTTTACATTGGAACACACGAAGCATCTGATGGCTGACACTAATCTAGGCAGCCTGTGAACACCACAAGGTTAGAAGGCGTTTTACCTCCCTATCTTACAACAGCGTGTTGGGTTTGTTTTGCTTCAGATGTTTTGCTGGTTGAGCTTGCATGGGAAATGCTATCACTGCTTGAGGAAAAATAAAAGAAAACATACACATTAGCAGGAGATCCAGTACATTCTTCCAAAGGAAAAACAAAGCAAAACTCAGTGTGTTTTGCAGTGTGACCCTCATAATAATGTTTGCATTAGGCCTGCTGTCTTATTAATATTCATTTATGTTTGCATAAAGTATTTTGTACAAAACCCCCATACACRCCAGGCAAAAATCCCATGTGTTGTTATGTATTGCAGACACACACTGACAGGATGGTTCTAACTCAGAGTTAGTGATGGTCTCTGCTGACTTCTTCAGACAGAAAAATTTTTTGAAGTTGATCTGTAATTTTGGAGTTTTGCTCTGTTTTGTTAGGGAAGAGACAAGAGCCCCTTGGGAGGAACCTTACTCAATAGAAGCACAAGAACTCTGTCTAAAAGCTGTGACTGAAAGAGAAAAGGTAAAGCTTTGGTCAAGTCTCAGTCAATATGCAGGAGTACAACATTAGAGATATGCAAGAAGAATTAATAGTTTTTCATAATTTACTCAGCAAGCAGTGTCTGTTCTTGTCGGTTCATAATAATAAAAAGTCATGACCTCTTCCTTCTACCTTCACCTAAAAACAGGATCCCACCTCCCAGACTACAAAATATGTTAAGTGCAAATAAAAAGCCCTGCTGAGACAGCAGAAGAAACTCCAGTCTCTTCTGGGCAGGGCTGGCCATGCACAGCACATGTTTTCGTAGGAAGGGTTTAGGGAGCCAGCCAGCCGGCAGCACGCTGAGAAGCTTCGGGAAGAGCCCACAGTACGTCCCTCTATTTACCTCAGGTAATCTCTGCGGCAGAGAATGAGATTTGCTTTTGTGTAAAGAGTTGATCCAACCTCTCCAAGACGACAGTCACAGCAGGCACACTTTAGACAGTCTTCATGCCAATACTTATCCAGAGCCTTCAGCAGGTACCGGTCCTTGATCTTTCGGTTGCAGCCGGCACAGCCCTTCTGCTTCCCTTTGGGTTGTACGGATAACATCGGCACACCTGCAACGCAAACACAGCACTTCCTTTAGAGGACACCCAAACAGCTCGGGAAGGCTGCCGGCATTTGGGGTGGATCTGTGAGCAAACACTGCTGCTGCTTCCATTACAGGGAGCTCGCATTGCATGAAGCTGACAGTTAGAGGAGTTCTAACTTCACTTGCTGTCACAGACTAAATTGGACTGCGACACTTGCAGGAAAGTGGCCCTTTTTTCCTAAGGGTAGGGCTGACACAACGCACCAGACTTCTTGTAACTAACATCTTGCAGCAGAGTAAACTGGCTGCAATTTCAACATTTGTTTTTTCCCCTCATTACCAGCACCCTTGTGTTGTTAATTACCTGCCACAGGCAATTAAAAAGAGCAGAAGGGCCACCACTGCATGTACCTCCAGTCCAGCATCTTGGCTGARTCAAATTTGATTTGGAACGGAGAAGAGTGGGTATAGGAAGACGTGGTATGCCACTGTTTTTCCTCTCTTGTGAAACCCATTGGTGACAGAGGCCTCACTGAAAGCTAGAGCAGCCCAGGGGCTGCTCCAGAATCAGTTTGATTCAAAAGCCCTTGAGTACTGCTGAGAATAATCCCACCAGTGCCCCTCTGCCACCAGTGAAGCCACATTCCTTAAGAAAAGCAGAGCTTTCCTCCTCCTCCTCCTCTTGTATTGCTGGAGAAGGTAGCAAAAAGCCAGAAGTTTCTTCCTTCCTGGAAATCCCTCCTGGGACTGCAAAGCAAGCATGAGCTAGCTGGGTATGAGGTGGTGACAGCACACTCAAATCAGGAGGCTGGTGGAGGCTTGCTGTGGCCACCTTCCTCACAGTGCTGTCTCCAGCTTCTTCCTTTTCTCCAAGCGGCCAGTGCCTCCCAGTGAGCACTGACACAGCTGTGATACCCGCCACCCTTGTCAGTTTAAGGGAGAGGCAGGAAAGGTTCCATACTTTATGGAATCAATAGGCAACGTGGAAAAATAAACAAGGATTRTGCTGTGGGTAAGGAACAGCACAGGAAACGATGGAAGAAGAAATTAACTCACTGAGACACCAGAATTCCATTTACTGTAMAGCCTTGATTCTACTCTGTTGTGATTTTTATTTTTACTGGTGTCAATCACTAAAACTGAGAATGCCTGTAACAAGCACACTGTGGGCTTAACGAATGCAGAGGTGATGAGAAGGGACACTCTGGCCACAGTTGCAGGTGTCACTGGTTATGTACTCTTACACAAAGCTAATCTCCCATTTCACTGGTTATGTACTCTTACACAAAGCTAATCTCCCATTTCTGTAGGAAGCTCTGGATGTCCCAGAAAGTAGCAGCTTGATAACAGAATTATTAACAGTCCCTTAACCAGAGAGGGGCGAGTCAGTGCCACTGTAGTAAGTGACATTTGCTGCTTTCCTTAAAAGCCAGGGCGACCTGAGAGTGGCTCATGGTCAGCACATGTAAACCCACCACTCCCACAGTAATAACTGCTTTGTCAGAGCCAYGAGCAGACGACAATAGCACTTAAGACACCTCCACACAAACAGCGAGGTATCGATCCATTTGCAATCAAAGTGGTCTCAGCAGCACAGACACAGGCCAAGTAACATTCAAAAACTCTACAGCCTTGAAGATCCCTCCCGCCCTCTGCTGCAGCACACTCGGAACCTGCTCGTGAAGTTGCTACAAGCAAACTTTTGACACCGGTGACAAATATGCAATAATGGAGTGAAAACTTATATCTGTGTTAGACTGCCACATATGCAACCCATAACGCTACCGAGAGAAAGTCTACACAGAAAGCCACAGAGAAGCACGTTTGGAAAGAAGRAGACACAAGTGTAAGACAGAATATACTGCAGGTGCCGGAGGTCAGGCTGCAGAAGTCCCGTGCACCTGGTGAGAGTTTCTTACAAGAACGAGGGCAGTGTTCCTGTGGTTCTAGACATTTTAGGAGCAAAGAGAAGCTTCATTTTTCGAGTAATTTCCATGCTCTTCCCAATGCCACACCAAGAAAACAGCACATTGTGAGAAGACGCTGCCTTGCTGTGAGGCAGAGARGGGAGAGCATGTGAATTTGCATTAGCAAGCTGTGTAAGATCAGTACCAGTGATGAAAGAAAATAGTTCGCACCTATGAAAACCAGGACCTAGATGTGCGAATTGTATTTTTAGATAGGAGCCCCAGACACCAGCAAGTCATTACTMACTCCCCAAACAGGCTCTCTAAATGTGAGCTGTGTACCCTTAGAGGCAGAGGAGGATTTCTCACAAAGAGGGGGATCATCACGCAATTCTTGTCCAAGGTTCGTGTAGGTACCTTGAGGACCCTGCATCTGGAAAGACCCAGATTCTAGGGAACCAGTGCACTTYAAACCCCTGCTCAAGAGAGCTGCTGCATGGGTGGGGTTCGAGATCAGCTCTGTGATTCAGAAATACAAGATCCTCAGCSAGACAGGACTTCCCAAGGCCCCACTTTTGAAACCAGTGCCCTTTCAGAGTTACAGCTGCCCTCACCCAGGGAGAGGGTTCCACCGCAACAGCAGCATCGTCAAGCACAAGGGCAGTTGTGAAGGGATCAAACCCTGGCAGGATGAAACCCTGGATGAAATCCATTAGGAGAGGCTGGTTTGATCATCTAGGGCAGGTGGGCAGGTTAGGAGGGTCTCCTGTGGCAAGCAGGCCTGGATGGCTGAGGGTGGTTCCATCTGTGGCCCCGGCAGCCCTCGCTCACCACAGCCATCTCAGCTCTTCGCTACTGCAAGAGCACCATTGTCTTACAAGAGGCTTCTGCAAGTAAGGGGAATGTAACTCTTTGATTTGCTCCTAATAACTAGCAAAGGAACAGATACAGATATATTTTTAAGCAGTACCTTAAGCAAGGAAAAAGCTATGTATTTGGTCAGTGTTCAGCAGGGGGCTTTCTAATGAAAAAAGGTACCATTTCAGAGATCATATGATGTTCAAAGCTGCTATTCCCACTCAGATAATAACGAGCAAGGTCAGCCTCTGCTGGTCAGGTTCAGTGTTTTGAAATTACATTTTGGGCTGTGAGGTTTCCCTCTGACATCCCAACCAACCGGTCTGCACGGAGCACACACGCCACTACAGAAAGTTGCAGCTGCAATTAGCTGGTGAGTTGACACAGCAGGCAAGGCGTGAAACAAAATTTCAAAAACTGCCAAACTTGATCAGCAAGGGTTCCTGGAACACTTGCCATGTCATTTCCAAGCAACAAGAGAGAAGCATCTCAGAAGCTTAACCCTTTTCACGGTCAGAGGCTTGCAGAGAGAGGATGCAGCCAACACCAAACCCTGCTTTCCTCCTCCTGTCTCCCCCCTTCCAGCAAATCTCAAGCAGCCTGTGCTCTGCAGGCAGAAACCAGCTAGAGAACTGCTCTTTCTTTTTGGAAATTTCCCCACTGCAAGACTGTGATGCTGCTTCATTTCTCTATGCGYGTTTTTCCCCATTGCCAACAAATGCCAAGATACCCAGCTCAATTTGAAAAGGGGCATGGGGTGTCTGACTGGGGCTGTTGAGAAAAAAACGGGTCACATCCAAAAAATTCCATGTGTGCTCTGTGGGTGAAGATGAGAAAATSAGAAGTAATGTTGCAGAACTAGAAAAATTAGCAGTGGACGCTCACATATTTAAATACAAGATCACAAGGGAACACTGATTATTGCCAAATTCTGAAAGTACCATCAAGCTGCTTTCTTCTCTCCTGTTGCTAGACATCCAGTGCTCTCTTTTCTTAGAAACAGTAGATGAATCCTTTCTATTTCTGGCTACCTACACTCCCTTCTTTGCCCTTTACAACTTAATAGACTTGCTGCTGGTAAATACAAAACTAAACCCGCTCTGAGTGCTCAGAGCTCCAATACACATTAAAAAATTATAGACACCACCTCTGGACATACTGAAATTTATGTCTGTGTCTAAAGAGGCTGTTATTGTAGTGAGTAATCCAAACTTTACCTCTATTCACAGTCGGACAAACAAGCTTTAATCAGCCCGTATCTTCTCAGTCGGAGTCTTTCTGTAAAATGATTCAGCTGGCTTTATAACACAAGTGTCCACTAAGTACACCTCTAAATTTTTCTAAGCCATTTTACTGATATTTCTATTCACATGGCAATCAGCTGCAGTTCCTCTAAGGGCACTGTTCATAAAGCCTGCTTTCCAAGAGAGCCTGGGAACTTTTCATAAATGGCAGAGCTTTTAAATAACAGTTATCTGCACTGGTCCTATGGCGCACGGCTCCGCAGTGCTCTGGTCTGCAAGAGAGCTACAGGTCCCCTCTGAAAGCAAGGGAGTTCACCACCTAATTTCTCTAATGCAACTCTAAAGGTTAATTGGTCTGAAAGAGTAATGGGGGACTGCTAGCTAATGATATATGCCTCAAGGCTTTGCAGCTTGCCTGTATTTTATACAGTCGAGTCCAGCGCATAAAACACAGGTGATATCACCAGGACTTTGCAGACCCCCCTCCAAGTTGCCCCCCTCAGCCTCCCCCTCTCCCACCGAGCCTTCGGCTACACCCACATGTGCCGGGAGAGAGCGGCAGGAGCTGAAGGCAGTGCTGTTCCACCTGCATTTCATGCCTTATTAGAGGGGGCTCCGAGAAGTGCCGCCACTGCACTCCTCATTACCGCTGCACAGAACTAAAAACAACCCTAATGAGGAGAGCCAGAGCGCACAGTACGGGCTGGGAGGAGGGACGTCCTCCCACACTCCCCAAGGAATCTGGCCAAAATCTTCAATTTGCCATTTATGACAGCTAATTAGTTATTCTATTCAAAATCTTTGCTTTAAATAAAAGAACTAATTATACACAAAGGTCAGTCCCCCACCTCCTGTGAAGCACACATAATTGGCTTATTTCCCCAACATTGTGTGTATGTTTTACACAATGCTTTCAGGCAGATGGCTTTAACTCTTTCCCTCGACAAGTTTTTTGGTGTTGGCTTTTTTGTTGTTGTTGAGGTTTTTGTTTGAGGTGGGGTTGTTTTGTTGTTATTTTGTTCTTCTTTTTTTAAAACCCCGAAACTTTTCCTCAGAGTAGCTACTCTTATGGTAAAAGCTTGCTCAACGACAAAGCAAATAACTACGCACACGCACAGACATGATACTTCTACTCTCCAAAAGGTTTGTGACAATCGCTCCCTGTTGTACAGCACCTTGCACAACACAGCACTGGAATTATGTTTTTATTCTTCACCACAAATTCTTCCTCGAGCACTGCCTTCAGACACAGTTACCACATTTCTGAACCCCTCTTCTGCTAAAAACCACAGTTATTGCAGGTTTACGTTACACTTATTATTTTTTATTATTATTTCTAAGTTTTTTCTTTTTTTTTTTTTTTAATTTATATAAGTGGTTATTATAGGGATGCAGCATTCCAGTGCTAAAAGCAATTCTGGTTTAAAGACCAGTGTTTTGGCAGTTGGGTAAATTGAGCTTAGGTTTCAGAGTTCCACTTGAGGGAAAAAATGTTTATTTCTAGCATCAACACTCTTTAAATGAGCTGACCTCCTTTCGCCTGCTAACAAAACCCCCAGCATTTGGCTGCAAAAGATGAAAAAGTAACTGAAGAGTAGGAGTAATCTTATTAACTCCTGTCTCATCACAATAAATAGGCTGCAGTCTTATGTCTTTTATCAGAGGATCTGATATCATTTAAAAGCATTAGAGCCCTGCATCACCCATTTAAGTAAATGCAGACAGTCACTGCCAAAAAGATGCAGTGAATTTCATTCCCTTAAAAAGAAACTCACTTTGTGTTCCCAGTATTGTATTACTCACCTTCTATGAATATTACTACCCTGTGAAGCAAGTCAAACCCTGCACTCCCACTGAATGGAGAGTACGCTATCCCGGGCGTCTTCACCAAGAATTTCATTGGAAGAATTACGGCCAGCAAGGTGAAGCTCATCATGTCATCTGTATATCCGATTAAAACATTACATTTGGAACACCAAGTACTTGCAACTAAATGCTTATGAGCAAGCCTTAGACCATTCATCAAAATTATTCAATGAGTAACCACAATCTTTCTTCATTTCCAGTTTCATGCTGCAATATGCAGCAGGTGATTTTTACAGTGGCTTTAGCAATTCATTTGTGGTATTCTTTCTTCTGAATCATTACTGAACAAATTTCCCAAGCATGGCAAGAAAGTAGTTGGAGGAGGCAGTTAATAGGAGAAATAACATTTTGATCACTACTTCTATTTTAACTATTCTATAGTCCTCTGCCCAATAACAAAGCAATTTTTTTTTGTCCATACACAAGCTGTAGAGAAATATATTTTAGAGTCTAGTGTCTCCTGGCAGTTTCAGCTGCCTAAAAGTGACCCAAAGCTTCATGAGTGGCTTAAACCCCCCTCCAATCTCACATGTAGGGATGTAGGTATGCTGTTTCCAAGCCATTTGCTCAGATAGACCAACATATCCAAAATAATCATTAGCATCATCTGAATCTGTACCAACATAGGTCCTGATTCAGGACATGAGGTTTAGGGTTAGAATCCAGATTTTCATTTTCTCCACTATTTTTGAGTTTTTCAGCACCTGCTTTTTAGACCCTCTCCATTACAGAGTCGCTCATACCAGAGGCCAACCTGTAGCTATAAAGAAACACATGGCAGCAGGACTAAACCATAATTGTTGCTGCAAGACAGTTTCTGTAAATCATTTCAGGAAGCAATGTTTTCCCTATGCTCATAAAATATGTTTGTTTGAGCTTTAATTTTTCGTAATTGGCATGCGTCCAAAGTTTATTCTCAGCACATCCAGCGTTTCAGTAAAATCCATTTTTACTGTTTGAAGCCCTGGAAACAGCAAAAAGACATGCAGATTTCTTTCACTTTCAACCTAATCCGAGAACATTCTGATGAAGTTTTCTCAATTAGTCATAATTTAGCACACTGCAGTCTGGCAAAGGTCCTGATTTCAGGTAGCCAGTTCCGTTCTTCAGTGTCTGTAGCAGAAAAAATCTGGCAACGGAGTGACTACCCTCAGACCACCTTTTCAGCAGCATAAGGACATCACACATGAGAAAACTATTATCAGGGATGACTAGCCTGAAATTCATCTCATATTCCTCAAAATTCCATCAATTTGCAGGTGACCATTGGAAAGACACTAAGCTCAAAAGTTGTCTATTTAGTGGGTTTGAGTGTCAAAGCAAACCACTGGAAGAAGAGTCTCCGAGTCAAAGGGTCACAAAGGTAAGAATTCAACCCTCGCTTTCCAGCTCTTTTAAGAATAATCTATGTACCAAAATTAAATACAGGGAGGGGTTTGTTTCCCTCCCCTCTTGCAAAAGGCAAGAAAACCAAACAGAAAAACCTTATATCAAGTTAAATATCCCAAAGAGTGCTTGAAAAGTAAAAACTCCTCAATTCTTTCCAGGCACACATGTAATACTACACAACTCTCAGCCTGCAGTTAAAATGGACTGTTTAACATACTGAGGTTTCAAGACATAAGCAAAGATGTGCGATGCAGCAGAGCTCAGGTTTAGCAGTGAAACATTAACATCACCCTGATAGATTTGGCATGCTATATATGTGAATATTTTAAGGAGAATAGAACTATATCATTGCACAATCATCATCATCATCATCTTTTCTTCTGCCTCTTTGCAGACATATACAATGTCAACCTAAGCTTTCGGCAACCTTAATAGAATTTCAGTGCCCACTGCCAAATGGCCATTTGATGTTCTGCTCTGTGTACACTGATGAAGCAATCTGTCACAGCCCTTAATGCAGGCAATGATGACTATCCAATCTAAAGCTTTCACRGGCTTATAGAAATTTCTCAAGACTTTTGGAGCCTATAATAATTTGCGCAATACCACAAAAGAATTTGGAATCCTGGTGCTCTGTATTTAATGAAATATGAATATACTCCTTTAAATGTTTCTAGAAGAAATCCTGCTGAGGCCAAAAGCGTATTTTACACCATCAATCACCAGAAAGTTGTGCTGGCAACTCTGAAATAGAAAATGCTATAGTGATTGCAAGTTATTGTAGTATGAATATAACAGCCCCTCCTGCCCCTGTCCAAACTTACTGCCAAGCCAAGCATTGATGTTCCTGCCCTGCACAAGATTAGTGTAATAAATATACTAGGACTAAAATGTATTTGCATATAAGAGGCAAGTAGAGATTTGCCTATGGAGAATGCAGGGGGAATCTTATCTGCTTAATGCAATCTGTGTAAGAGATACAATTGCTGCTGACTGACCTTCTAGAAGTCGTGAAACACACTTCCCCAGTGATGTAGAAAGATGCAGTTATCCACCAAACCTATCCTCTTCTCCCTTTCCTAGCAAAAACAGAGCAACCCATCTGCTATTAAAAGTTGAAAGGAGAAGGGCAAGCTATTTCCTTGTCTTCTTGTTGAAATGAAAAAACACAACAGACAGTCCTCTGCAGGACCATTTGCATGCTGAGCTGTCAGACCATGCACTTTCCATTAAAGAGATAGCATCCCTTTTCATAAGTCCATTTGGGATCCATTTTAGTGTTATCTAAAAATCAAATCTACATGGTAATCCTTTTAATGTACTCTTGACTTTTAAAAACAGCTTTATGTTCCTTCAGGAAATGTTTTAAGCCATTACTCAGTAATTACTACTCACCCATGAAAACACTGATCTTTTACAATATATAATCAGTTTGCTGACTTAAAAAATAAAGCAGACTGGAATTTTGTCTCGTGAAAGTAGCAAAAAAACCACTCAAGGTTAAGAGAGCTTCCAATCTCTTCCCCCGCCTCAATACATCCAAGTGGTGTGTTTTTCTTGTTGTATGAGGGAGGCTGAGGTGGTCACAGTTCTAAGTGCTCCTGTTAAATTCTCTGTGTGTGGAGACTCTCAACCTCAGTTGTGCATTGGTGAGCACTGAGCAAGTTAACCAATAAATAAATACTGATTTAGGAAGTGGAATTTGTAGCATTGTAGATATAAATAATACCCTAACCTTTTGCAAGCCCTGAAGTTTTGAGTGACACTACACAACCTTCCAAAAGGCCATGGAATTTGTGGAGCTGCTTTGATAAGCTTCAGCTGTACAAGAACAAGTCTCAGAAGAGATGTCAAAAATGGTACAGATCTAGTGCAACTTTACTGGATTTTTCCACACCTGCAGCTAACATGGGAATGCCTAGTCAGACTCCAGGGGCTTGAAATTACCTTGAAAGTCCTGCTACCAGCTCCTAAAGGTTTTGCCTGGCTCCTTTCCAAACTCCTCTATGCACCCAGAGGTGGTTGGGAGACAGAGGAGAGTCSCAGTGAGATGGAGAGCCAGAACTGTCTCGCCCTTTCCATCAGAAGCCAGAAAGGGGAGCAGAGTGCATTTTGCTCAGGTAGAGCTGCTGTCTGAGAAGGACCAGAGAAAAGCCCAGGACTTTTGTGGTGCAGAYACTGAGACTACAGGAGGTCCCTGGATATCCTGGCCTTGCACGCAGTTTAACAAAGACCCAAGATGTTTATGCGAAGTACAGCCCACCACCAACAGGAAGGATCCTTCCCCTCCCAGGGCTGACCCCAGAGAGCACAGCGCCCTTCTCACTTGATGGCTCTGGCAAAGCAGTTTAATATTTCAAGACTAGATAAAGGGCAGGGTGATGTTTGTCAGAAAGAATTTGCTGTACCTTGCAAATAGTATCAACCAAAGTTGTTGTTCTCTTAATGCCATGAAGATAGAGAAGGCAGAGAAAGCAGAGGGTAAATACTTCATTGCTTCTGTTCTTCTGTTTACTGAGGTCTAACTTAAGCCTTACTTAGCCACAGTTGGCTTTCCACAGGCAGATTTTACTCTACCCCATTTTGCCACTGCAATTAGGACAGAGAAAGTCCCGCTCTTGGATATTTCCCCTTTCATTCCCAGGAAAAGGTATGCAGACCCCAGTGCAATGCTGTTCATTAAACATTTGTTATAGCTGCAGTTGGCTAGTAACTATATGCCTCAAATTAATTTTTATTATTCACTTCTGATTAAGTCAGGGCTCACAAGCCACAGCTGGCCATTAATGCTACCCTTCTTTACAAGAAAATATGCTGATAAGAATGAAAAGTGGTTTCTTGGCTGTTGTATACTCACTCTATAATGAGTTCCTTTGAGGTGACGTATAGAGGCAGGATTTGAGCACTATTACCCTGGACAACAGGAAAGACACAAGTAAAATTGCAAGACTTTTTCTTTTGTTCCTTTTTTTTTTTCCTTTGGAAATGTCCAAGAAAGGCTTTGAAAACTCTGCTGCAATTCACCATATATTCCAGAATAAAGTGAGCACTACGGGTTTGGGGCAAGTTAGCATGACATTTAGTTTGCATTAAAGCATCTTAGAAGTCACATGAAGTATATCATAACAGAGCATATTCTACTCTATTAAGCATTCAGGAGCATCAGAGTATTCAGAATATGGATGAGGAGTTGGAATTGCACAAGACATTCCTCCTCTTACGATTGACCACCGAGTTGAATTCAAGCTGATCCTAAGGGAGCCATTTTCATTAACCTACTGTAGCTCTCTAATCCCATTCCTTGAATTTCAGACCACCACCACTACAAGAATTTATGACCTGCTGCCTGCACTTTGGATGGTACTCACACTTCACTCTTTTCTTCAATGCATCCTGCTCCTCTGGATCATTACCACTGCTTCATGCAGCAACTGATCCCCTTCAAGTGGAAGCCTGCTCTTCAATTCAGTTGTTTATGCTCCATTTAATTCTCACCAACGTACGTGAAGATGCCGATGGTTACACTTGACCAGAAACAATGAAAAAAAAATAATAATCATATGACCCGGCCCAGCGTGCAGAACTGAAAGCGTCCTGAAGTCTGGCCCGGATATCTGTCTACTAATGCTTTCCCTGAAACCTCAGAATGAAAAGAAATTCTAAACCACTAACCTTCAGCTCCAAAAATGCCACACTTCCGGGCCAAAAACCTACTGAGCAGCTTTTCCTCCGCTCCATTTCCGCGGGAGTGTCCGCCGCTTGATTTGCTCAGTTTTCGTCCACCTCATCATGAGACTCCTGACTGCTGAAAAGAACTCCTTCACTGAACTAATGAAATAAGGAGTCTTAAGTGCCCTGCAATCCTTTTTAGAAAAGGCTGTATCTCCAGATGAGTCTCAATTTCACAGCATCAGGGAACCGTGTGCCAACGCGCTGAACCGGAACGCCAGGGCTAGCAGGAGTTGCAGACAACAATGCTAACATCAGGGTTATTTTAGATTAGAGCACTTCCAAATCAATTTTGGATTTAAACTTTTAAATGTGCTCTCCAGAAGGAATCTGCACTGACTGAGTATTTTCAAGGCTAATTTTCTAAGCTTGAATGAAACTCATTCTTATCTGAGAAAAAGATGCAACTAACCTTTGCCACAAAGGCTGGGTCGCAGCTAGAAAACGAGGCAGACAACAGTCCTAGAAAGGAACAAACTGCCTAAGTACATACCCATAAAGCTGCTAACAAAACAACAACAAAGAAGCCATACTGATTCTGTTGGGAAGAGATTTTAACTGAGGCCAGAAGCTGTCAGGACATCTGGGATCCAGGGCAATTCTCCTATAGCTGAGGTACCCCATCTCCCACAAGCAGTCCCGTTCTAGCAGGGGTAAGGGAATGCTCTGGGCTGTCCAGGAGAGCAGGGCTGCACTCCAGGAACGGGCATCRTGCTGCAGTGGGATAAAGAAACAGCTGAACATCCACAGCCCAATGGCAGTTTTTTTCCAGACTAAAACTCCTGCCGAATTAAGACAGATCCTCAGCACTCCACAGAAAAGAAAGTGGTTGTGATGAGAGAACAGAATTTGTAAGACAGATGGGAGAGTTAAGGTTAAAGTTCAGACCAGAAGCAATTAAGACGGGTAAGAGTGCTCTGCAACTTGACACAGGTTTGCTTTGTATTCAGAACTTTTCACTAGCATTAAGCATCTTAACTTGTGTATAGAGAGATTATAATTAAAACCTGACAAGCTTAAATTAGCCATTTAGAAAAGGTTCTCCAGAAAGCTTTTAAAGTAGACTAAACATATCTATTAAAATGGAAGAAAGGGAAAAAAAAAAATCAGAGCCATTTTCAGTTACAATAGTTTTCCCTACCTAGATATTTCAAGAGATTAGACAAATTTGAAATCAAAGTTCTGCAACTGTCCAAAGCCACTTAACAGGGGGGAGGAGAGAGGAAGCATGGCAATTAGAAAAACCTTTAAACCCCCCTCTATTTAATAGCCACAGTCCTTTGGATGAACATAAGCACTCCAGAAACCCCATTAAAAAAAAAAAAAAAACCAACCTAAAAAAAAGAGAGGAGAAAAAAATAAAAAGAGATCCTTATTTCCCTTTGGGATTTTGAGCACTTCAGGGAGTGCTCTATTATGGTTCCCCAGGGACGGGGGAATTATGTCAATCTGCCACGAGGTGGGCAGTTAGTGAGGGAGGCAGCCTGGGAACTGGCTTTCACCAGGCCATTCCAATTAAAGCACAGGGAGCATTTTCACCTCACACTGGCTATTTAGATTAATTCCTAGTGTTTCAATGCCATACAATTTTTCTACAAGTTCAAGAAACTGAATCTAAAGCAAATTTGCTCTTTATCAAAGAAAGGAACATATCCACCAGTGTCAAATGACACCAGGTAATTTATTCCCCCTTAAAAACCAAAAGCTACAAATATTTTGGTATTTCAAGAAAAAGCTCACAGACTGTAAGCATCTATGAACTGGGTTTGTGAAAACAGAAGTCATTAAGGGCAAGGCTGCTGCAAAATCCACCTTATTACTTCCAAATTTTATTATATTCCTTCTTTCCCTGCCTCACCTGTTCATAAAGCAAATGCAGTCCTGGAGAAGCGTGGCTGGACATCTAGCTGGGACAGAAGACACAAGTTTTAGTTTCCCAGCACACATATCCAGCCCTGCCATGCCCTCCTCCTCTACTGCCCAGGTCAAGCAAGCAATCCCAGCTGGCTCTCAGCACACATTTTGGTGAGGAAATAGATATAAATATTTTCTTATTAACCAAGAGAAGCACTCTACGTTATTCCTAGCTCTGATTGCTCCCAAAGCCACATCAGCCTCTCTCAACTC
This sequence comes from Amblyornis subalaris, assembly GCA_018881555.1. Lineage (NCBI taxonomy): Eukaryota > Metazoa > Chordata > Aves > Passeriformes > Ptilonorhynchidae > Amblyornis > Amblyornis subalaris. The sequence goes on from JACAXG010000045.1 coordinate 4,897,647, forward strand.
TCGTTTTTAAAGCTCTGGAGCAGATGCTTTTATATGCAGGAAGTACCTGACATGGGTATTTGGATCGGCCATAGGGTGTCCTTGTCACAAGCTGCTGCATATTGAAGACTCAGACATTCCACGATTGCAGTATCCTCCTTTTGGGTGAGAAAGGGAGGCAGACAGGCAGTGGAGGAACTCAGCACAAACATTATAGAAAATATGGTGCAGACACGAGCACTGTAGTTCTTCAAAGGGAGGAGAGAGCCAGTGCCTGTCCCTGAGAAAAATAATCAAGCTGCAGCAGCAATGATCGCTCTAAACCCATGTCGTTTATCTGCAGCCTACATTCATTGCTTCCACATGCAAAGTGTAATCCTTTTCTCCAATCTACCTCAACTCTACTGCACTCCATGCAGTACCTCTTTTCAGAGGAGTGTCTAAATTATCTAAGCGCAGGAAAAAAGAATGTTACTTTAAAGCAAGCCATGATCTGCCACAGCAAAGCGTGAGATGAGTAATTTGTTACTTCAAGTGCTAGAAGGTCTTTTTATTTTTTTTTTTTTGAGTGCCAAGAGCATTTGAAGTGGTAATGTGCATATAGAAATCTTAATTTACTTTGCTTCATCTTTGTAGACCACTAGTGTAGTTATTTCTAATTCACAGTGAACCAAAAGTCCGATAAGGAAAAACAACATCTGCTCCGGATCTAATGCCTAATGGAAGTGTGTGAATGAGGATTTCCAAAGCTCAAGATCCATTTGGGTCCTTAACTGAACTGCTTACAAACAGGAATTGAGTGAAAAAGAATAGGTATCTGCATTTCAGGCACCCTAAAGTCCAAGTAAAAAAATCGATCCCATTTTTGGTTATCTGTAGCAGCAATTTCACAGCAACTGCCGGGTGTGCAATTGCCACTCTGCTTTCAGAGAATTAAACAGCAGAAGGCTTCTCCAGAGACTTCTCACTTTTTATGCAGGTTCAGCCTTATTTTCACTTCATTCCCAAAACTACCACRGCTGAAATCTGGCTCCGCTCCCAAAGAGGTCCATCAGGCACCACCAGAGGAGTGGCAGATCCCTGCTCCCAGTGCTGTATGGGACCATCGCTGTATCCTCCACTGCCTGTCCCACCGTGCCTCTGTCCGCCCCTGCTGACAGCAGCCTGGGGCAGAGGTATTTTCCCCTGGAAGTTCCCAGCACAAATTCCTCTCCCAGGTGAGAGCCTCTACTCCCCTGTGAGAAGAGTKTGGCTCAGTCGTCTCTGAAATCCCCAGTGGTGACGTCTCCCTGTTGTTTCCTCCTCTCTCTCCCAATTCCCTCAGACTCTCTCCATGTGTACCACCAATAAGATGGTGCTGAATCAGACTTGCTAAGCTCCCTGTAGTCTGTCAGTAGGACTGCTGGCCAGCTTGGAGTGATGGACATGTATCTTGTGCTCAAAGGCCCACAGCTGATCTCTGATCTCTGGGAAGACAAAACTTGTCACTGTTGTATAACATCACCAATGATACCAGTCAGGTGGGTCCCAAATATTTACTTTTATTTTAATGAGCTCCACCCCAAACTATTCCTACAGTCTGAGCAACCATAAGTTTGATTTTTTAAAACACGATTCTAGCGCTGACACTGCCCAGCTTTTGTCCAGAGACCCCCATATTACAACCATAGAACTGGGGGGCAAAATGTCCCTCTCCAGAGAGAAGTGAAGCCAACAGGCAGCACTATTTAAACAGCCAAGAAAATCAGGGGAAACCCTTYCAATGCATTAGTGCTCCGAGACATCCTCTATCTATGCAAAACAGGCACCACTTCCATGCTTGAGATTTGTCCGTCCCTCTCTCCAGGATCAACCCCCAGCAATAACAACAGTTCATCTGCTGCCACGAAGGTCAAGGGCTCCGCCAGCCCTCCAGAGATTTGAGCTACTGGTTCCACAGAGTCTGCCAGTATCAAACCTGACACTTAGATTAGTAGTTACTCCCCAGACATATCTAGTTTCCCATTTCTTCAGTTTCTAGTGTCAAAATACACTTGCAGTACAATATGCAAACCTCCACTGACAATATCCTCTCTGCTCTTCAGTCGTGGTGGGAGGAATGTCTATTTTTTCAGTAAAAAGGTGTATTTTTATGTTAATGTATTATCATACTAATATACCCCCAAGCTCATGTTTTTGTTATAGAGCATTAAAAATGGTAAAGCTGCATTCCACAGTTACTATCACATTATCGGCACACAGAGAAATATTTTGGAAGTTAGCATTTAGGACAGATGCTCTGCATTATAAACACCAGAGAATGATCAGTCTTTGATATGCAGTTCATGGATGGCTTCATCACAGCTCCATTTGGTGGCTTTCCTTGAGCCAATACACTGCAGCACAACATATCACCCTGTTAAGGTCTGAATCAGCATGGGTACCTGCATGTTACCCTATTCGGAGGGCAGTGAAGAGTTAAACCCAGGGACCACCTCTTCCCATTCCACATGACAAAATCGGAGCAAACCTGTGTCCTTGCCTCTTACACAGCCTTAATATATTAAAACTATTACTCACCTTTACTCATCTCGAGCAGGGTTCGCCTCATTTTTATCCCAAACTGTAAAGTGGCAATTTCTGCCAGCACTTCTGCAATCCAGGACCACTCTCACAGCCCCAGGAAAGGCTCCTGCCACATCACACAAGAGCCACTGTCCCCTTGTTTTGGGATGCCAACATCTTAAAAGCCTTACAAGTAGAAGGGCCAACCTGGGTAATTTCATGCCTAGCTGCAAGGAACTTTTAACAGGGAAGGAGACAAAATGAAGCTTAAATGGCAGGTATTAAATCTCACCAGGCCACTGTGTGCCAAGGTTATTAAGAAAGTTTGGAATTACAATAGAGCTCTACTTCAAAACCTACAGACCTGGTTCTCCAAGGCTATGTAYTTAAGTCGCCTGCAGACAGGTGCTTGTGTCACTCAAGATGCTTTTACACTTTTGCACAGGCCCAAAGCTGCATGAGCAGCCTGCACACCAAAGCTGTTCTTGCACAGCAAATGGTGGCAGAGAACAACTGGTCCTTATCGGCTCTGCTTGGGCAAATGGGCACCAGCTTTGTTCCATTAACCACATTTACTATGTGGCTGGGCTGGTTCCTTTCCCTCTCCCTCTGCCTGTCAAACAACAAGCCAGCTCCGAACTCCGTGACTTTGTATAAAATGCCATTGGCAATTTTTGAGTTCCATTAATTCGGGGACACTTCTGCAGAGAAGGTCCATGTTTGGATACAGAACACCTTGTAAAGCGTTGAGAAAAAGAAGCCACGGCAACACAGAGGCTCAGGCCACAGAAACRGCACGAGGACATCAAATGTTGCTTTAAGTGCTGAAATATTTGTGCTTTGAAGGAAAGATGCCTTCAGGAATCCCAGCAGGAGTCACCTCTATATAAAGACTTTGCATATAAAGGGACATATATTATTCTCAATTAATGGCATTCTGATAGACACGTTTACATTTCTAAGTGTCAGATTCAGCAGAATACAAAATAACTGAAGGCCTCTTATTTTGCTCTGAAAATGGCCATAAAAGGATCTAAAGGCAAAAAAAAAAAAAAAAARAGAGAAAAATCCACATTTTCTAGACGACATATGATGTCCTTTGATTCCTTACAGTTCTGAAGCCTGGTTAGTACAGCAAGGCTTTCAAAATACAGATTTAAACCTGCAAACAGCAAAGCAAAATGCCACTACAGCTCCTCATGAAATTAGGTGACGACCACATTGAGAGGCAGTAATAGATCTTGATCACATCCTCCCATGGATTATTAGAGAAAGCTAATGTGGCAGAACACTGTATAGTAGGTTTCTGGAGAAATGAATAGCTGGAAGTCTCAAAAAAATTCACAYTTTGCCAGCAAAATGTATAGAACGTTACTGGATTTTAAACATCCAAAATAAAAGGAGACAGAGAATGAACACCTTCATCTTGTAAGAAAAACCTACTTGTTTGGGGGAAAATCTAGAAATGAAAAGTCACTTCAGTGACATGTTGTAATTGAAGCACCAATGAATGCTTCCCACATTCACACACATGCCCACAGGTTGCTGGTGGMACAGCAGGCACATGGCTTGGACTGACACACAAACGTTTGTCACTTTTGAGTCTCCCTAAGGCTAAAGAGAAAAAGATAACATTAACTCAAGCACGAGAAGGTAAGGATGACGTTTTAAAAGAAAAAAAAATAGAAAATTAAAGTGCAGGTACTTAAGGCCAGAAAGGATTTCAGTGTCTAACTCCCCAAGGCAACAGGTCGTCTTTGTGATGTTTGAGCACACGTACATCAGCCATCAAATCCTTCCAACACTCCCAGCCACTACTTGGGGATGGTCAAGCAGTCAAAATACCTCCACCAACACGGAGACAGCTCACAGGCAGAATGACTGAACCTCTAAACAGGGAGGGTGGGAGCACACATTCGGCCCCAGTAACGTTTTGGAGCAGAAATGAGCTGAAATTCCCGAGGCAGCTCAGCCACGGGGGTTTCCAGCTCCCACACCAAGTGGTTTTGGAAAGCTCCTGCATGAATGTGCAAGCAGTTCTTGCATCTGGTTCCAGCTTAATCCTGTTGTCACTCCTCTCCTGCTGCCACTGCATTCCGCAGCTGCCTCGCATGGATTCCACATGCATCCTTCTGGCTCTCCTTTTTTAGTCACCTCCAAATAATAGATGAATCTAAAAGAACGATTTTACTCATATTCATTCTCCTTTCTCTGCTGGAAAGAGCTGCAGACTGTTTGCTTTAGCAAAAATTGGAACACTGGTTTTGTTGTTGGGTGAGTTTGTTGTGGGTATTCTTTGATTTTTTTTTTCTTGCTTTGTTGTTGTTGTATTTAAAATTAAGACTATTCCATAGAAAATGAAACCTTCCCATCAAGTTACAGAGGACTTCAAATAAAACTGCCTAACCACCAATTCAACTATATAAATCTACATGTTGTAGATATTCCCACCCAATGGCCTCATGCTAAACCTGCAAATAAATAATTCAGTACTCAAATAATATCAGCTAAATTTAAAAAGCACCCACAAAACCTAYTTGCGTTAACTGGAGCCTTCAATGCCCAGATTTGGTTTCTTGGGCAGGGTGGGAAATGCAATTTATTACCATGGGGGAAGTACAAGTGTTGAAAACTAATTCAGCAATGCCTCTAAGCATGGAAGCTGTCCCTCAGCCCCAGCCAGCACCTCCCCATTTTAAGCACTGTATTATCCATTTCCACCCCATGGATTAAGCACTGTATCATGAACCAGAAAATCTCAGATTATAAATTCAAGTTTTGCCACTGATTTCACGTGTGAAAATCTCTGCATCGGTGCCTTCACTGGCAACAGGGAATCAGGAACACCGATTATTTCCAAAAGATTTCAAGTGGTCTCCAGCACTCTGAAAGCAGCAAGCTGCTTTATAAGTGTAAATGTGCTGCCAGCTGCAAAAGATTTAACTTAACAGGCTACACTTACCTTATCCTAAAATCCTTTATCAAAGGCCAGGTAGATTTAAGAGATTAAACTTTCTGGAGTATTTTAAAACATCCATAAAGTCTCCACACGAGTTTACAATTTTTTTTCAGCAAGAAACCTTTGGAAGCTGTAAGGCACTCTGGCAGATACAACGTAGATGTATCTTACCAGCAAAAAGGCAGTTTTCCCTCCTTCTAAATGATGGAAAGTCAATTTGCATCATAATTAAACCAAGGCCCTGTAACGTTACTTTTAGTTAAAACAGTAAACTACTATAATAAAAGTGTACCTGGGGAATATTTAGAGAAAGCACTAATGATTTCTTCCCTAGTGGTTAATAAATTCACTTCCAGATCAATTTGTTCATGATAGAAACTTGAGAGCATAAACAGTTACACAAGCACATTAGAGTGTGTCTTTCTCAGTATAAATGATTTATTACGATGATTAGCAGCACATAAACAATTTAAAATACAACTCTAATTAGCTTTTTCGAAGAAAAGGAGAAAAACCTTCCTGACTCCTTCTACACATTATGTTTTACTTTTCTAAGTGTGTACTTTTTAATTAAATCCAAATGTCACAATAAATTTAAAGTGTTTTATTACCACCMTGGCTAACTAAGCCATTCATGCAAACACCCATTATATTAAACCAGATGCAGGACTGAAAGCGCTTGAGGAGAGAGGAAAAAGAAAGGGGGGAAAAGGCAATTACTTCTATATTTGACAAGAGATTTGTACAAATGTTTAAAGACAAGAAGATCTTTGGCAAGGTTTCTCTGTTTCATCCAGGGAGGCCGGCCAGCTAATTGCTCTTTAATACCTATTTCCAAGTTTGAAAATGTCGCATCCTCTTAAACTTCCCCCATCCAAAGCATTAGGAGGGGACAGGAGAAAGGTGGGAAAACCGGTCTGCATGAAACCTCGTACAATTTACTTCAAACAGCCAAAGCAAACCGTGCCTCTACTTGTCAATACACACACCCACTCCTATGTATGGGGAGAGCAGGGGGATAAAGACATGTCCTTCCTTAAAACTCTGGGACCTCTCCCACGAGGTGGCTAACAACCAGCCCTTGCTGCTCACGACAGCCATTGCTCGTCGGTAGGATGAAGGGCCAACTCCCCATAGCAGTGTCCAGCAAGGTGTGACTGGTCATCCCAGACAGCCCTCCCACAGCCCACACCATAGCGAGGGAYATCAGCAGCAGAGGGCATTTCCCTCTTACTTACAGGGAAAAGAGGAGGGAAAGGCTTCAGGTTAGAGGAGCTGGGGGACTGGGCATGCTGTGAGATGGGCTGGGAGTGAGGGAAAGAGGGGGGAAGAGGGAAACCCAGCCCTAGAACCTCCCCAACCCATGTGGTGATCCTGAAGCCTCAGGGCCGCTCCGCAGCACTTTGTTTTACTGCTTCGTCAGCAGCCTGGTCTGAACAGGACAGATTTAGCATAGTTCAACAAAAGCTACCCATTAAAGAAAGCAGCTACAATTATTAAAATAGGTTAGAGAAAATGGGCACGGTGCAGATAAAGCTTTTGACCTCAGCGTGCGGCTCTCTCAAGAACATTTTAGCATAATTTATCTAAATTAAAAACCAAACACCAAATTCTAAAATGGCACAAAAAGATCRTTTAAAAAATGCGATTAAAAAAGCAGGTCAAGGGTTGGAAATTAGTAATTACTACTACAATTAACCAAAATCAGACACAGACACATGAGTTGTGCCCATTACCGCAGTTCACGTCAGAAAGGCAAATGTGAGCAGGGCGCGGAAGAAAGAGCCGYGAGTTGCAGAACCACTCGAATAATTAACCTCTGCCACAGCACAGGACCTGCTCTTGTAAGTTTGCGTCATTTGTTTCCAGAGAGAAGTGCTGCCAGCTCCTGCACCCAGCTCTCAGACCACGCTCTTCACCAGCAACTCAATCCCTTGGAAACCAATATTTTGATTTTCTTCTGGTCTAAGATCTTAGTGCATCTTCACCCTATTAGCAGTACATTTGCCCTTCACCTCCTATTTTAACAGTTCTGAAAAAGATGAGAAAGGCCAACATCTGAACATCCTGGTATTGAGAAGAGGTCATTTGCCAAAAATGCCACCTGCTAGAGTCCATATTGTTTGAGAGCAAAAGCCTATTGAGAGCTGCAAAGAACAAAACATAAAGGTTTTCTAAAACAGACTACTTAACACTGGATGGAGACAGAAATACTCTGTATGCAACTAACATCCTTCAGATGGTTTTCCTTAGGTTTTGGGGGGATAAAAGATAATTTAACAATTAGCACTTTGTTCCCACTTCAATCTCAGACGGGCTCTTTGTGAGCTTCCTTGGAACAACTCTGAAAGAGCACAGTGGGAAAGAACAGACTGACTACTGTTTTGAACTATAACCAAAATGAACTATTCTCTAGGTCCTCCCTTGAAGCTATCATCTACTTTAGGTTAGATGAGGGAAATCTAGGTTCAAATCTTATTCAGGCTCCAGTTTAATTTTGAGAGCTCAGAAGGCTCCACAAATCATTTTAAGTTAAAGTAATGAAAATAGGTGAACTTGAGAAGGTGGACAGGCACGAATGATCTCTTCCAAAATAGGGAAGAATCCATCTGTTCCCTTTTAAAGTGCATAAAAGTCTTTGTAGCAGTAATGAAAATTCAGGGATGTAAGTCATGGACATCATAGCAGTCTATTAGAGAGAGGACTGGGGCTGTATTACAGAATACTGTGAGCTGCGGTGATTATATAAAAGGGATGCTGCAAAGGCAGCATAGCAGAGGGCAAGTCAAATGATTCAAGGACTCAAGAATCTCAGCTCTTCAAAAATGGAGGGAGAAATGAAGATTTCTATCTTTTGAAGAGGCAGGATGAGTACAGAGCCACACGGATGTCTGAGAGAAGCTGTGATGATGGCGGTATAGAGCAGACAGGGCTCCTCAGATGCGGAAGGGAAACGGCTGCATCTCCAGGTTTGCACCACAGCCGGCACAGGCACAAACAGGCTCTGCCACAGCGCTTGGGAAGGTCTCTGCACTTCCTGCCTTCATTCCACACACCAAACCATGCCCTTCAGCCACGCACTGCCAAGCAGGAGCAAGATGCAGCCTCCAGCCAAGCACCTCTGGTGAGGTAGAGCTGGTGAGGGTATGGGACACCCTGCCCTGGCTGGGGGCTGCCCATGGAGTGTCTTCAGCTGCCTGCAGTTTGAAACAGGGGCTCCTGCCTCCTCCAGTGCCAGCAGCAGCTGCAGGAGCACTGCATCCCCCAGGACCACGGGCTGGAGGCACCGAGTGCTTGCAAGCACTCCACTACCCTGCAGCAGAGCTGGACATGAAACCACCTTTTTGAGCCTTCTGCATGGGCCTGTGGCACAAAGAGGAGAAATGCTGCACTCACCACCTCCCACTTCTCTCGTTGGATCTGGTTCCTACGATGCACCCTGTGGAAAACCAGCCAAAACCATGCAAGACTCACGAGAAGACTTAATGCTACTTGATCAATCATCATGTAAAATAAAGACCAAATGATGACAAACCTATAAGTAGTTACAAATATCCTTCTGTGTATATTTTAAAAATGGCAGGCTYCACACAACCTCTGTTTGCCTCGGTATCAGTTCTTCTGACTTACAACCAGATACTCACAAAACACCCAGCATGTCCTGCTTTCAACTCATGCATGCCCTTCTCCTTGGTGACTAGACTTACCTCCTCCCAAACACAGAGATCCAGTTTCCTTCCACATTTCCAAAGACACTTACGTGTTTTATTGCATCTCTCTTTGCTCATATTTTTAAAACATCGCCATGTGCCTTATTTGGTTTGTGCACTGTTCCCAAATTGATTTTCCCTACTTTAGAGGAAAAGCAGTTTGCCATAATACATAGTATACAGAGTAAATCAAGCAAGGGGGAAGGTGAGGATGACAAATTAATTTGCGTAAGTGATACAGAAAGCCGTAGCCAGGTTAGCATTTGATGCAGTATAACACAAAATCTTACTCCTAAAGCAAACTGGGAACAGACTGACAGCCAGCACCCATGCTGACCTGCCCTTGGGCCTGGTACTGAAGCAAGAATCACATGAACTCACATGGGTTTGTTCTGCAATTCAGCATGTAGCAAATCTGGAGACCAGAACTTCATTCCACCACAGATTAACAAAATGCTGCCATTTTATGGAAGTTACTTTACTTTCATTGCACTTCACAACCTTTTTCTTGATGCTTAATTCAAACATTCTAACTTAGAGATTATTTCTTGCTTTTCTCTAGGCACACACTGCCCTACCCAGCATAGTACCAAACAAATAGAAACACAAGCAGAGTCAAGTCCTGTTGGGTTTTCCTTCCTACATGATGTCTTAGTGATTTCTTCCAGGACACAGAAAGCATTTTCAGCATTTATTTCCTGAAAATMCTGCCATTCAGCATCCACAGGATGTGTAAAACCTTTTCTTCACTGGGTAGGCATCTCTCCTAAACTCAAGGGTAAACACTTAAGTGGAAGGAGTGCTCTGAGAGCTGGCAGGGAAATGCTGAGTAAACACAGCCCTGGTATCAACACTACTCCTTTAATGACGAAATCATTCAGATGTTAAAGTTGCCTCAAGCGCTTGATCATGATATGCAGCGTGAGGAAAGTTCAAAATCAACTCCTCCTCCTGCATTCTCGTACAACTTCAAACAGTAATAGGCACTTACCTGGCTTGCTTTACAGATCTTGCTTTGATAAGCAAAATTTTAACTAGGTTAATACCATTTGAAGAGTATTCATTTAATTGAAACAGAATGAGACTTGTCACACTGTTCACAGCTGGTACTGTAACAACTCACGTGGCTCTCCCTCATAGCAGGGACCAGCGTAATAATCTTCACAACTGACTTGTTCTGGAGATCTAATAGAAACTGGAGCCAAGACCAAGAAATGTTTGCTTTCTTTGATTAAGCATCATGAAGGAGCATTCTTTGGAGAGTCAGTGCTGCAAGCTCAAAAGCTGAATGAGAACAGCACACGCTGAGAAACCCTAAGTACAGAYCAGGATTCGGCAAGGGATTTGTTGAGCTCAACTTTTATCTATCTCCTTGGGATGGGAAACAAGTCATCAATCGAGACTAAAACACTTGGAGCTTGTGCAGTGATGAGTAAGGAGCCAACCATCCCGAGCAGAAAGAAGCCAAGATGAAAAGAAGCAGAAGCAAACACTGAGTATCCATCAAGTGTAGCACGGGGGCCTACTGCAGCATGTCCACAGCTCCTTAATGCACTGCTTAATTTTGTAAAAAATTTATAATGGCAACAGACGGTCAAAATATTTGTTGCAAGAGGCAATCAGAGCTTTGTTTACTGTACAGAAAATGGATTCAGTGAAACATGCCACAACTAAACAACAGCTAGCACAAAGCAGCAGCCCCTCCAGCCTGGGAGTGGAAGTGAAGTCAGGACAAGACTGTCAGTCTCTGGTGTTATTTTTCAAGTCTTGCAGATAGAAACTGTCTGAGACTTTGTGGCTGGTCAGCTACAGGAGACATCAAAATCATTCTCTTTTCCTTCACCTTGGCTGGTGCAGTTGTTATCGCTGTCAGCTTGCTGAGGATCCTGCCAGCACATATTTTCCTTCTGAGAGTGACCACTGGCAAATTGCAACCCTGGATGCAAGCACGGTCCAGTGCCCATGGGGGACACAGAAATTGCGCTGGGCACAATTAAAGCTGAGCAGTACATTACTGCAGCGTGGCCTCTCTGCTTGCTCTAACTCAGAGCCTGTCAGCATTTCCAGCATCTCCTCCTCCTGGATTTGTTACAACAGTTGCAAGACAAAAAAAGAAAGGAAAAAAAAAAGGCAAAAAAAACCACACCAAGGTTTTAGTTTAGCCTAAGGTATTGGCTTACAGCTACATTGCACTCACCCCAAGACAACGCAGAAGAATCCCTAAGAAATTGCACAGGGAAATCTGATCTCTTTAACACAAGATGCACCAAACCCTCGAGGCTGTTCAGCTGGGAACAGCACTGATGCTTCTATCAAGCCCCAAGAAGGGCCTCGGAATCCCCACCTTCATTCAGTAAGATGCTCACTGACTTACACCAGCTAGCTGAAATGTTAATGCTGGTGGGGCACCTTCCCTGGATGCTCCATCATTTAAAGGAGCCACTGGCCTGGTGAGGAGGCTGACAGGAGGTGAGCAGCAGAACTCAGCCCAGCTCATTTTCTTTCCATAAGGTGCTCAGCAGAACTTCCACATGGTGGGCTCAGCTGCAGCAGGAGCAGCAGCAGTGCCTGCTTATTCCAGACACTGTGGCACAGGAATACACCAGTTTGCAGCCTGGAATTGCTTCCCATCACTGTGTGAGGCGGTTGCATTCAGCAGGATCTTTTTAAAAGCTACTCCAGGGCTAGCAACTGCAATTGTGACACCACAAACCCCACAGCCTTGCGTGAGCCAACGCCATCAATGCCATTCCCACATTAATGCACGATGCCTTTGAACACTGATGCTCACATGAAACCAGGTTAAAAATCTTCAATTCCTGAAAAAGGAGCAGTGATAATGCTGCACCAAGCTCATTTTATTTTGTCTGGGGTTTATTTTCCCATTCAGAAGAGCCACTCTGCTGCCATTTCCACTACAAGCTATCCCATCTCATTACGGTCAAGCCCACAGGGTAGACCGTGCATAGGGGAAGAGAAGCAAAGATTATGTGATACTTAGGAGCTGCACTTGCTGAAGAGCAGCTGCAGCAGTCAGTATCCCAAGCATGTTACCACAAGAATTATGTTTCTCTCCCACCCTCCCCAAAGTATTTAATTCAGGGCAGAAGGGGTAGAACGTGTTCACCTTTGAGCTCCCATGCCACAAGCAAGCATATTCATTCAGCTTCCCTATTTAACTAAATGGAGTTCACACATGCTGCAGGATAAAGTTACCTCTTGCCATCTGAAAGCAGTCCAATCAATGCTGTACACAGAGAGTAGCATTTGAATCAGCCTTAAGTTAATTCTTAGTCGTCGAAACTGTGACAGCATGCTGACCCTTTCAAGTCAACTGGGAGCAGGCAATCTTTGCAGAAGATCCTCAGGCCTTTAATCAGATTCTCAGTGGGTTTTAAAGAGATACTACAGCATCAGTTTGTAAACATCTCTCTAGTGAAAATAAAGATTACTTCTGACCTAGCCAATTACTCAGTCCCAGAAGATATATCCTAGAGTTATAATTGAATGAACCATAGGGAAAGAAAATACATTTTAGGCAGGGGGTAGAAAACCCAAATCCCAACTTAGGATGCAGGCAGCACTGTATCCCACAAAAAGATCAGATACAGAGTGAAATGATTATTAAAAAAGTCCATTAAATCATGTAGTCCTTTCTCCTACCAGGGCAGGATTGCTCTCTTGAGCACAGAGCTCTACTAAGAAGATTGCAAATTATCAGCTGAAGCTCTTCCTGAAAAGCAACTGTGATGGGGAAAGACCAAATCATTATTTTGAGGAGACCCATAGTATGAGGTATTTGTTTACCACATCACAGAGAATCTGGGGTGAGATGTCAGCTCCTGGTAGGATGGATTTGCTGCAATATTAAGTAAGGAATGAGAAAGAAAATGCTGGAGAAAGAAAACAGAGACTTGTGCTCAGCACCGAGACTGTCAGAGACATTAAACAGTCTCTTGCTGCATTACTTTAAAACTGTGTTTTAGCATGAGGAGCCACCGCACTCCATTGTGGAGAGATATAATTACCGATTTAGAAAAAAAAAAAAGTTATTTATTCTGGAGCTATTACAGACTAATGTGTAACAGACATCACCTGATGGGCCGTAAAGGCTCCAAGGGCCATTACAGCCTCACAGGTCAGGACCTATTTGAAGGTTTTAAAGTTTGTGGATCACTGCTCTCAAGCTGAACAGCACAGGCAACACCTGCACACAGAAAAGCTAGGGGAGACTTCTGGGAACAGCAGCTGCTTATGTGTTTTCACACTCAGATCAAACCAAATCACATCATTGAGAAGTTCAGAACCTGCAGACATGGCTTTTGCCATTCTCATCAAGGAGTTCACCCGTAAGATTGTAGCTTGYGCCTTTTTACTCATTTATTTATTTATTTTTAAAGAGAGCACTGAGGAAGAAAATGACACTATACCCTCCTTGCTTCCCCATCAGGGCCCCCCTTCGATTTTACTTTCACAGAAAGCTAAAATTCCCAGCCAAGTGACGGGTTTATAAAATTTTAATAGGGAAGAAAAAGGTAACCTCAGGCAGGATCTTACGTGCAGACTTTCACCATAACTGAATGTTCATGAAAATATGGGGGTTTTATGGAAATGCTGACAGAGCTTCACAGGCTGTGACACAAATGCCTCAACATGGACTGACGACCGAGAAGGACTAGCGAGTCTCAGCTCCTGCAGCCAGAGGCTATTGCACCATTCCTTTCTCTAACCCAAGCAAGCCAGCTTYGCGCCTCCACTGTCCTCTGAGGAAAGCTTATCTGGAGACCAGAAGCTTTTAAATTGCTAGTCTAGAAACACTCTTAGCCATTCCCAACTACTTGTTCTAATGTTTTGGGGTAAAAAGTCCATTTTCCTTCCTCCCTGGTGTTTCCCCTCCCAGTGTGCTTATCCAGGGCAGACCAGTCAGCCTTCATTTTGCAAAGGCAGATGAGTTGAAGCACAGATCACTCTTCATGAGCACCCTCTCTGCTCTGATTTCCACATGGATTTACTGCCCCTTAGCATGAGGGATCTGCAATTTACCCACRGTAGACAAGGTCTATCAGTGCCTCTCTCCAGTATTAGTAACAGTGCTCATTATTAGCAGTTTCTTGTCCAATTCATTCCAGGATTGCATTCCCCTTTCACCAGCTACTTCACACCCCAGTCCTTTTGAGGTCAACCTGTCCAAGACACCCTCTTCCTCCTCTTCTGTCCTTTCCAGCTCACGGTAATTCCTGCTGCTAGAWGTTCCAGTGATCCCAGAAGAGACCAGCCAGGGCTCCTGGTCTCCTTTTCTTACTGTTGTGAGCTTCATACAGGAATGAAACCAATGGGCAACAGCACAAGGCTTCAGTCTCCCTCCCATCAGTTCCTTGYACCACAAAACCTTGCAGTGGTGTTTTCATACGATCAGGAAATCTGTCCTTAGTGCTCACGAAGTAGGTATCCCAGCCTCTGCACTAAAAGGTCATCTGAATGACTTCTGTTGGAAGGCAGAATTCATGGCTTTGGTTTCAGGATCTAAAATACCACTTCTGAAGACAGTGATGCTTGAGGCTCATTTCCCCTCCTCTCCCAGGTTCAGAATAGAAGCATTATTTCTCATTCACAAGAAAAGAAAGAGAGGCCACAAGGAACAGTCACATCTTGTTTAGACTGTCATTTCTTAAAGCAGCACCAATCTAAGAGCAGTGCTCCATAGCTAAGGTATCACAGAATCAGAATGGTTGGAAAAATCATATATAACAACCCTGTACAGAGCTGAAGGAATTTGCTGCCTTTTGCCAGCCACTGAGTACRTATAAACACTTCTGCAACTCAAAATTTTGCTTCTAGAAAACTTGAAGGTTCTTAATTGCAAGAGAAATACGGGTAGGCAGGAATGGTACCTGTGCCATAGATAAAACCAGTGGTTCTCTCAAGTGTGACAGAGAGCTAAAGTGGCCAAGAGCCAGCTCCACCCAAAAAYTCCTCCTGATCTCTTCAGAATTTAATTGGCATTCTTTTTAGCACACACACAAAGCAGATTAAAGAAAAACCCAAACAGTGTGCAGGGTGGAAGCACCATTACATGGTATTAAAATGTCAGAGGTTTGAGCTCTGTGTTGGTTTAGTCATGAGTTACCAACAACCACTGATGGCAGACATAAAGCTTCCCTTAAATTATTAAGCATAAAACAGCAGACTGTAATATTTTGCTAAACCAAAGTACAGACACAGACAAAGATGTCATTTCAATATTTGAAACCAGCAAGTTTAATTTAAAATAAGAGCAAACCAATAAGCTCAGAAAATAGCAATGTGTGAGAGGAAAATTACACTGCTAGAGAAAAAAGTGGAAGGACTTAAGAAATTTATAAAAGTAATCTCCAAGTGGAAATTAGAAATCAACCCCTAGAAACAGAATAACACAAAAGAAATATTACTGTCCACTTTCTAAATCAATATAACACTGCTACACGACAGAATTACCATGGTAACTCAAGTAAAAAGAATAAAGCAATTCTTATTATTTCAAAATAAAATCACAGCCTGAAGCCCAGCTTTTATTACAACTGCTGATAGATCGCTGGCTTGTATTTATCTGAAATATTGCTTTTCAATCAGCTATTTTATGAATGTACAAATTTCACTGAGCAGTCCACTTAGACCAAATGCTCAAAACCTCCCCCCCAAAAAACTAGTCAAGGAATCGATTATACATATGCATACGTGGTGTGGGTTTTTTTAAACGGAGCATTACTATTTATTTTTTTTCACTCTATCCAAGTTAAAGAGAGATAAGGAAATGAGCAAGAGTAAGTTAAAACCTTGTTTAGTCTGACCTCTCTAAATTCCAACTTAGATTCTCTGAGGAAAAAAAAAAGCAACAACAAAACAACAGTAAYAAGAAAGAACAAAGAGGAATAACAGCGCACCCTAAATACTGCAGCCCCTGCACAAGGACAGGGAATGCGTGTACATCAGGGGTGTGCACAAACACACACATGAGAGGAGACACATCTGTTCCCTCCTGATCAAAGGAAAACACTGTCTAAATACGAAGTTGCTCAAGGACGTTTTGACTTGCCCTGCTGGGTACTTCAGACTTTTCAAACGTTGTTTGTACAGCTTGGGAAGCGCATCAAGCTCAGGATACTTGTCTGCGTTTCAACCGCGCTCAAGGCAGGGCTCAGTCAAGTTCCCCCACGCCCCCACTGCTGGTGCCACCTCTTAAACACATTAGCGCAAGGGGAAAACCAGCAGGTCACCTTCTGCTCTCCTCCCCCAGACGTTCAAAAGAGCATCGATCGGGACCTGAAAGCGACAATCGTCTCAAAAATARCAGGCTCCTCCTCTGGCCCTGCCCCTCCCGCCCCCGGCCCCAGCCAACACCCCGGAGCAGCCCAGTGCCCAGCTATGGGGCAGAGCGCCAGGGGGGCCTTGGAGCAAACGCATGGATAACCAACACAGCTGCTGGCTAACAAGTTTAGGCACCATCTACCAAAAAAAGGGTCGCTAAGGAAGTGCCTGTAGACTCTCAGAATGTTTCACAGCACAGTCTCACCCCATTTTTTCTGTTGTCCCCATGAATTGCCAGAGGGGAACAGGACCTATGCTTACAGTCATGGCAGGAGTAGGAGGGGCTCCTACAATTATGAACATGACCAATGTTCATAATTAAGGCAAGAAGATAGGCTAGTGAAGGCTTTTCTTCAACAATTTGCAATTACTTGCACTGGACATCAGGGATAAAAAAGCCCCCAAACTAAAATTGCCTATTGAGAGGGGATCAACACAACTGCCCACCAAACAGTCAAGGAGAACAACTGTTTGAACAGCACTCCGTCCTTCCCAGGAGATCCAGAATTCTCCCTTCTTCTGCAGAGGTGTGACCTCCTAACCCAGTGTGGGACCCAGGCCCAGCACTGTACCACAGCAAGAGATGGCATTGCAGATCCCACCCTCCTCTTTTGCTGGGCAAAGCAGCAGGGGCTGTGCAGAGAGAAAGCAGAGATGAACAAACCAGAGACAGCTAAAACACAAAAGCCCACCCATGCCTCATGGGGTCAGGCATATCCCCCCAGATATCCAGGCTTTAGTTCCAGGGGATGAGCACTTGGGGTGCACAAATTCCTCAATACTGGCAAAATGCTTTGAGGATTAAAAGCAGCAGTGATATGCCAAGTATCATAGCTGGAAGTAAAGACAAATGCTGCAACAAGAGCAATAAGCCACCTGCCAGCTGTCTTTTATATTAAAATATTTCAGTGTTCTTAGAGCTGCTTAATTTCCCATCTCGCTCCAAGTCCAGAGGAACTTTGTGGGTTGCTAGCTTTGCCATGCAGCAGTGACATTGCTCATTATTTTTAAAATAGATTTAGAAGCTGTGATCACACAGCTCAATCTAAAAGTATGCACTGTCTTTTAGTATAATGTGGTCCTTCACCGTCTCCTGCAAATGGGTTTAAAAGCAGTGGTGGAAACAACGTGTGCTTAATCTGAATGTGGACTGCAAAGAGGTTGCACACTCAAATATCCTGTTTTATGTGGTATCTGGTTGTATTTTAAAACACTCTTTTTGGAGACTTGGAGCCAGCTGAGGTCACAAACAATCATATACAGATTAGAAAAGGGAAGAAGCTGGGGGGGAGCGAAGGGGAGCCCAGTCTGGCACGCTGAAATAGGACACTCTAAATATCACTTAGTGTTTCTTTAAAAGAGAAACTGGCTGAAATAGTAAGCTTCAGAGAAACAATAAATGCAGAGGTGGTTAAAGAGTTTTTATTCAAATAAAGTCTTGCCCCAGGAGATGGAAGTAGAGTCTTGAAATATGGAGATAGGATTTTACATGTGCTAAAAGCATTAGTGTGACACTTTTTGGAAAAAAAAAAGGGGGAAAAATACCTTCGTTGTTATACATGACAAAATAGCAACTAAATGTTTGCTTTGATCCCAGCGCGTAAAGGGTGAAGCTTTTAGGCAAGGAGCGGCAGGTGATCTCAGCTCTTCTGCAAGTCCTAATGCTCCTAAAAGCCACTCTTCCAGTTTCTGTAATTGGGCATCAGTAGTTAATGTAGTATTGACTGCATTACATGCTCCTGTGCATCCTCTCACTAATGCCAATTGCATCACCTTGTACATTTACCATATTGCTTAGCCAATAGCTGTTAAAAGCAATCCAAATCATGAATCATATAGGAAACTTTTAGCAAGACACGACATCCAAAGGAGACAATTTACAGTTGAGTTAATCTGGGTACATTAGCGAGACATGGATTCAGGAAGACAGACCAATTTATGTTACTTTAGTTTTACCCTTTATTGCTTTGTATAGGCAAATGAATGGAAGGGCATGGAGTAAAAACAGATATAAAGGAGTCCTTTTCAAAACAGATCTCCATTCTGTGCAGACAGGTCAAAGGGTTTGAGACTGATGCTTATTTAGGCTTTCATAACCATAACAGGGTACTTACAGAAATCATTTTCCACAAAGGAGTATAAAGATAAATATATAATGGATTCTGAACAATGTTCAATACCCACCCTCACTGCAAGTACATTAATGCAGAAACCAGGTTGCTCAACATTATCTAAGCATGGCCTACCACCAAGAGTGCCAGGAAGAGGCTTCACACCAGGTCCCAGGTAGGTCTGCTCACGAGCTCAAGGCAAGAGGTGTTCTGTAAAAGACACCAAGGCTCACCAGCTCAAGCCAATCCTCTACCCAAACATCTCTGCCATGTCACTTGTCAAYGCACAGAAAGTCCAATCTTCTCCTCCCTACTTGTGCTGAAGAGGTTGCATCCTTTTGAAATGTACACCCATTCCTCTGGAACAGAAGGAAAGGATACGAGCAATAAAGAGGTATTGGTTAACCCCCTTCAGCTGCAAGGTAGAGCCAACCAGGAAATAAACTAGGAGCAAGTTCCCTCTGAAAAAGTACATTTTACAGAACAATTTCACACTGGATGCTTGACCAAAAGATGCATAGCAAATCGACATAGCCCCTTTCTGCTTTTCTGATCAAGCTCAGTAGCATCAGTAAAATAGAGATGGGGAAAAAAAATAATGAGAGCTAGAGAGCTAGGAAGTGTGCTGTTGCCTCAGCTTTTATGGGTAGTGAGTAATTTGCAGTATTTGTGGAGGGGAAAGAAAATAAAATTTTAAAAGAAGTGGTAAAGGAAATTTAGGGGAAATAATGGCTCATCAGCCAAAAACTTTACAAAACAAAAACTGAACTGCATCCTTAAATATTGGATTCCAAAATACTGGAAACTCTGGTGCTCTAAGCCTAGTTTAAAAAAAGATCATGATTCCCCTTTGAAAAGCTTCCAGAAGTCCCTTCGAAAGAGTTGCACATGCAGGGAAAATGCCARAACAAAACATTTTCACTAGCTGATCAATTTAAACAGCTGTGGTAAAGCTGCAGCCACTGGCACCATCATTAACAATTTAAAGCATGGCTGCTTTTGTCTTCCTTCCCAGTTACATTCTCATTATGCCTTTTTATTTATTAGAAACACAGTCCTCCGGAATACATTTCTATATCTCAGATCCATAATAAACCAAGTAGGAACATCCTTGGCTTCTACTCAAATGGATGTTTACATTGGCGAGAGGGTTAATTGTTTAATTCTGGTCCAAGTTCTCTGCAGTTCAGTCATGAATATGCATATGCATATGCAATCTCTCTTTAAGAGAAACTAGAACTGTTGATATCAATAGTTCAAAGAGAAGGCAAATAATACTTTCACTGCCCAAATCACCCTTTCAGAGTTTGATTAGCACACAAGGAACTCTGAACATTGGTGTAAAGAATTCGAAAATGTTCAATGAAATTTAAGAACCCTCTAAATTTGGACAAGAGCATCCATTATCTGCTTTGATAGGCAATGTAAGTGGAAAGTAGCTTGCAAGAACATTCACTGGAGAGTGGAGCATCTGTTTGCACAGATAGCACCCCACGTCGTGCTTGGAAACTTGGGTTGAGAGTCATCCCATTGGAGGACAGAGAAAACACACACACGCACACACTGAGAACTAAAAAAGGGTAGCTGTGGTGAATTTTTCTCAGACCATCTATAGGTTTAATTATGTTAATCTAAYAGTGAACAACTTTCATTTTAAAACGCCCTTCCCTCCACCCCCAAGACTTCAGTGAATAGGAGCTACATTCACTGAATAAATCATTCCCTGGCAACAGTTACGCACATTATTGGAGTTGGGGGCAGTGGTTTCTATACGGTTTAAAACAATGTCTGTGTATTCTAAATGATGACAATTCTGTCCAATTTTTAAAAGATATAGACCCATTAGAGTTTTATAGTTCAGCATTTAGCAGCATCTGCAGTGCCTGCTTTATTCTTATACTGCAACACTTAGTGCTTGAYACCATTATTCTGATTTTGAATTGATTTCAAGTAAAATACCTTATTTGCCATAAACTTTCATATTCTTTACCTAAGTAGGACTCCTCACAGATGCAATCAGTCATAATGCTAAAAGAACAGTTTGCCTTTAGCAGAAATGTAATAGTTCATGCTAATGATAGCAAAGCAAAACTTTCAGCAGCAAGCACATTTCCAAAGAGAATAAAACCATCTCTAAACACAATGCCTGAAAACCTTAAGAAAGCCTCCAAATGAAATCAATTAATCCTCCAACCATGATAAATTTCTTAACCATTTAAGAAACGTATTTCAGACTCTGCTGTGACCCTTTATCACCAGACCTAATGGATTACTTTATTAATAATGCACTGCTCTTAAAAGGAATTTTTCCGAAGATTCTACCATAAGAGAGCATTTTTGGAATGGCTATGACAAACAGGCTGACATGTTCACGTTGTATCTATTAAAGATAATAAAATTTAACACCAACTCCAAAGAAGAAAAATTATGTTCTACTGCCAGGGTATCAAGTATACTTTCTACTGCATTAAACCAAAATTAGAGCAAACTGATTTCCAAGAACAAGCTGCTTCTTTTACCCTATTAACAGAACTGAAAAATGTCCCTACACTGTTTCAACACTTGTTATGTCAACCAGACAATTATCACATGTCAACAGCATCTGGGAATTAAGTATGATGACATCCTACCCAGATCCTTCAGCTATCTAGTCTGAACAAACACAAGGAACTATTGGATTGCCTGGCAGGAATATACTCCTATACAAAGCAGTTTGCTCCTCTTAGGTCTGCTACCTCCTTTCACTCCTCTTCTTCCCATAGGATGAGATTTCTTTAAATGGATATCTAGGTTATCAGTGCGCCAACTACAGTAGCCTCCATTTCTTGGAAAGGTGTAGGCACTGAC
This sequence comes from Amblyornis subalaris, assembly GCA_018881555.1. NCBI lineage: Eukaryota > Metazoa > Chordata > Aves > Passeriformes > Ptilonorhynchidae > Amblyornis > Amblyornis subalaris. The sequence goes on from JACAXG010000045.1 coordinate 4,919,141, forward strand.
TTTAGTACCCTGTGGTTCTGTCATGCTTCCGTATTTGCCATTTCAAGGACAGAGGGCACTTCTACGAAGAAATACCTTCCAGCTCCACTTTTTCTGGAGAAACAGTCCAAACGGTTTTCTGGTCCTTTATGGCCAAACTGAGTCTCATGGTATGTTCTGCTGCTCAATGTGCTCTGATTTTATTCAGATTACTGCTTTGACAACTTTTTATCTCCTCTTCATGAATTTATTAATCCACTGCTGTACTTTTGAGTCACAAAAGGATACTGTGTCATGAACTAAAGCCAGACCAAACCTCCAAAATTGCACCAAAACCATGTGTGTGAAGAGCAAGTCCTCAAAAAACCAACAGGTAACCCAGCTAAGTTAGCAAAAATAAGGTCTTTGTTGGCMTTTATCAATTATTCTTTGAATAAGCTGATGTCTGGGAAGATGTGTAGTGATGCTTTATGCATGGTGAGCTAGACACCAGTGGACCACGGAGAAAGTCCAAAGTAGAGGGGCACAGGGGATAAAAATGGAAAAAAAAAAAAGAGAGAGCTTCAGGAATATTAAGCAAAAGAAAAATGAAATTGCATGTCAGGTGAGGAAAAGCCACTGTGCCATTTCCCCTTCTCTCTCTCTGCGTGACTCCTCAAGAGGTACCCCTGAGAAAGGTACGCCAAAAAGGAAACAAAAGATACTGGCAGCTCATAGAACAGCTCTTCTTGCTGTGTGGCACAACCTGTATGTGCTTTATTTTTRTRTGTATAAGGATTTTTATYGGCAGAACAGGATTGTTTGGGCCCATGTYGCTGGAGATAGGTGTCTCTGCATATCCATCTACCTATCTATAGGTACCTCCATATGGCACCTGGCAGGCTCACTTGAGGAGCCAACCCACAGCCCTGCTGTCCTGGCCAGGGCGCTGTGGCACAATTCCTGYGGCTGCCATTATACAATCAATTTCCCTGCTCTTCCAATTCCAAATGCTGCTTTTTTACCTTCTGTGCGGGGTAAGATGGGCTCTTACACAACAGGGAACCCAACTGCTGCTACTAATCCAGTTTCAAATTACCTAATGTTCATTGCCCTGAATACCTCCCATCAACCTAAGACCCGTTCTCCAACCCCAATGCACACAACCACTGTGCATCTGTATTTTTCTTCTCATTTTTAAACAAACTACGGATTTTTTTTTTAAAAATAAACCCCAAGTTTGTATGCAGGTACATGTTTAATGGACTCCTCTGATACGTTATTTACTTGGCCTACTCTTGTGATCCGTATAACCAGAGTTCTGCTCAAAAACACAAAGGATCCGTGATTTGGGGTGCTCCTGCCTATGCAAACATCGGGATGAACACGCAGCTGATCAGTGTTTTTACAAGTGCACACACACGCCACAATTTGGTTGAAAGATGCTATGTCTAGTTAACACAGCACAAGTTAGCTGAAAAGGAAACTTTCACCCCACACACACATAACAAAGAGCCGTGATTTCTATTAGTGCATTTCATACCATACATGCTGATTACCAGGCTGTGCTTCATTGTTAGCAGAGATTACAGCTGGGATAAGCTGCAGCTTTTTCCTAATTGCTATTATGATGACTGAATTTTTGTTTTGTGTCAAGCATTATTCACACATTATACTCCAAAATTTGATCCCTCTATGATGCATTATTGATTCCATGCAGGCAATCATACTGCCGCCAATGTGAAGAATTAATTTGGGCTATTCTACTTGATTTGCATTACTCCATCATAGCAGAGCATAGTTCTGTAGGGAAGCACAAATTGAAAAGGGAGATTTAACAAAATATGGAAAATGCTGCCTTTAAAAGAGATGAATCCTAAGGAGGGAAAAAAATTCCCAAAAACCCCAAACCCAGCACAACACGTGTGGTCCAGAAAGAAATAAGGTCAGYCAGCCAAATTCATCTTAGTCAGAGGAAGGTTACAAGAGTAGCCTTATGCCTCTAATAAAGTAAACTAGCTTGCTTCAACTTATATTGCCAAAGAAAACAACTGAACACCTCTGAGAGTGACACTGCTTCAAAGCCTTTGAAACCCTGTTAGCTTCATTTGTTTTCCCAGCATAAGCAATACTCAAGCACTTAGCGTGTCTTTTATCCACAGGCCAGTCAACTGCAAAGCTGATCTAGAAGATGTGTAACAGATGCTCCACATCTACTCATTTTTTTTAAAGTTCTGCTGTGTTAACAAAGGAACTTATGGGATCTTCACAGAAATAAAGCCCGTGATTTATTTTTTTTTTCCCCTGAATAAGATTATTTCCCAGTTTTGGGATGCCAACTTAATTAGCACGGAATAAATTCAGACAGGCACAACAACTTATACACGGACTTTGATCTCACATCAGTCAASTCTTATAAGAGGGCACTGAGTATGATGCATTTCTGCTCGGTCTCATATTTTAAAGGTGTAAAATCTGTGAAAAGCCCACATTTTTTCACTGTCCCAAGTACTTCATGGAACAAAACCTCACATCCCAGAAACTAGATTCAAATTCTACATTCATGAATATGCCGGATGGATAATATTAGAAATCAAACTTAGAATGAGATCAAGACCTCAAAATGCTAGGTCTAAAATACTGGGTAGTATTCCCCCCTCACCCTTTTTTTGGGAGGCAAGGAAAGGAGAAAGGGAAGAGAAACTTTAGTAGAAGACTTTGGGTCTTTCAATAGCCAATCCTTCCTAATTATTCTCCAGTACAGTACTAATTCAGTTCTAAAATATTAGAAGACAGATATGTGGAATAAAAATCACGTCACTTCAACATATTAGCATTGGGCAGCTTTCAGTACTAGTCACAAAACACGGTTAGTGTGACCCCGACACAGGAAAGTAAGTGACTTTGAATTACAAGTTATTTTTCTCATAAATATTTTAAAAAGCAATACATATATTCAAGTAAAATCAATGCTACTGCCAAAATGCTCGAATTCCAATTGCTCCAAGCTCTTTTGCTCCCCGTGAAAAGCTGTTTCCTATCTACAGTCTTACAAATATTCAGTAATTTCTTCTACTTTCAAATGACAACTGCCTATGACTTTTTTTTTTTTACACTGAAAGAGATTTCTGAAATAAATTTTAGAAGACTGAGGAATCCATTACATGGCACATTTCATCTGTATATAAAGGTTACATAATAAGATAATGGCTAGAAATGCACATTAAAGGTTAAGATGCAGTTCCCACTTTCCATACACAAAGTGCCGCCAAGGTGGAGGTCCTTGGCAAGAGGCAGCGCCATCGATGGAAGTCCATGTGAATGGCTACACAAGCGCTCTGCTCTGCCTCAGTTTTAATCCTTGCTTTCAGTGTACAAGGAAGACCTAAGCCACAAACCAGCCTTAGGAAAAAAAACTCATTAAAAAGTTGTGATTGGACTTACCACCTTCATCCCAGAAACTACTGATGACTGAGCAGTTAAGTTGCACACCCTGGCAGGCAATGCGCAAAAGACGACATCAAGTCATTCGGGCTACTAACTAAAATTGCCTATTATTCTTTACATCAATTTGTACCCCTTAAGCATCCTTGATAAGGACTAGTCAACCTTAAAAAAATAAGTATATGCAAACTCCTAAAATAAGTCAAGCTCTCCTTCAGCTTCATTCATGAAATTACTTCCCAAATGAACCTCCACTTCTGCCATTAAGARAAGAGAGTAAATTCCTAGAATAAACCAATACTTTTTTGCCAGAGCAGCTTATTAGCTTATTGTCATTATGTTTATAGCTATGAAGAAAAGCTGTGAGAAATAGATATTAAAGGCGCACATTAAGGAGACCTAAATGGCATGCAAAAAAAAAGGGAAGACAATCTCAAAATCAGATTTACAATAAAAGCAGTTAAAATAAATAGGCTAAAATGGATATACTGGAGTAACTTGGAGAAAAAAAATATAAATAGATATTAAAAAAAAAAAATCAAGCTGTTTCTGCTACGTCCTTCACCGAACAGAGCCTGGAGTAAGCCACTCTTGACTGTTCGATCATGTCAGAGAAGAGAGAAAAAAAATAAAGAGCAAGCATGCTTTTACCTACACAAGAGAAAAACATCAGAAGCTCAGAGCGGAGCACTCTGATATGCACAGCGCACATCTGTTTCAAAACTATTTATTTCTACATCAGCAGCACACAGAAGACACCAAGCACAGCTTACACAATCTCAGCCCACCTACCGTCCTCCTTGTCCAGCACCATCATCTCCGCAATCAAGAAAAGTCCGGGGACAGATGCTTCTTCTCCAGCAGCCTCCGCTCGGGGGAGAGGAGAACAAGTCTCTGGGAACACAAATGAGCTACGGCACAGCTGATCGTCCTTTAGCAGCAAGTGAGCTCTAATTACCCAGTTGTCCAGCTTTTAACCTAGATTGCACTCAGTTAGAATTACACTCAGAAATAAAGCACTTTGCAGATACAAAAGCAGTCTCACCTACTTTTGTGCCTCAGAATTGCAAGGAACTAAAACTGCAATTTAGAAAGGAGGGGGATCAGAGCTGTTTCTTTGGTTCTCACCTTCTAAATGGCTCAATTTACACAGTATAATCTATTTTAGTGTAATTGCCTTTGATAGCTCATAACCCTGGCTGTTGCAACTACACAGCTTTCAGCCTTATAAAGTGTTTTCCCTTTGGATTTAAGCCGAATCTAAATCCGAAATTATATTCAGAGAGGGTAGAATACCTAAGACCGACTACTGCCGCCTCTGCCTCTCAATTGGTGAGCCTTGCACACTTGCAATGAATAAATGCACGCGTTTCCCAGGGCCCCCTCTCGTGCTCCTGCCGGGGATTCCTGGCGGAGCGCGGCTTCCCGGCTCAGCAGCACCACCTGCAGCCCGCCCGGCCCCCGCCCAGGTGCCGCCGGCCGCGGGCCACCTGCGCCGCCCGCCCCTTTGTCCTCTGCGGCTCCAGAGCGCGGGGAAGCTCCAGATCTGCTCCCTACGAGCGCGGATTTCGCCTGGCACCACACGGCAGCTCGGGCAAGGTCAGAGGCTCAGAACTCTCCGCAGCTGATGCTGGCCGCCCGACGCGGGCTGCGTTACACCAGCCATGCTGCTCCCAGCTACATTTCACGTCTCCGGTGACCTAAAACTTGATACTAATTTTCTGTACAAACATTTTGGGTTTGTTTTCACATGTCGGTATTAGTTTCAGGGTGTACTCCAGAGAATACAGCTCCATTTTCACTAGGTCGATATTAAAATGAATTTACCTAATCAAACGCGGTACAAACCCTTACAGGTTTGCTCCACTTTTCAGAAATGCCATCAATGCCCAAATATAAAGTGACAAGTTGGGGGCCCGCGTCTTTTATCCTCCCTCTCGCAACTCTCAATCCTTTTCCAGACAAGTCATCTGTTGTCTCCGATGGCTCTCGCAAGGATTGTGGGATCAGACGCTTCGCCACCAAGATCAACAGCACCGTTTCACTCATCTCGGTCTTTTAATGTGAGAAAACATTTCATTTCTGCTTTAATGATACTTCTTCCTCCCCTTTTCAACTGATACAACGGTACTCTAAAGAGCGTGATAGCGGGCTCAAGTTATATATCCTTAATACCGATTTTTAATTAGATTCCTTATCCCCAGCTGAAGTGGCTTTTCCTTCCCCCTTCATTCACAATACTTAATCCTAACAGTCCTTGAGAATATTTGATGTTAAATGTATCATTTTACACTGAACTGTTTTCATCTAGTGCTTCGAATAACTCCTGTTTCCTAGTGATACTAGTTTGCAAGTGTTGAATATGTATTTTAGCGTAAGAGTGCAACCACCATATATAATCACTTTCTTTTAGGAAGTGTCACAAGCGAAAAAGGAGGAGGACTTTTTCCTAGAGATTAAAGTCTAATAGTTAAAAGCATCCGTGCAAAAATTAACAAAACCACAGGCTTTTCTAGACTTGAGGCACTTCAGTACTTTCAATATACTATTGGCCACCATTAGAAAATGATGGTGATCTCCAAAAACGTTCCATCGTTCTGTTTGTGTAGTTTTCAAACCTCTCACCTTCAAAAATGACAAACTTACCCCAAAATATACAGTACATCTCAACTTCCACTATTTGGTAACTACGAGAAAGGCAGGGTTTTGATAAAAATGAAGTTAGCCAACATCTGTCACAGCCGACTTCTGCAGCAGAGCAAACTAGCAGACATAATGCACTCATGAAAAAATACGCAGTACCGGATCAATGTACATTTTATTCCTTTACTGCTCCATCATGGCACAGAGGCTGGATTACTCCCTTTGCAAACAGATTTTTTTAAACACTTTATCTGCTTACTCATTTCACACACCAACAATAAAAAAAAAAGTTTTCTAACCCCCAACACATTTGTACAGCAATTAAAGTCAACTACAATTAACACAATCTGTTGGAATTAATCATGCTACCTGATGTCAGTTTACTTTTTTAAGCAGAAATCTGGTCTTTGCGATCAAAACATTTATGTATTTGAGAAATATCTTAACTCTCATTATCTCGAAATTTATAAATGCGCTGCACGGTGCRTAGGCTGGCTTGCCCACAGCAAATTCTGCAGTGATTTACGCAGTGGAACTGACTAAAATGCAAGCCTTGAAGTTTTTCACTCTCATCCTTTCTTTCCCCCACCCCTCTCACCTTTCTTCTCTCAGTTCCTGATGTTTGTTTGGGGAAGAAACCTGCCAAAGTTCCACTGTAAACCAGTATTTTCTAATATCAAGTCATGTTGCATCAGTCAAGTTATATTATGTCACTTCAAACAYACAAAATGCTGTTACCTCCCTGACATAACTTGACGCGATGCCACAACACATCAAGTCAAAAACATTATTATTGTTGTTATTTTTTCAGTCTGCCCCTTCATCCTCAATGATATCTGTAAAGACCCACAGAAAAGTATTATTGTGTCTCTACTACTCCTCGGCACCACGGAGCGTGCTCGCCARAGGACCTTTTCGCTCACACCCCCGGAGTGGAAACACCAACCCGCAGTTATCGGGCTGCTCGGGCGATTCTGGTGTCACGCTGGGGCTGGCACACACCCCTAAGGCCCTGAGCTGAAAGAGTGGGCAGCTGCCTCTGGGGCCACGGCCATGGCCCAGCTTCCCAAGYAGCCTTCAGGGATGCAAAGGCAAGGGGCACATTGCAACCTCTATCCACAAGGCAGCAAGTGACCTCCTTGCGATGCACCAGGACTTCTGGGAGGGGTAATCCTGAAATCCTGCCTTCTCCATGCAGTAATAACTATGAATACCCCCACCGCTGCCAGAGACCTCAAAAGAAGAAAACCCCTCAAAGAAAAACCCTACATGGCAAAGCCTCTTAAATCAAGGGGAGAATTGGAGAGTAGCCACAACGCCAGGATTTCTAGGTGGTAAAAATCAGACCGGCTTCTGGGAAAAAGAAAAAAAAAGGAAAAAAAGAGAGCCATTTATGGGAGTAAAACAGACCCATTTTTATTAACAAGCTCATTCAAGCTTGATTTCAAAAGGAATTGGTTTAGTTAGCAAAAGCTTCCATTTTAGTCCATTTGTAACCTATGCAGGTCCAGCATCCCCTTTTAACATTCACAGATGAGCAGGCAAGTGGAGCCCATTTGAATCAGGCAGAGAGAAACTTACAAAGGTAAAATAACCTCTCCATAAAAAGAGTTTCTTCTCTCAAGTCTCACCTCCTGTCCCCCATTTCTCCAGTGCACCTTTAAAAGTGACCATAATTTTTCCTCAAGTATAACTACTCCATCAACAGCACAGGAGATTCCTAAGCATTAGGAGCAACCTTGTTGCTCTGATGTTCACATTCCTCTCATCAGGGGTTTGTTTCCTACTTTACTCCTTTTTTAAGTGCACCCTGCACTAATTTCCTCTTTACCTCTACCATCGCCACCATTATTCCCTTTTATACGGCCGCTCATGAAATCTCCTGGAAGGAGGCTGTTGAGAACTGTCTGGATAATCAAGGGTTCTAGTTTCATTTCCTTACAGCACCATCAGGCCGGCCCTGAGCTCCTTGTGTTTAATGAGTATGTCTGCGACACTTGAAAGAGCCCAAATACCCCTATTAGGAAACCCTCTTCAGATCCCGGTTTTCCCTCCCAGCTCACCTGTGCCTCTCGCCCCTGCAATGGAGGCAGCATCCTGCTGTTCGCCTGTCAATCACACTGAAACAGACACAGGTTGGCAGGCACCCCCTGACAGAGAGGCACCGGGATGAAGACATCACCCAGTTATTATTATTAAGGGGTATTAATAGAGATGTTAAGAGCCCTTCCTCCCTTTTCCTCCAGCAGTCCAGCAAAATTCAGGGGACTCTTGGAATGCAGGTCACCCCCGAAAGCGAGGTTGGAGAGAAACACAAACCTTGTTTCACACACCAATAAGAAATTACCCGTGCTCAATTCCTCGGTCATTACTTAACCTTTTTACCTTAGTGCACAGGGGGCGAGGGATGAGAACAGTCTTTCTACTGCTATCTCTCGCTGACCAGTTAGAGAAGTTCATTCCCTCTTCTCCAACACACGCGCTTTCGACCGGAGCACTACGGACCCCATTAATAACACTACATCAGTTTACTTCAGAGGGCTTCGAGAAACTGGAGGAAAAAAAGGTGCTGGGAGAGGGATTCTCCGAGGGCCCAGAGGCATGTGACGAGCGTGCAGCGAGCTCCCTCCCCACGCACCTCTCTGGGGCAGTGAGCATTTAACCTTGCGGTTGTCAGCGCCGCGGCCCCCTCCCACACAGCCGATCGCACCAGCCAGCCCGGCACTGCTCTTCGTGCCCCGTCCCACTCGGCGGTGTCGTGGCGGGCGGACTCTCCCCGTTCCGAGGCAGAAACTCCAGATCCAAAGAAAAGGGGAAGGGGAGGGAAAAGAGGTAGAGGAAAAAAAAAAAAAAAAACAACAAAAAACCAAACCAGCGAGGGACAGCGTCTCCCACTTGTGTGTTCAGCCTGGCATCCACTTTTGCGAGTTGGAGCCCCCCCGCCAGCCCGACACGGGGACGTTCTGTGGCAATCTGCACAAGCACTGGGCCGCCCTGCCCGCAGTGGGAGCGCGGGGCGGCAGCTGGGCACCCGCGGCCTCGGTCCCCGGCGGGGCTGGCCCGGCGGGGACACACGCTGAGGGCCCCGGCGCTGATGGCGGCCCGGTGACGGGGCTGCGGTGTCAGGCACTGCCCCGCCGGCCGCAGCACGCACCGGGGCCGGGGCCGGGGCCAGCGCTGCCGCGTCCCCGGCGCGGTCACCGCCGCACCGCCCGCCCGGCCGGGGACACCCGCACCGCCCGCCCGGCCCGGGCACCGCGGAGAGCGMCCCGGGGGTGCCGGGGGCCCCCTTTGTGAGCGGAGCGGTGCGGGACAGGCCGGGCAGCAGCGCCCTGCCGCGGCGCGGGGCAGCTCCCCCCGACCCCCGCCGCCTCCCTCCGTGCCTCCGTCCGTCCCTCCCCGCCCGCCGCCGGGGCGCTCGGGCGGGAGCGGCGGGCCCCGCGCCCCGATCCCACCTACCGTCCTCCTTGTCCAGCACCATTGTCCCGGGCGCCGAGGGCGGCCGCCGCCGCCGCCGCTCCGGCTCCTTGGGGCGCTCCCCCTCCAGCCGCCGCTCGGCGCTCCGGGGCGGGCGAGGCGCCGGGCCGGGCACCGGGGCGCTGCCGAGGCGGGGGCAGCGGCGCGGCCGCCCCGGCGCTGCCCCGGGACGCGAGTTTGGAGCGGGGCTGCGGCGGGCTACGGCCGCGCTGGGCGCCGGAGAGCTGGAGCCGGGCTGCTGCACCAGCCGCCTCGCCCCCGGCCCCGCCGCCGCAGCCCGAGTGCCAGTTTAGGGATCAAAGAAGAAGGGAGCGGGGGGGAGAGGAAAAAGGTAAGGGAGAACCAGTATCGGGGGCTGCTCCCCCCTGCTCCGTCCTTTCCCAACCTGCGCTGTCAGAAATTGTCTTAATGTAATCGCGTGTGATCGCTCACAACCTCTCTCCCCTTTGCTGTTGCTACTGCAAGAGCTTTCCAGGCTTCTAAAGTGCTTTTCTCTTGATTTCACTCTAAATCTAAAATTATATTCAAAGGAAGGGGGGGTGGGAGGGAGGAAAGATGTGAACCTATCACTGAAAGCAAAAGCACTTGCCGCCTGCCTCGCTCGCTCGCTCTCTCTCTCAATTTATGTGCTTTGCACTCTCTCCTGCTGCTGAATAAATGCACACATTTCCCAGGGACCCTCAGATTCCCCTGTTAATTAAATCAATTCATTATGCTCAGATCTGATTAGCAGCCCCTTCCCCCCCTCTTTGAATCAATTATTCAATACACAAACATAATTGCCTGTGCCAGAGGTGTCTAAGTATTAGCTTATTTAACTCCAAGGACACTAATTACCCCTAGGGCAAGGGAACTTTTCTCATTAATTCTGACAAAACACAAAAGCACAGTTAAAGTGTGTGTGTATATACGTGTGTGAGAGAGAAGATGGGGGAGCGTACAGCCGAGGGAGGGAGGCATTACTCTAACACACGTGTTACTGTATAAATAAGCTCAATTTTCCTTTCTACCTTTGCGTTAGATTATTCCCCACATCTTGCCTTCGCTAAACTTGCCCCGTCTGCCTCTCTGTTTTTAAAGTGAGGAACAGATTGGCATTGTCTTGGTGTCTGTTCTGGAGTGAAAGTGCTCGCAACCAAAACCAAAAAGAAAAAAGTATCTGGGACTGATGGGGAGCAAAGCAGAATTTGAAAATAGTTTACTAAAGCAGAAAACTCTGTGGCAGACGATCTTCTGTACTTTAAAAACCTGTGAAAGAAGTAGCCCTCTGAAGCAGCAGGTAAGATGATACATAATCTGGTATGTACTGGGAACAGTTCTGAATTGTTTACCATTTGAATTAATGTCAGTGTCCACTATTAATGTACTTTCTTCCTACGTTTACCATAATGGGCTTGATTTCCATTAGCTGAAGCTGAAATGCTAAAAAGAGCCTGGGCAAGACTGATGCAAACTGAGATCGACCATCATTGTGGTGTCTGAGACGCATGACTTCTGGCTGGCGTGTTACCCAAATTTTACCTCTCTGTGAACTTCCTTTAAATAAAAAAAAAGGGTAAGGAAAAAAGAAGTAGTAATTGATTCCCCCAAATTAGGTTTTTACTTTCTAAAGACCTTTATTGTTCATGTCCTCAATGTGCACAGAAGTATTGAAGATTTTCTTTTTGTTTCCTTAGGCAATGCATGAGCTGATCCATTAATCCATTTGGCTTTATATATCAGGAAACTAATATTAGCTCGGCTCATCTATTAGCTTTTATTTAGGTCCCACCATGTTGCCTTTTTTTGGACTTTTCTTCAGGCTGGTTCCCCTTGAGGGGAGACAGACAATTTTTGATAGATTTTAGGGGAGAAAGTGCTGCACAACACCTCAAGGGAACTGTCACCTCCTCAGTTCCCCATCTTCACATTCACCGCTGTCAAGATATCCATTATTAAACTTGCCTCTTTGGCAACCCTACCCCCTCTCTTTAAGGCACACCTTGTACACATCACCTATAGCCAAGGGGGTAAAAAACCCCACAAGCAGTTCATATTCACCCCTACAATAAAGCAAGCAAACCCATAGCTAAGACTGCTTGGCAACAAACTTCCTAAGCGGCATTCATTCTTTGCAAGCATAAATATGACTGGSAACATAAAGTTGTGTTTCATTAGTGCAGTATGTTTTTCTGTGAGTACACACAAAGAAGGATAAAAATGCTTTCAGCTTTGTAACACAACAAACCCTGTTAATTCTCTGGTTTTTAATTTCTACTCTGTGGCACATACTGCACCCACAGGAACGTGGTCCTTCTAGCTCCATGAATCTTTTTTTTTTTTTTTTTTTTCTCTTTTGAAAGAACACATCAGCACTTGAAAAATACTGACCCTGAAGAACATCGTGCATTGACTCATTTCTGAGTGTGCTTTTGGTCCTTGAGCCCATTCCTTCTCTCACTGTGGCCAAGGAGACTTTTGGGTGCAAAGCCAGAATTTCAGGAGCTTGGTATGCAGCTCTTGAGCCTTAATTCTGAGCTTGCCACAGGGGTGGTGGGGGTTCCTCTAAACACAGACTTACTGAGTGGCAGGTGTTCGTCTGCGTGCACTGGAGCTCAGGGTCACTGTTGGGATGCCAAGGGTAGAACAGGAAGAAACTGAGGAAACAGATGATGACTTTGGTATCCTTCTTCAGAAGTGATGTTCACACTTGAGCCAGGAGAGATGGGGTTACTGGGCATGAGAAAGAGGTGCAGGGGAAAAACAAGAGAGAATTTTGTATGCGTGTATGCGCATGAGAAAGTGTCACACAAGGGGAGAAAAATAATGCCAAAACCACCAAAACGTTCCATTCCCAAAGACACATCCTGCAGTTTGAACAGTCTGCTGCAATCCTACAGCTACAGTCATGGGGATTTTTAGGTTTACAACTTTAATAAGGTGAAGAGACGGACCCCAGTGTAAAGGTTCCCACTTTACGTAAATTACTTTTTCTAGTGTGGTGAAGCATTGTCCTGCGTGTGTTTCCATTATATCTGCTCAGTGAGTAATTTCAGAGGAGTGAGAGAAAGTTTCAGTAATTTTTGAGCCTCCTTCACCCAGTAGATTAAAAGTCTCATACAAAGAATTTTACCACACTTRTTTTTTTAGTACCTTGACACTAGAGAGGAACAGCTAGATTACTCCTTTAAAAAGCGCTTATGAAGGTAACTGGCCCCGTAACGAGTTACTGGGAAAACTTGACTCAGATCAGTGCCTGGGAATAAGCCTCAGTTCCCCAAGCCTCCGTTCTCTGGAACAAAGCACTAAAACAGCTTGCTGCTGGAGGAGAACCAGACAACACTGTTGCTGAGGTGCCAGTTCATCATTGATGTGCACTGGTTTTCATTCAATTATGGTACCTTGCACACTCCCTGGCTAGGCAGTTCTGAGAAGCCATCACGCTCAATACTGCAGAARCTACAGAAAAAAGAGAACAGCTGTGCTCTGCCTAGGAAAGTTTCTAATCTAATACTAATTCCTGCTATTCCTGGTGCGTGAGGGAAGAGGCACGCAGGAATAAACACACCTTTGTGCAGCAAGGGCCAGGGCTCAGACCTCTGGGTCTGACTTGAGACTCCTGCTCACTAGCTGCTCTTACTTTTTTTCTTTTACTTGAGCAYGAGCAAGAGAAAATGAAGTTTCTTAAGAACAACGCCCCATTCTTATTAAATTGCCAAGTCCGCAATATACTTAAGTCAAGCCTTCAGCAGACCCGTGAGGTTTCATATTATCCTATGCTTGAATGAGGCAGATGACTGGAGCAAAAACCAGCTAATGACATAAAAGCATTCTTCTACTTTCAGTCTCTCTTAATTAAGGACTTGGTTAATGTTTCAGTGTTGGGAATTATAAAGCTTCATTGGGGAGGTTAATATGTTTTTTATTTTATCTTTCAGCTGACAGGATTAAAAAAAATAGTCAAAATAAAATTGAAGGTGATTAAGTCACGTGTGCCAGTCAGAATCCCAGAGTGAAGCAGCACCAGGCCATACCAAAGACAACCCTGCACATGGTGAATTTAGCTGTTATTTTCAAAGTCAGATTTCTCAGCAGACAAGACTTTTGTCTGCCAGTTTAGACACATGGGTTTCATTTCTTGAATTCACACAAATAACCAAGAGAATTTGCACAGGTCTATCCTAAATTAGCTACAAAACATCTCTGTATTATTTCCCATTTCAGAATCATTTGCACCTACCTTGCTGGTGTCAGAAGAGAGTGACCACAGGCCTGACCTTATACCACAATTTAGCAGTCCTGTAAAGGGGGAAAATCACAAGTGCTCTGAAAAGTTATGTTCACACAGCACACGGGTGGCAGTTCAAAAGACCACTTAAATACATACCTGAGATCTACAGACCTCAATTATTTCTAAACTSTGGCTTGCTCTACTTCTCTGCCTATGCATTGTGAAAATAAATCACTCGATTCTGTTACTATGTTTTGTGTGAAATGAATGTTAAATATTTTCATAAATATAGGCTATTCTTTAAAAAATAAAACACGGCATTTCCTTTGATAGAAGAAAAATGGCAAAGCTTCAAAAATACAACCTCTAGAGAACGACTTCTTTACCACTGTGATATAAGGCTGGAACTTTAGGCCATTAGGCTTTAAAATCTGTARTGATCTTTTAGAGAAATTTACAGTGGGTAAATTAGTTATTCAGAAGTTTTGCTGCTGCTCTCCATAGCACAAAGTTAAAAAGAATAATTTTTTTTTCCAAAAATAAACGTAGCAATACCTAAATTATTAGTCTGCTTCTTGTTTCATAAGAAGTTTAATGGGCAGATTCTACACCTCCCATCTTCAGAACAGCTCAGCTGCAATGAACTCCACAAAGTTTCTTTCTACATGAGAAATTGGCATCAGAAAGGCTTTGTGGATKGGTGTGAGCTACTGGGGGGTCGCATTGGGTCTGACACGCTGCAGATCTCTCAGTGTCCCCCCAGCACCAATACAGTGGGGGAAAAGGGCGGGTCTTAGGATGCAGGTGAATGGCTTTAGAGGAGGCCCGGACTAGGAGCTGGGCCAGGCTGGATTCCCCTGGGCTTCCRGGAAAGCATGCACAGAGGAGATCTGTCTTTTCCAGCAGAAGTCTCTTTTCTCCTTCTACCTCTCAAAACTTTCCCAGGCTCGAGTGAGATGTGTTCTTCTACTCGTGTGGTCCATCAGTTCTCAACAATGATGTAAGATTTCAATTAGTATCAAACTATTCAAGCAACAGTTCAGGAATGCACCTTTAGCCCAACCTTTCTGAGCAAACCAACACATGGACTGACTCTACCACCTCTTCACACCCCAGTACCTGTGCAGAGTTTCTTTAAGTGGAAGGGAATCCTTAACACACACACCCCAACAAAAATACACCCCAAAACTTATGAGTAAACCGTAGTGACAGTGTTTCTATAATGTCCCTCACTTTCATCTGGACCAATAATTGACTTTCCTGTATACACTTCTCTATTTCAAAGTTCATTGCTACTGCAACGTTTTCCTGCAGATAGTCCTGCCTTTTATTCCTTACCTTGGTGGGTGCAGTAGGTAGACCCGAAAGACAAATCTGGCATCCATATATCTGCCTCAGTTGTTTTATGGAGGGATCCAGTGAGACRGTGTCTGGTTGTGGAGTGACACACGGAGCTCTCGGGCTTGTTGCCACATACTCTGTTATGATCAGAGCTTATTGCTCCCAGCCTGATGTCAAGCAGAGACTAATCAAATGTGAGATGGGTGAACAGAGACAGAGCCATGGAACTGCCTCTTCATAATCTGTTACTATCAGCTCTTCTTTAAACTGCAGCAGCACACAGGGGTCCTAGTCGTGGAGCTAGACCACAACATAGTGTCCGGAAATCACAGTGCCTCTCCTCAACAAGAYGTTTCTTCCTTCACTGCCTTGCACTAAAGAGACCAGGCAAAATTGGCACAGAATAGTTTGGAGCTAGAAGCACATGAATTGAAAAGATAGAATGCGATGTCAGGCTCGTGTTGCTTTGTGACGACAATACCCTAAGACACTGACAGTGTCCCACATGTTTTGTGGCTCCCTCTGCCTCTCCTTGGCATGGATGATGTTTGCCAGGTCTTCACAGCATCATTCTAAAAACATATCAGCTAAAAATCTTGATTCCATAGGAAAATGTCTGCTGGCACAGTAGCAGTAGGTGCACACAAAGGATGTGGTGTGGCAGCTGAACACACAACAGAGGAATTCCAGCTATTCCCGTGTCAGTGAGGGTCTGTTGCACTGGGCTATGTTTTGCACATGATTTCATCAGCATCCAGTTCAATCTGAATCTAATGGTGATAATCTTGATTCATTAACATGTGACGTGAGAAAGCACATACACAAACCAAAGAGATTAATATTTTGGTGTTTGTTTTAAATAAACCCATCCTGTGAAATTACAAGATTTCTCTCTGAATCCAAGGACAGAAACAAGTTCAATGAAGATGAAAGTTAGGGAAGATCTTCTGATAAAAGCAGGCAGGTGGAAGCTCTAATGAAGGCATACACTATAGTGCACATCTTGCCAATATTTCTTAATGAATAATATGTGCACTCAGATGAGAATAATATTGATTGAGGTCTGCAGGGAGAGTTCTCTAGGAAAAATTTTTATTCGAGGAGCAGAGTCCTTTTTGGAAGATTTTGATCTTTTCCTGCTGCAACCTTTCTCCTCCCCTCTCTTTGTGCTACCCAAAGCAACTGACAGCCAAAAAATGAAAAGCCTCCCCTGCATCTAATGTATCTATCAGATCCAGAAAGAAATTTATATACCAGTACTAAGAATGGCTGCACCATTCTCCTTAGCTGGTAGAGGACACAGCAGTGTATAATTAGGACTGGATTACTTCACTCAGAACTGGAGCAGAGAGCAGATGTCTTGCATTAATATTGGCATTTGATTTCACACACTTTCTTTGCCATGTTTGCAAAACCAATTTGCCTTCCTATCTTGGATCTTGCCTTCCTTTTACTCTCAAGCTGCTGTAATGCAAACAAAAAGCCACCAGTGGCAATATGAAAGTACATGTAGAAGTTCAGGCCCATAGAAAGTGGGTAGAACTTATGATTTAATTACTAACATAAAATATCAAGTTATTTTCTGATTATGTTGGTGAGATTGATATGGTGGGTATGTTCTATTGATGCCAGCTCAGACAAAAGAGATCATGACATGATAATGCATTTGTGAACATAAGCCAGCAGTAAGATACGCCTATTCCAAATCAATGCCATCAGACACTATCTGTAATACATATGAGAGATGCATCTCCCTTCTCAAACATAGCCAACCTTTTCTTCACCTGTTTTTCCACGCAGGGGACTTCAGTTTTGATTTTGCTCCAGTTCAACGTTTCATGTACAGAATCCTTCCAGAGGGCCTACAACAAAATTTCATGCTGTTAAAAATATTGGCCCCAATTCTGAACTGCAGCCGGCTTGCATTTGATAGCAGCTTTATGGCTGCAGCTGGGTTCTGGAGGTTTCTTAGGAGTAAAAGATGATCTGCCTTAATTTAGGAGCATCCAGAGGCTGATCACAATGTTCCATACTACAGCAGCACAGAATAACCATAAACATGGGCAGCCTGCAGCCAGCAGGGTGATGCTGACAAACTCTGGAGTCAATATAGGGATGCAACCCAAATTGCTGCAACCCAACTCTGCTGTAGTGGTAGGTTTGGCTTCAAGACACACGATTTGCTTTACTTGGTGATGGAGGGTGTGCTTCAGACCCTGGCCTGCAGCACCAGGAACACGCCTGTACCACCCGTTTGCAGGTGGAAGCAGCTGCTTGTATCGTGCAGAGCGTTTCCTACAGAGCTGCTTTGGGAAGGGCACACAACTCTACCCAGACCTGTATCCAAACCCCCAGTTACTGCCTTTGTTCTCTTGTGATGCCAGACACTTAGAGGAGGGGGTGAATTCTGTAACAGGGTCTAAGAGACTGGAAGGTTTTGTGCTTATAAACCACCAAGTCAGTTCCCCATGAAAAACTGTCCCTTTTTTTTGTCTACTCTCTGTACGCAATGGCAGCAATTCCCCTAGTCTTAAAGAAGGGCTATGTGTTGGATATCTGAACAAAATGACAAGTTAGGAAAAGGCAACTGAAATCAGACAGGTAATTTCACATTATTCTGGTCCATCAGCAAATGACAGAAGTGGAAGAACTAAAACAAAAAAATAACTGAAAGAAGTGGTAGCAGTTGCCGCAGCTCTCTTTAAGCAGGTGAGAAACTCAGTCTGAAGGCTGTAAAGAAAACTACAGAAATGATATCATTCTCTCAGTGAGAGCTAGAAAAGCTTCTATGCTCGCAGGGAGGTCAAGAAGTGAGAGCCCAGTGGATCATTTTGTTGCGTTTTTAATGCTTCATGGCACAGGGTCAGGCAGAAATCCCTATCCTAAGGTCATGGTTGGGGCAGTCTGGAAAGCAATCTTTTCTGTTACTGGCAAGGCCTTGCTTGGGCTCTGCTCTTGCTCTTTCTCACAGAAGATTATTACAGCCCACTCCTCCTGCTCATCACTCTGTGGTTAAATCCACCCTAGGCTCCGACATCCAGCCTCTCCGGGGTCACAGTGACCCCAAGGACCTTCCCTGTGGCAGTCCATACTGTTGCAATGTGGTGCAACAAATAGCCAACCAAAGCTAACCCTGGGCAGCATTCGGGGGAGTAAAATTCCTTAGCATGCCTATTGATAAGCAAGGACTAATATTTATTTTTAGCTTCACATTTAAATAGCACCAATGAGACAGAATGAGGGGCATGGATGGCAACAAACTTGTCTGATAACCAAGTAACGAGTCCTATTTCTTTGGCACTAGCCCCTTGCCACTGCAGCAGTGTGGTTACACTTGACACGTGGGGAAATGGGGATAATCATCTGTCTCTGAACCTGCTTAGGAGACAGTTTGACCTAGAAGAAGTTTGACTTAGAAGCAGCTGAGAAGCACTGTTTAGAGGGCCTCCTAATGACTACATCTGTTTTAAATAGACATATTTTGACTATAGCTTCCATACCAAACAGTCACTGGAGTCAAGTGATCACTTAAAAAGGCTGAGATACAACTCTGCAGTATTTTACAGTGGATTTAATAGCTGAGCCTTATAGGAAAAAATACCACCCTGCTAGCACACAGCTGAAGCACGGACATTTAATGAATGCTGCTCACTGCTTAAATGTGAATTCACACTACAACACTCTTGCAAATGATCTATAATGCCTCGCATTGCTAGTACATCAAATATGCATAAATATACCTCAAATATTTATAAATCAATAGATATAAACATGCCTTTAAAAGTGACTATCAAAAGTGCATACATGCAGTGTTCTTACATGCTCTAATTAATTCAAATAATCACATTTTTCCTTATTAAATTAAACATTATATGGATAAAATATAGCTTGCCATCTAAGCACTAAAATACTGTTAGAAAGAAAAACTATTGCCAAAAAGGAACAGGGAAGAGAACGTGCCCATGGAAGAACACTTAACTGAAATGAAGCTGCAGRATCTAATGCCATGGAATGACTAACAATAATGTATATATTACTTTTAAACAAGCGAGCAATTTTGGATAACTTTCCACTTCTCTGTCTGGCACTCCAGTTTCAGTCTAGTGAGCTATAACTGTGCARGATAAGCAGAAAGCAGTAAAAGAGCCTGCTAACCCTCTTGTCCATTTAAAAAAAGGTCTCCTCAGAAGCAATGAGAATTCCTTATTTCCTCCAGCTGCTTTTTCACTGGTGCTTCCTTGCCTTCATTTAATTAGAGCTAAAAAACCAACAGCAACAACCATCCCTGATAGTTTTTAAACTCTTTCCAACTAAGGATCTCTTTGCTTATCAAGAGGTACAAAGAAGCACTGAGGACAGTTGTGTAGTTTGGAATAAATTTCTTGGTTGGTCCCACTTTAAAGCTTTTATACATCTGAGAAGTCCAGCCCTGACTGAAAGGAAGTGATTAAGTTTATAAAAACTACAGAGATTTTTACACAGAGTAG
Source organism: Amblyornis subalaris (assembly GCA_018881555.1). NCBI lineage: Eukaryota > Metazoa > Chordata > Aves > Passeriformes > Ptilonorhynchidae > Amblyornis > Amblyornis subalaris. Next base: position 4,938,701 of record JACAXG010000045.1, read on the forward strand.
TGTGATACTCGGGACCAATTAAATGTCATCTTAAGTACTTAACTGAAGCATTTTTTGTACACTAAGAATCAGTTAAGTGGAAGGTGCCAAATTAGACTTACATTTGAATTTTGCCRTTGACTTAATTTCAAGAGATTATGCGTCGTAATTTAAGAATGATTTGAGAAAGCTTTCAGCAGAGCAGTCTCTGTTAAGCTGGCTTCAGGAGCACTGTGCTAAGTCTGAAAAGAGAAAACACGCCAGGGCAATATGACATGCTCAAGAGCAAATAAGTGCAACTAACAACAACAAAAGTGTTGCAATTAAGCCCACAATAACGCAGGTGGCATCACACGAGGGGGTCTCAGTCAAGAGAGACAAGGACATTGAGTGAGTTTGTTCCATTTCAGGCAAGAGCAATAAAACCCAGGTTTTCTCTCTCYAACATGTGACAAGTTAATTTGCCACATGTTATAACATGATATAATTATTCACATGCCCTTTCTTTGATGAATGCTTTACTCAAGCAAATATGACTTTGACACATATTAGGGACAAGRGGATATAATAAAACTTTCGGAAATGAGGCAGGAGGTCTTGCAGCTAAAGAACTAGACTGGAACTAGGGAGACTTGGAATKTTTTCCAGGTCTGGTATGTTTTTCATACACTTCTAGCAAGTCTCTTGGGCACCAAAGCAAAAGTCAGGTGGCTGATAAAATTTTTCATAAATGTTTAGGTGCTCTTGGCACAAACATTTATTTAGAAAGTAGAGGCTAGATGGCTGATTAGACATAAACTAAGAGTGTAACCCTGGTCTAACACAACTCTGGACACCCATTCCCATGCCCTCTTTTGGAAGGGTGGTTATTTTTGTTGTTGTTAGTATTTATTTTTCTGTTTCCTTGGATTATGTCAATGACTGGGGCTAAAGAATGATCAATAACTAGTCACAACTTCAAGGGCAGCCTGTTGAAGGGAAGGAGTAGGAGTGGGTTGGCTTTGCTGACCCCGTGACCAATGTGCAGCTCCTCATACCCACACACCTACCCACCTCACACTACAAGCAAGCAAACATTYGGCAAAAAATGTAGTAGCGGCCATCTTTCTTCAAAATATGCACAAACAGCTTGACTTCTCTTTCTTGTAATGAAATACACCAGCAGGACCCTTGAGATCACTCCCCAGCAGATGGGAGAGCTGGTGTAATTCCTTCGTGTGCCTGAGGAGATGGCACCTGGATCAACTAACTAACCAAAYAGTCTTTCCTGGCTTAAGGTGTGCTCCTGCAACTTCTCCTGTTTAATTTATGTGTAATCGTTAATAAATCATTGGGCTGGAGCAGAAAGCATCACTCCAGGTGGCAGAATAGGTTACTCGTCCTGGTTAACACTCCCTGCTTTGCAGATTCTGTTTGTGTTTTACATTAAACAGTCTTTGGTTAATCTGTCAGCACTGGCATAGAGATTCATCCCCATATCATCCTCGGATGACCAGAAAACCAGRTTTTTCTCTCCCCTTCTCTATGTTTGTATCATGACAATTTAAATAGSGGGAGCTCCATTTAGGAGAAGGATGGAGAAAATCCTTCCAACTAGGATGCCTAATAGACCAGGGAGGAGGATCTCTCCTGCAAAACAGAGGTTTGGGTAGCCTGGGAGGGAGGACTARAACATGGGTCCCACCTCTGCCCACTGAGGTGTGGCACAAGGAAGACAAGTACTCACTCAAAACCGTAAATATGTGTCAAGGCCAAGCACAGTTTGATTCTCATTCCTCTGCTTTTCTGACCGAATCCTCTGTCCCCTTACTCTTACGTACTAATACATGCTTATTTTTATCATTAGAGAACACCATTAAGTTGTCTCATAAACCTAGGCTACTGTTTTTATTTTTAAATTGCTTAACATCAGCAAGCACTTTCTGCAATATACAGTGCTGACTCTCCCTTCATTTTTTATGTTGCCTTTGTTTAATATACTCAATTACAAACAAGAAATATCTGCAGAAATGTAGTATGCAGGAAATGTATATTTATACACATAAGGTATATGTATAATTTATCAAATGGAAGGAGTAGAACATTTCACTCAGTCTACACATAAGGTTAAGCTCTGAATACTTATTGTGGCTTTCATGAATCACAGGGCCTCACTCTTGCTACTGGGGATAAATTATTCCACTCT